>JASDFA010000016.1:105357500-105827500 GCA_035772735.1 Datura wrightii | reverse complement strand
ATTTTTTGAGGGTTGGCTGAAGCCTGCCTCTTTCTTTACAAGATTGATCCTTATATAGGCATATCAACAAGAAAGAGCCAAAATAAGAATCGTCATTGCTTACATCATTTTAAATTATTGGACCGACATGGGGTCCTAGTGCTTTATTAAAGGCTACAGATATTTTTAACTTTTATAAAAGTTGATTGTCGTTGTCTTCTTTTTCTCTTATTTCTTCATTTGTCCTTCTCTTGACGTGGAAGATTCTTCCGCATGATTTTTGAATTGCTGGAGAAATGATTCTATGTCCATTTCCTCAGTGCTATGAACACTCTAGGATTCTCCTGCTAAACAGTTTTCTTCGTCTTCATTTGAAGAAGTAGCTATGGACATATTATCAGGAAATTCCATCCCTAAATTCTTTGCCAAGTCTTTCTTGACTTCTTGCATATATGAAGCAATTAGTTCTGATTTGGACATCACTCCCTTTTTCATTTTTAATTTTCTCGAAATCTGTTTAAAGGGGCTCATCTCTTCCTTATCAGATATCTTCTGGGATTGCTTTTTCCCTGTTTCAATGGAACTTCTGATAGAGTCTATTAACTCTTGTCCAGGGACTTTTCCTTCCGCATCTTTGTGGAGTAATTTACTCCAGAATTTTGTATAAAGAATTCTTTTTAGGCATGGAAATCCTTCTTCCGTGTTTTGAACTTCGATTGTCCATTTCATGATCCACGGAATTGAAAATTCAATAAAGAAATACATTGAGGATATTCCCTCAAAATATATATCTTCTTGCTGCAACTTTATTAGTCTAGGTGAAATATCCACCCATTCAGCATATAAGTTTTTGAACTCTTCTGGTAAAATGTTGATACTAGGACCGTATAAAGTCCACCATTTTCCGAATCAATTTGGTATTTGGTTTTTGAAATTATTGGAACAGATTTTTATAAACCATGAATGCTTCTTATTAGCATTATCATATAATAGAGCTTTATTAAAACCATCAATATAGTCCCAATAATTGAACTTCACTTTTACCTGTTGTTCTTGGTGGGTATATTCCCTGTCTTTCATTGTGCTTATTCCCCATTCTTTTGGGGTAACAATCTTCTTTATAATGAACTTCAAAAAGTTATAAACTTTTCTAGTATTGGCGGGGTAGAAATGTTGGAATTCAACCGACCCCATAGTAGAGAGTATATTCTCATAATGCATACGGTATTTGTATGTGGGAACAACATATGATGCTGTATCACAATATCTTTGCATTATTTGCCAAGGATCATCTTTCCATTGTAGATCCCTTGGTTCGATGAGGAATATTACCTCTGTTTTCTCATTCTTTTCATATGTGTCTGCTGACTCATTAACTTCCTCATTTGTAATTGCAGAGTATGATGGTGGAGCATCGCCTTGTGGCTGTTGTGATTGTATGAAATCCATAAATTGTTGATATAATCAATTGTTTGCACTTATTCCAGATATTTCAGTTGATGTGCTTGCTCCAGTGGTTGTAATATTGGCGGCTATTAGCCTTTGGTTTCCGATTTGAGCAAGAATATTATCTCTGCTCATTTGAGTTCCTCCTCTTCCTCTACCCCTTCCTCTATTAGAGGAAGGGAAACCACCTTGTGGTCGCATAATCTGTTACAAAAACAAAGCTATTAGCTAATATATTCTCTAGTGAGAAAATCAGGCAGACTATTATCTGTACCCTTTGTATATTGTATATTAAAATCAAAAGGGGCTAATAAAGCTTGCCACCTTGCAAACATTTTCTTAGAAACATCATGTTTAACATCTTTATTAAAGATAAATCTTGCCGCTTGGCAATCAGTTTTTATAACAAACTTTTGGTTGTATAGATCTCCTTGAAATTTCAATACACATTTGACTATAGCTAAAATTTCTTTAGCTACCGTAGCATAATTCTTTTGACTATTAGTCCATTTTCCAGAATAGAATTGAACAAGATATTCTTGATTCGTATTTGGGGCAATTTGTTTTAAAATTCCCCCATAGCCAATATCAGAGGCATCTGTTTCCACAATTTTTTCCCAATTTGGGTTTGCCAAAGTAAGGCATGGTAGGTTATTAACCTTAGCTTTTATATTTTTTACTGCTTTTGTATGATTAGCAGTCCAGGCTTTAGGATTTTTCTTTAGACGATCATATAATATCGATGTATCTTTGGATAAATCCTTTATAAAAGGTGAAATATAATTCAAGCTTCCAAGAAATCTTTGAAGTTGGGTTTCATCAATAATCTCGTCAGGGAATTTTGATGCAAATTCAATACTTCTATGAATAGGAATAATTTTTCCTTTTTCTATAATATGACCTAAAAATCTGACATTTGTTTGAAAAATATGCATTTTTGGTTTAGATATTACCAAACCATTTTGAATAATGATTTTCTTAAATAAATCAAGATGTTTGAAATGCATCTCTAAAGTTTTAGAAAATACAAGAATATCATCTATATAAACGATAATGAAATTGTTAAAAGGATTAAAAATATCATTCATGATTTTTTGAAATTCGGATGGGGCATTTTTTAATCCAAATGGCATAACATTCCATTCGTATTGTCCCATCGGAACATTAAAAGCTGTTTTGTATCTATCTTTTTCAGCAATTTGGATTTGCCAGTATCCTGACTTTAAATCAAATTTTGAAAATATAATAGCATCATGCAATCTATCCAATAAATCCTTTTTATTAGGAATTGGATATCTGATCCACTTTAAAACTTTATTTAGGGGTTTATAATTTATTACCAATCTTGGTACCCCTCTTTCCTGCTCTGCTTGTTTATTAACATAGAAGGCAGTACATGACCATTGCGACTTTGAGGGTCTTATTAAACCCTTTTGAAGCAAATTATCAATTTCTTTTTTACATAAATCCAGATATTCTGAATTCATTTGGCATGGCCTTGCTTTAGTAGGAATATTATCCTCAGAAAAATTTTCCTCATAAGGAAGACTTACCACATGCTTTTTCCTTTCCCAAAATATATTCGGGTGTTCTCCACAAATTTGCAAAGAAAACTGGTTTCTTAAATTCTCAATTTTTTCTTTTATTTTAGAGTTTTGAAGAGTTTCTTCTATAGTAATACTACAAATTTCATTTTTAAAAAAATCAATTTGCTTTATTTTTGAAGAAATCATATCTTTAATATTATTAACATATTTAGAAAAAGGCTGTGATATAAAATCAATTCTTACTTCTTTCTTTTCAAAAGTACCGGTTATTCCGGTTTCATCCCATCTGGTAATTGGATAAATATGCCAGAAAAAAGGCATACCTAGTATTACCTCATTTGAGATGTTTTTGACAAGTACAAAAGATTCTGCAATACAAACATCATTTGTACAAATATAAGCTTTAGGTAATTTATAATTAATACTCATTTTTTGTCCACTAGCATTTCTGAGACTGTGAGTAGTTTTATGAAAATATTTGGAAGGTACTAGCCCTTCTTGTATACAATTTAAATCTGCTCCACTGTCAATTAAAGCAGTAAAATCCTTTTTTAAATTATAATCAATAAGAATAGTAATTTTTGCGATGGGTTTATGAGCTGTAATTAACTCAATAGTTTCTAAAAAAGAACTCTTTTCTTCAGGAGGTATTTCTTGAAAATCATTTTGAAAATTTGAAATGGAAAAGTTTTCATTTAAAACTTGTTTTCCAGGATGTTTATAAACTTCCTGTGCTTCTATTAAAGCAATTCTTTCATCAAGAGCCATATTATGACTTTTAAGAGAAGAAATTTTCTTTTTGAGATTTCCAATCTCATCTGCCAGATCTTGAATTGTAGTAGGCATATCACTCTTTTGAGATCTTCCTTTGAGTTGCCTAATTACCTCAGTCATGGTATAACCTTTATTTGGAGAGGTAATTCCCTTTGAAGTATTGGTATTACTAGTAGAAGCTTGGATATTTCCAATCTTATCAATAATCTGAGATCTTAAATTAGGATCATCAATTGCTTTCAGAATCTCTACCAAGTTATCACTTGTCAAGACATTTATATTCAAGTCTTTAAACTGAGAGTATAGTTGATAGAATTCATCCTCCTTGTCCTTATTTTCGCAAGGTTGTCCAACTTGACACGGTAAACATTCTTCTTCTGATGAACTTATATAATCTTCATCATGGAGAACCTTTAAATCTTCACTTGTTGAAGATTCAATATCTGAATGTTCATCCCCAGAATTTTCTGGTGAGGAGTTTAATAAAATCTTACATAAGGAATCTTTGATATTATCTTCTAGGTCAAGACTCTTAATCTTATCCTTGACCTTGCAATCTTTTGCATAGTGGCCAATTCTTCCACATTTATAACAAACATCTGGTTTCTTATTTTTCCAGAAGTTTGATTCCTTATAATTCTTTTTCCTCTTCTCCCGTTTCTCCAATCTTTTTTCTTTTCTTCCTGGTTTATAAGACCTGCTTTTGTATCTTTCTTCCTTTTCTTTACTTCCTTTTTGCCTATGAGACTTCTTGGAAGTTCCTGGCATATCAATTGCAAATTGTTCACAAAACTCACCCAATTGGCGCTTTTCATTCAGATGATATCTTTTTATCTGTTGGTTCAACTTTATCTCATTGCAAAGAGATAGTCCTTCCTGTGTACAAACACTTATTAATTTTCCATACGTATAATCCTCATAATTTATACTAATTCTATCTCCCCTAAGGGCTTTCCTAACCCTTTCTGCAAATAAGGTAGGGAGTCCATTTATGAATTTGGATTTCCAATGAGGGTTATTACACTCAGGGAGTTCCATTACTCTTGATAAAAACACATCCTTATACCATCTAAAAGATGTTAAAGTTTTGCATCTAAGGTTTTGGAGCATTGTCCTAATAGTCTCGCTATTATCTGACCACCTTCCAGAAAAATGTTCTATAATTGTAAGGATTAGAGAGTATACTATATTGGGTTCCGATGTATCTCCCTCTCTTTTGACAGCATTTAGAATTGCCATTCTCTGAGTTTCAGTGAGATAATTATCCCACCATCCTTTAAGTTGACCTGTAAATCCTGCTCTAATCATATTAGCAGTCTTGTTCTCAGTATTACCATTTGCTTTACAAATAGTGCTGAACATTAAAATTCTATGCATCAGCGTATAAATTTGTCTATCGGTATAACCATCAATATTCCATTCATATATCTCATTTCCACTATAACTGTTAGAGATATATGTTTCTTGTTCTTCTAATAACACATCTTGAGGAGTCGGTCTAGGATAATAGTACATCCTTTGTACTGGCTTCCTAGCATGCTTTTCTGAGATTTTATTAATCTCATCCTTTGGAATATCATTCCATCTGTCTTTAGAAGGTCCTTCTTCTATATTCAAAGGCTGGAGATTTAATCCTTTAAACTTCTTTTCCAATAGAGTTTCTAGATCAGCCATATTACCAAATCTAAAGTCTCTCACCTCTGGAGGGGGTTGGATACTAGGAGTAGCTTTAGGTGCAATCGGTGCAACCTCTTTCCCTTCAGCTATCCTTTCCTTCTTGAATTCTGTATATAAACTGTCAATCTTCTCATGTAGAGAGAGAATATGTTCTCCAAGAATACTTACATAAATATTTGTATAATTATTCTGTCTAATTAAAGTTTGAACATGTCTAGCAGTAATTAAGGCAGTTTCATTTTCTATTAAATCCGCAAAAGCTCTAAAATAAACAACTTTATTCTCTTTTTCAATTTGAAAAGATTGTTGTGGTGGTAAAACTGATTTAGTAGTAGTACCATTTAAAAGTTTTGATAAAAACCAAAGAAAGTTTTTTCAAGAAGATTTTTATACTACTATTACTACTACTACTACTACTAGTATTATTATTATTATTATTATTATTATTATTATTATTATTATTATTATTATTATTATTATTATCACTATGCAAAAAATAAAGTTGTTTACGACTCAAGTTTGATTATTAGTCCATTATTTAAAAATAATTATTTTACTTTGTTAAGTTTGAGAAGCTTGTTTAATTAATTGAAAAAATAATTCGTCTCAATTTTACTTCAAAATTAATTTCTTCGAAGAATTATTTAATTTTTAGTTACTTTAGCTATTTTATTAACATTTGATTACAATTGAAATGCATTTGGTATATTTTTTAAATTAAAAAATCAGCCCTAAATTTCATCTCACTTGCCAATTCATACCATTTGAATTTGACCAATCCATGTGCGTCACGTCAGCGTGCACGTGGATTGTGCTTTCTAATCTCAGCCATCAAATTTAATCCAGTGGCTCCTTATTTTTAGATTAGATGTATTTATATATATCCCTTTATTTTATTTTATTTTACTTTATTTTTTTTTCCAGAATTTAATGGCATCCGTCCGATCAAGATAATCAAACGGTCCCAAATAAGTTAGAAAGTTGACTTTACAGACCCATCCCTATCACACCAAACCCTACGCCTAACCCATACTTCATCTCTTCACCCTCACCAACTCTCTGCAAATGCTTCTCTCCCATCCCATCTTCCCTGCAAACGCCCCTCTCCCGTCCCATCTCCCCGAAACCCGTCGACTCCCACCTCTCATCCCCTCAGTTCAACTTCAGAATAGGTAGGTCTTTTTGTACCTCTCAGTTTTATTTTTTGGATTAGATTTCAAATTTCAAATTTAGTGTTTGGGGCTCTATAAATAGAACCTTATTCTCATCTTTGTAGCCAAATTTGGGCATTGGTATTCTAGATTTTCAAGTTCTTTTTTAACTTCAGTTCTGTTTATAGTATTCCAAAATCACTATCTAATATTTGAATTTGTCCATTATTTGTAATAAAATCGGGGAAAGCAACTCGACTCCTCCCCCAATTTGTTGCTTCTAAAGAGGTAATATTCTCTCTGCTTTCGTTTCTTTTTTTAGTTGCTAGTTTTTTTATTATTATTTAAGTATTTGGTAGTATAATGATATCTAAATATGTTTCAATTCAGTTTAATTAATTTAGAAGTGTGTCTTGCTTTATTTCAGTGCTTAGTAGTTTCTTTTGAATTCATTATTTAGCTCCAATTAATTTAATTAATGTAGTAGTGGTTTTGCTATGTGTACGTGCTTACTAGTTTATGGTATTATTTGATATGAATTGTTGGTTGATTTCAGTAATTTAATTAACTTAAAAGTGTACTCTGCTCTATTTAGATGCTTATTAATTCTGTAACTGATAGTTTATATTTAGTTTGAATTTGTTAGCCTAGTTTAGTAGCATTTCACTTTGCCTTTGTCGTCTCTATTTTTTTTTGTTGTCAACCATGCCTAGTTGTCCTTATTTTGGTCGGCATTATATAGTTTAGTTTTGATATTCTAACAATAAGGCTAGCAGTCCTCTCAGCAATCTCATACAAAGTTTTCTCTGCTTCTTATTTACACATAAGAAATCAACCATCTATTCTAATATATTTTCGGTTTACTAAGATATAGTTGCCAGGATTTATATTCATTTAGGACTACTTTGGATGAGTAAGGGATGCATATGAATATGGATTACATTGGGACTTTATATTTAACCTGTGAAGTCTATTTGCAAAATTCAAATTTTTCTTACTTGCTGTAGGTATATGGATATTTAATATTTTTAGAACGAAGGTTAGTCCTAAGTTCTCCTGATGATTATGTGTTTTGTTTAAAATTATTTATGGGAGGCTAACACTCATGCTTGTTCTCGGTCAAAAGTAAAGTAGGGAATACTGTCTAAATTTAAGATTTTACCTCTTTGTGTCCCTTTATATTTTGAAAACACTTCATTCCTTTATCTCTGCCAGTATACATTGCGCGCGTACTGTCAAATGATTTTGTGATAGCTTGAATCTTATTCCTTTTCGATGGTATTTCTAGAGGTGACCTCAAGGCAATTCTACACTTAGTTAAACTCTAGATGAAAGTTTAGAGTTAAGACAACTCAACTCTCATTAGGGTGTTCCTAAGTCCAATCCTTGAGGCACCCTTTAGATTGCTCATCCAACATGTTATCTTGGCATTTTACTCCCTCTGTGATAAGCTGGTGGGTTCTAAATTTTGGTTAAAAGTACATGCATCTAAAACCTCTAGCATGCCTTGATCAATTTTAATATTACAAGTTTCAACCTGATTGTTTGGATCTTTATAGTAAAGAAATGTTTATCCTTTGTATGATACATTTGCCTGAGCCTTCATTTTTTTTCTTCTTCCTTTTCTTTTCCTATAATTGCATGATTAGGAAATAATCTAAGTTGATTCTCTTCTTAAAACTCTTTATCTCGTGTATGGGGATTCATGGTTCGATATAGTATTTATTTGCCATCTCGAGTAAGTCTATAAGTCTAAATCTTGAAACAAGGTAGTACATATGTCTGAAAATTTCCTAACATAATCAATATCCAACTGTTTCAAATTCAATTGAGGAGTTGAAATGCTATGGGAGAGTAATCCTATTTGTTTTAATAGGAAATGGGGTCTATAGTTTGACAGTCAGTTTTCATTAAGTTCAAAGATGATATTTTCTATTTAAGGTCCTCTGACCATTATGCATAATGGTATAATAAGATAGGATTGATGCTTGATACATAAAGTCTTCTGGTTTAGCTAGGCTTGATCCAACCTTACATATTTGATTGATCTGCTTAGCTACGTAACGTTTTCTTGTGTCCCAAGTGTTTTGAGAATTATTGATATGATTTATTTCCTTAATTACTAAATTATTTAGTAGCTAAGTAAATCCGTTTAAAAGACCCGCATCGCTCATTTACTGTCTTTACTTCCTTCATTTATGTTATCACGATAAGGCATGCAAATAGTCAAGATCATAATTGGAGGTTAATTGGTCAAAGGTTGTGTACTCACGATATTTTGTCATAATAATGGTCGCCAGCAGGTTCGAGCAACGGTTTCATCTAGTGCCTTCTTGTTCCAAAAGCAACCTTATTTAAAAATCTGGTCTAAGTCTAGATGTTTAGCTATTTAGGAAGACGTAAAATGGACTAGAATATGATCATTTTCACATTCGATCATGTTGTTTGGGGTTACAAGTATAGGTTCCATCCTTTGTTTTGTCTAATACTATTTGAGAATTGAATTTATTTCTATAGTTTCTATTCAGAGAGACGTTTCCTTGTTGTGTCATTTTTTTTAGAATGCCTTGAGATTTGCGCACAAATATGAGATAATGTTTTCTCTAGGATAGATAAAGGGATATTTTAAATCAGTTAGTTGTTCTTATGAATGCTTTGAGTTAAAGTGGATATAATTTGAGATGATGGAACTTTCTCTCTCTATGGAGTATTCGCGGTGTTCATTAATTTGACTTCTCTGTTTAAATTTTACTCCTTTTCTGCTATAGAAGATTTAGCTGTAAAATTTTCTAAAATATTATTTTTCTACTTTGTCCATTTGTTTTCTATTAGAAGAATGCTGATATTTTTTTACTTGTTTATTCATACCTTATTAACCCATAAGTCAAGCCTCTAGCTCCTCATAGTTGTAAGGAGTATACTTGATTTAAATATACGTTCATATCATATTTCAACCATAAAAATATTTTATATATATATTAATTTATTTATTCTTCTCTTTTTGTTACATGTGAAACTCCCCTTCTGAGTCTGTAGACTTATCTCCGTTGCATATCTTTTATTGGGCTGAAAGCCCAAGTAAATTTCGAGTCAGTCCCAATAAGCACAAGGGAGGCCGATATTGGGCCTTAATGCCCTAAAATTTTCAGCAACAGGAATGTGTCAGTATTTTGAGCGAAAGGCCTAAATAGTGTGGAGGGAAGCAGATCAAGCTCATTGTCCAAAACCAGGCTAACAGAAGAAAGAAAATGGGTCTAGTTACATGCATATCACATATTCTTTTGGAATCTGAATTTAATATCATATCATTTATCTATTTTGTGCTTGTTATTATTATTTGTGATGTTTGGGATACTAACATTTTATATTTCTTAGATTTTATATATCTTACATGAATCCCTAAAAGAGAATTTTTCTTTAATAACTCAATTAATTTATTTTATTTAATTACGCTCTTTCAGACGTTTAAATAAATTGAGTTAAATCCCATTCTTTTTAGACAGATTGAAGCTTAATAATAACCTTTAGGAGATCTTTTATGACCCTTCATAGTTATTAAGTAGCTCTAAAAAAAAGAGTTTAACGATATTGTGTTAATTATTTAACTTAAAATATTTTTATTAAAAAATATTTGAGAGTTGAATTATTTTTTTAAATCGGGATTTTAGAAAGAAAAAGGGTTGGACAACTGACAAAAATATTCTACTCCTTTTTAAAAGAATTTTTCAAAACTTAAAAGAATTTTGTAACTTGGTCGAAATTTAAATTAATTCATTACGAATTAACAAAGTAATTAGAATGCTAAATTTATTTGAAGTAAGCCCTTTTCAAATTTTTTTTATAAACAAGTTACATATTTTTTAGCCACAATTTATTTAAAATTCGTCGGTAACCGCAGTTGCGGATTTTTTAAAATACCTAACCCCTTCTTTAAAAAATCATTTGAACCCTTACCCATTCTCTGGTTTTAAATAAAGATTTTCAAAATATATTTTAAACGGTTTCCTTATTTCCGTAATAATTAGGTGGCGACTCTGTCTTTTCACAAAATTGCCAAGTTATGAAATGTTTTGAACGCGAGTTTGAAAACGGATCGCAACAACCATCATATTCTAAAATCCATAAATTCAATAAGGGTTTTTGTGAAAATCATGCATTATAATCATAAAAATATAATTTAATTCATCATACTTGAAATTATGGACTCATAAGCTTAATTTCATAAATCATGCATAATAGGGCATAATTTTCATAAACTTGAAATCATGAATTTTATGATTAAATGGAGAGTAAATCTGCTCCAATAATATTAAATCATTAATTGAAACATGAGAAGATTGGACCCATAGACATAGCATAGGTATTTGCATGGAATTCGGTTAAACCCTAGAATTTTACACTTGATTGGAGACTTGAATTCATGAGTTAAAGAAGAAATTGGGCATGAGGGTGAAAGAATTTTCCCTATTTATAATTCTACATGCCTGGGTAAATTGATTTCTAAGCTTGCCTTGAATACTTAAGAAGATTGGGAGAGAATTTGATTAGGAACCCTAGCTTGATCTTGGAAGAGGATTTCAAATATAATGAAATTATAAGAGCATAATGACTTAGGCTAGGTTAAACTCCCTTAAAACACTCTTTAAGAAGTCCAAAATAACATCATTAAGGAGTTAAAAGATTAGGAATTTACAAGACTACCCCTGAAAAAACACATTAAATTCCCGACTGTCAGTTGTACGACCCATCCAACAAGTCGTTGTTGGACTTGATGACTCGTTGGATCCACCCTTTGTTTCTGGAGTACTTCTGGTACCCTTCTGATTTCCCGACTAGTGGTTAGTCAGGACGAGTCGTCACAAGTTACAACGACTCATCTCTCCTCTTGTTATCATCGCCGCCACACCTGCACTGATTTGAAATTCTTCCAATGGATCAATACCATGGGTTATATGCCTCAATGAGTCATGGTATCCGTCCGTTGTCTCTAAACCAAATTCGACCCCTTTCTGAACTCCACTTAACGACCCCTTGGGATGACCCATTACATGAACTAGCGAGTCGTCAGTTGACTCGTTGTTTCTGGGAAGCCTTGACCGAGGGCTTACAACGAGGCACACAATGAGTCTTTATTCTTCCCAACGACTTGTTCCTTGAGTCATTTTGTGACTCTGGTTCCATTTTCTGCTGAAAGTATCAGGTCTGATCTTAGGAACTTTTGGGGTGTTACAAAGAGTTGGTATAGAGTTATAATATGAAGAAAATGAGTTATCTAACATGAGGGATGCGAAGTTTTTTTTTTCACTTTTTTATTGATATGGGATATTAATTTGTCCTTAGATAGGGAAAAGTACCAGCATAACGTGAAGGAATCAAAGAGTGTTGTCATTGTTTAACATAAAAATATGTAAATGCATAAAAAGAGAAAAGAACCAAAATATTTAATTCTTGTGAACCTTTTAAAGGGAAGAAAATGAGAAAATGGAGGAGGATAGAGCAAAAACAAGAGAAGAAAGAACTAGGAATCCGACACTATTGTTTTAGAAATTGATGTAATCACAAGAAGTCAAGAAGTAACTGTTGTTGAAAACAAATTAATGCAACTATTCAAAAAATATATAGACTAAAATTTGTAATTGTTCAAATTATTCTTGAACAAATTCAAACTTGAAAAGGATCTTCCTTATTCTTGAAAAAAGTTGTAACTGTTCAAATTATGTTTACTTTTTTCAAAAGGTGCAACAAATAACTAATTGACAAGGAAAAAAATCTAGAAAATTAGATAAATAACAATTCTGGCCTCGGAGAGTGCCACCTGTATACTCGATTGATAGCTATTATTATGAGCAAACTCCGCCAAAGACAACTGATTGTCCCAATGGATACCAAAATCGATCGTACAAGCCCTAAGCATGTCCTCCAAGATCTGAATAATTTACTCAGACTGTCCATCAGTTTGCGGATGAAAAGCTGTACTCAACTCGACTTGTGAACCTAATGACTTCGGAATAGACTTTTAAAAATCACCAGTGAATTGTGCACCTCGATCATATATTATTGAAATAAGCGCACCATAAAGCCGAACTATCTCATGAAGGTAAATATCTATGTGCTAACTGCTTTGTGGTATGAGTTACCCGAACTGGTATGAAATATACTGACTTTGTGAGTCTGTCCAAAATCACCCAAATTGAGTCGTGTTTCTTAAAAGTACTTGGTAACCCAACAACAAAATCCATAGTAATCCTCTCCCACTTCCACTCTGGGATAATCAAGTTTTTCATTACTCCACAAGGTTTTTGAAGTTCATATTTGACTTGTTGACAATTTGAACAACTAGTCACATGCTTCAAAATATCAGCATTCATACCCTTCCACCAGTACAGTCCCCGCAAGTCTTGATACATCTTAGTAGCACCTGGGTGGATGGAGTATCGCGAGCTATGAGCCTCTTCAAGAATCAGCTGCTTCACCTTACCCACAATGGGAATACACAATCGACCCTGTTGACAAAGTATGTCCTCATCATCAATAGCGAATGACTTGATGCCCCCATTCTGCACTCGATCTTGTGGTCTAGCAAGGTAGGGCTCTTCATATTGATGAGTCTCTGTCCTTACTATTTAAGTTACTTTAGAATGTGAAAAGAATGATTATTGTATATTTTCAAAAGTACCTTTTCAATTAATAGAGTTATATTAGTCAAATTATAAACCCTAGTAATTTTTTCTTAAAGAATATGTAAATCTTATCCTAACAACTAAAAAGGAATGGGGGACCTATTGGAGTTTTGAACAATTTTTTAATTATCAATTTTTGTTTTCCTAATAAAGAAACAAAATAATATTTAAAACAAAATTATAGAAGAAGTAGAAAAGTATTCCGAGTTCATAAGGTAGGGGTAAGGTCTCAAGGTCAGTGTCACATCCCAAAATACCCCCTAGACGTAACTTGCATCCACTAACATCACCCACAAGGGCGATATACATTTCACATGCTCATTTATATAAGCACCGAGAGCAAATATGTGCAAGTCTAAACACATTAATCATTCTTAAATGGAAATAGAGAATTCAACATAATCCAAAATCAATCTATCAATCTCAACAATACTCGAGTATTAAGTTTCTAGTCCAAATCCCACAATGAGACCATGGAGCATCTAATAGAGTTACATGAGTTTAACTGTCGGGCATGCAAATACCAAGAAAGAAAAATATATGCTATAAAATAGATGACGTTAAAATGAAATCCTCCACGAATCGATGTGAAGGCTCAGCAACAGAATCTACGACGAACGAACTCGTCAGCCACTAGTCTCACGCTCTGCAATGGTATCTGCATAGACATGCAAGTAAGGAGTGAGTTATATATAAATATAACTCAGTAAGATCCTTGGCCTTCCACTTTAAATACCCCTGGAACAAGTGTTAGAAAATAAATACAAACTTACCACAAGCATATGATATTTTTTCACAGCCATTAAATCATATGATATGTTTGGGTCTGTGTTATATGGGTATATAACTACATGCAAGTGCACGTGGTCGAACAAGTAGTAAAGTGGCTTAAGTAAGCTAAGTATCGATCCCACAGGGACTGGGATGAAGTGCAATCTGTTCAAGTGTACTATATTTCGATTCTAAAAATGCAGACAACAGTGTAACCAAAAGTTTGATATTTAGTTTTATAATTTTTATGCCAAATCTAAAATAACTATCTAATTTGAGTCTGAACTATGAATGAGAGCATGCTGAGGTTAAAAGAACATGTAATGAAATTAATTATCGATATAATTTGGTTAGTCTTTTCCTCCAGTTGCTAGCCAAGAACAATTGCCAAGAGATTAAAACTCTCGTATTTAACCTCACTTAAGAATCATGAACCATCCACCTACATTTCTGTGATTAAATGCAATTCATGTTCTAGCCATACAAACCAGGTTCCTAAATTGACTAATACGACTTTTAGGTATATTTCTATCCTGAAAGTAAATCAATTCCCAATTTTCCCAAACCAAGAAAAGATCATATCCTATTAATTCACAACTTTCCAATTTCTTGCTCTCTCGAGTGAAATCGGACTTTTTAGATATACATTAACGTAGGCCACACATTAATGCAGTAAGAACAACAATTAATAGAACAACATGGAAGAAAAGATGAAGAACCACTATGATCAACAATCCATTTCACTACAATTATTCATAACCTCAGCAAGAAGAGGATTTAGCCACTCATTTGTGGATTAAACATCGTTAAATGAGTGTTAAACATACAAGCAATTGAATTAAAGAATAAGGAAAGAGAGAAAAACCCTGATAATTTCGTTCCCTCAACTACCTGTTACCCACGTTCTTGCTCCACCAAGTCAGAATATTGAAAAATGAACCTAAGTGTTCTATTTATACTGGTGGGAATTTTTTCCGAAATAACAAGCAACGTGTCACGGAGTGCATCGCGGAGCACTGCCTCCGTGACACGCTACGGACGCGGACCTTCACTGGAACTGGGGGTCCAGGAAATAAAGCCCAACATGGCACGGCGTGCAACGCAGAGCCAAGCCACCGTGCCACGGACCTATCGCGAACCCACACTAGATTTGGGCTGAAAATTCCCATCCAGGCAGAAGGCCTCCGCGATGGCAACGTGACACGGCTCCATCGCGGAGCCCCTTTATTTTATTCTGTCCAATGTCTTGTCCCTTGCTCGCATCCAAGTCCAACCTCGATATCCTCCAACATGCATTTTAGCTTCCCGAAATTATATTTTACCTGCAAAACAATGCTAATCATGTTGGTTAGTATAAATTCATATTTTATTACCAATTACATGAGAATGTATACACATTGATAGATAAACAAGGCTAAAATGGTACTTTTGAGTATCACTTGGGCATATAAATTTGCCCAAGATCACTTACCCCACACTTAAATCCTTGTTCGTCCTCGAACAACAATCCTACACTTCATGCAATTTACATCCCAACCTCGCTACTTTGGTTCGACAATTTAGGCTACGGTCATACCGATTATTCAATACAGCAAATCATCAAGAAAACATGCATGGTCCTATCAATGCAATGACCTTCAATACATCAAGACCTCCTAGACTTTAAGAATCGACTCTCGATATTGGCAAACTCATGCAAATCAGCTGATCAAGATATCCGACACGAAAATTAATCTCTCATCAAGCATGTGCCCTCACAACACAAGAGAATCTTCCCCTTTTTGCTCATATGACTCACAAAATTTTAAGTAGGGGCATGTAAACACAATTTCGCTCTCTCCCAAAAGAATTCACATGCATCATGTCATGACCCATAAGCTTGCCCTTAGTGTATTACTCCACTAATATAAAGAAGTGCGATGTAAGATCACGTAGGACTTTAACTGGTTGTAATGGAGGCTACGGAACTAGTAAATATTGGGTTAGCCAATAATAGCCACTAGCATCCTTAAGCGCCTTTTCAACACATCCCATCAACTCATGGACATTGTTTCTTTTTTTTTTCATCATCCCATTCTTGATGTTTTTCTTTAGTTTGGCCCATCGTATTAAGCACACTTGACACAATAACAAAGATTATTCATGCACCTTCATTATAGTTTATTTATAGCAAGTGCACCTTCCACCTTTTCTTTTCTTCTATCACTCTGCTTTTCTTTTTTTTCTTTTCACCATTCTCACTCTTTGACACTATGGGAAAATGATTTTCTCTTCTTAAGCGCTTAAGAGTTTTGTATAGACTTTAAGGCTAATGAAAAGAAGGGATTAAGCTCGGTTTACACTTTTTGACAAAATAAAAAAATAATAGGCTAAAGGCTCAACGGGCTGACTAGGGTATACAATCAAGGTGGGTACGACAAGGAAAAATAGAAACTCTCGGCTAAAACAAAGAAATGCCTACATCCTTTCCTACAATACACCTCCTTCATTTCGTTTTGTACACACACCAGACAAGTTCTAGACACTTCACAATAGCATGGAATAACAACACCTCACTTCACACTTATTGCACATGCTCAACTCAAGATGTATTCACAGACTGTTCAATCAGCTAATTACAGGAATTCAAACATTAAGCCTTAATCACACTGAATCGAACTCTATGGCCTAGGTATCTCAACATATTTACAAAGTTGCATGCTTTCATACGAATCACCTTTGCATTTTAAATATCATGTACAACATGCAACCAAAATTTCGCAACCATACGGTAACTACAGGTTTTGGGATGCAACCCACCAAAGAAAAAAACTAAAAATTAATTTAAAAAACTACTCCTAACGACTATATTTCCCTTAAGACGGTCGTCATCCATCCATCATAGGGAACAGTCACTACTATGACTTCGGTTCAATGGGACCATTCTCGGTAAAAGAACCGAAAACAAACGCCGAGAAACCCAAGAAGTAAAAAAATGTTGAGAATATCGATCATTTTGATAGAAAAAATATGTACTAAAGATTTTAAAAGTATCGATCATTTCGATAACAAAAATATATACAAAATCAGCTAACAACATTCAACAACACACATCAATTTCACATAAATTTACAAATACAGAACAACAACTTAACAATTCATCAATCATAGGGAACAACAAAATTTCACATGCACGACAACAGATTAGAGCATACATACATAACAGCACAACCCATCACCTAACTACTCCCACCCCACACTTAGCTCGAACACTGTCCCCAGTGTTCACAAAATTTAAAATAGCACAAAATCGGGTGGTGGAACTCCCTGATCAGTCAAAGTACTCCAATTCTTCGTCGGGTGCTGCTGCTTCATCTCCCATGTCTGAATCACCCCCGTCGTCTTCATCGGACTCCACATCGGAGTCCTCCTGACGTGTCTCCTCGTCTGTGGGGACATCATCATCCGTGGGCTCTACAAATGCTGGCCCCACTCGGCATAGAGCCCTGGCGTTTTCACCGAAGGGGTAGTCTAGCTCGAGCTGCCATAGCTCCTCCTCTGTCGCCGGCCTCCCGCCTATCCTTAGCTGGAGCATCTGCATCCCATAAATGCGAGCCATATACTGATCATCACGAGTGTGTCGCTCGCCAAGTGTAAGCACTGGCCCGTGGGTGGTGTCGGGTGCCTTAGTTTTAGTAACATCTAAGGCCCGCCGCTCCATCTGCGGGATATAGTCAAGGGCCTACTCCTTGACATCTAGGCCCCTAAGGAAAGTGGTGAGTAGTCCACCAAAGCCATACCTGTGCCCCTGATGCAACCGGGCTCTCTTCATGGCGGAGATAATTACCGCCCCCACGTTGATCTCCAGCCCTTTCATCAGGGCGTACACCAGGTATACACGATCCCGGGTTACATCTGTCATATGTACCCCCGGGATGAGGCAGGAACAGACAATCTTCAGCCATATTCTGGCTTACCTGTTCATCTGTGAATAGGGCAAAGTATGGTGGTAGCCCCTCTCTTTGTGTCTGCTCCATCTAGCTGTCGATCGGGTCCCACACAAGGTGCGTCTGATGTCTGCATATGGTGGGGTAATGTTCAGCTGTCGGAGCACGTGGGCGTCTGTGTTCCGCGCTCCTATGATGGCATTGAGGTGGTGGGGCTCCAAGGTGACTATTTGCCCTCTGATTTTTATGGTGTGACTTCTGATCATCGGGTTCCAGTTGGCATAGAATTCCCGAACCAAGTGCAAGTTACATTCCTTGGGCTCTTCAAAGATGAAGTTGAGCCCAGCTGCCTCGATCCGGTGGACCATCCTAGGGAACTCCTGTGCCAATGGTTCCCGTGCTATGTGCTCCTCGGGGAAGTATTTGTTTTCTTTGTGCTTTGCATACCACTTCTTCCCCTCATCCGTCACCCATCTTGTTCCGTATTGGCGGCGTTGGCCGCGTGGAACTGCTGGTGCTGCTGGGACTGCTGTGCCTAGTCTGATTCGCTTCCTTCCGGCGCCCGAAGTTGATGCGCCTTTCCCTTTCTCTTGCCTGCTTGCCATTTTACCTGTCAACCCAAGTAGACAAGATCAATGTTAAGCTAACGTATATTAACTTCGGCTAAGGTCGGGTTAAGCTAGGTTACCCCACACTTAGTCCTTAGCTACAGTTATAACAATACGGCAAGATCATACTTATTTACACACACTAACCAACTATACAATCATGCTTAGTGCGTTCGAAGAATTCGACGGTATATCTTCTGTGTACTACTCAGACTTCGTACAGCTAATCACAATCACTACCATCGCTAACATTTTATCCATCGCACTTAGCAAGGAAAAACAAAGAAACGAAAATAACAACAAGAATTTATCTACACGAACCTATACAACCAACCCACTTCTTGCAAAATTTCACTATTTCCCTAACCCGAGAATCCGTTGGTCTTTTAACATGATAACAACTAGCACACCGACTCATCTCACTCAACATGTATATTCCGGCATGAATTTCACAAGTTCACTACGTTATTCACTTCAAATTCAAAAACAAGCCCTAGAAATGATATTATCAAGCAAATTCGATTAATTTATGCAATTAACGAGTTCAAGCAATCATAACGACATTTTGAACATTCATCAACAACAATTCAATTGAATTCATGATTAATTTCTACTTAGGGCAACCTTAGCTCACCTCACATGCTCAATATCGAAGAAAATCGTCAAGAAATGAGATGGAATCGAAGAACATACCTTGAAGTTGAAGAAATTATGCAAACTTGATGATTTCTGTTATACCCCGTAGAATTCCCAGCATTTAGATGACCTGTCCGCACATTGGTTAAGCGTATTTGAAAGCCATACGTGCTAGGGAAAGGCCCGGGAAAAGATCGGACAAGAAACCTGTCGAACCATCGCGGGAGGAGCCGAGGCAGAGCCCCTCCGCGATGGCAGCGTGTCACGGAGGTGAGGCCTCCGCGATGGCTCCGTGACACGTTGCCCGTGTCCAGGCCCAAGTATATAAAGCCTCCACTTTAGTCCAAATCAGATTACACTTGAAAAATTTCCAGAACACGCAGCAAACAGAGAGAATCGAAGGAGAATTAAATATTTTCGTCCGATTACGCTGCCAAACGCTGCCCAAACCCAAATTAATCCTAGATACCAAGGTATTTAGCAGCACAGAGCATTTCTACGGAGTTAGTTTTGCGAAATACGGCCGACGAATCGGCGAGCCGCCGAACTAAAGTAAGTAGAATT
Source organism: Datura wrightii (assembly GCA_035772735.1). Taxonomy (NCBI): domain Eukaryota; kingdom Viridiplantae; phylum Streptophyta; class Magnoliopsida; order Solanales; family Solanaceae; genus Datura; species Datura wrightii. The sequence continues at coordinate 105,807,741 of JASDFA010000016.1, read as the reverse complement.
GCTCTAAATTAATGTCTATGTGTTCCTAGATGAGAAGTGAATAATTCTCCCTTCTGGGCCGCTGAAAAATAGCGAGTTTTCGACCATCTTTCGATAAGCCTAAGTTTAGGCTATATACTATATCGAAAGTAACGTTGCCCTTTACAATAAAGTTGTATTTAGTATTGATTGACGTATTTATGAATGCAGTTGGGAGAAAATAGTTGAAGTACCGGCCGAGCCTCGTCCGACGGACGAATAGTCGAAGATAAGGTATGTAAAGTTAGTTTCCTTCGGCAAGTTAAGTAATATCAGTACAGTGCAATAAATTACAGACCAGTAGAATTTTCAGAAATCAATTATTGTCTTATTTTGAATATTGGTGCAAGATGAGAAGTTTTAGGTTGTAACGTGTACGATACCCATCCGTACGATGTAGATTCAGACGTAAGTGATTAAGATTGCCCAGTATACTCAGTATATGACGTAATATGCCATGTTAAGATATTGTTGTGTTTAGTGGAAGCCTTGTGAAGTAGTACAGTATCCGTAAGTACTTCAGAAACAGAATAGCAGGCTAAAATAAAGTTCAGGAAACATGTCAGGAGTAGTAAATCATGTTACTATAGAAAGCCAGTATCCCGTGTAGTTCAGCAGAAAGATTATATTCGTACATACATCTATAGTATTTCCAGCCTCAGCATGTATGGAGTATGTACTTATTTCTATCACGGGTCCAGCATATAGTATATACAGAAACTTAGTGAACAGCAGAATTTTCAGCAGAAATATTATCTTATATAGCATTTGCTCAGTACAGCCCGGCAGGAGACTATGTTCACATTTATACATCTTTACCTGCCTCAACACATATTAAATACGTACAGATTACTATCAGTAGCCCAGCATGTAATATATATGATACTTTATCCCTATTAGCCTCAGCATGTGAGATACCCAGACAGTATTACCAGTTGAGACCGTTGTATTGTTTGGGGTTGGATTACCTAGCATCCATGACCGCCCAGGGTTAATAGCTGTATCGACTCGTCCGCCAGAGGACGAGGATACGTCACTCTACGGAGTGGCATGCCGTCCCGCCAAGGGACGAAGATGGGATGCCAGTTTTTCCCCATACTTGTGCCTTGATCGGCCCTTACACACCCCAGTCGAGCGGATACGCCCGGGTGCAGATTCAGGAGTCCTCCGGACTCAGATGCAGTTATAGTCAGGGGCTCAGCGAGCCCAAGTGCATACCTAGGGGACCGGCAGGATGCTTACAGCCAGTATAGGAGATGGGTTGACCGGGGTAGGGGTATAGATTCTGTGTTGATTGTACCTCCCGGCTTATGGGGGCCGGGTAAGGTTGTGTATGCCATGTTATGTTATGTATGTTATGCTATATTACAGTAGATACGAGCAGATTAGTAGTAGAATGATACGTCTCCAGGTATGATTCCTACTCCCTTCAGTATGATTAAGAACAGGTACGATATACACCATCAGACAGTTATCTACTCCTTCTTATTTCAGTTTTGACAGTTATGTTATTGATTTCAGATATCCCTTCAGTTCCTACAGATTCAGTTATCTCATACTATTCAGAATTTTTAGTTATATTACTTGTATTCAGTTGTATTCAGTTTGCTTTACATACTCAGTACCAGCGGTACTGACGCCCAGTGGGGCGCTGCATTACTTGCCTGCAGGTACCCATAGACGCGCAGGCGATACCACGTGATCCCCATCAGCGGTCGAATATTCAGCTCCTGTCATCCGGAGACTGGATTTCTAGAGGTGTAGTTCAGTTCCTTTTATTGTACAGTACGGGTAGGTCGGGGCCCTATCCCGATCATCTCTATTATCCTTCTTAGAGGCTTGCAGTCATTATATATTCCCTGTGGTCAGAGGAGCCGGTCGTGTGGGGCCGTGCAGTTGTATAGTTGCCCTTACTCTTTTTTTTCCTTTTGTAATGGCCGTGTGGGCCATAGTTTGCCAGTAGTGGTGACCTTGCCGGTCACGTAGCTTTTCAGTATGTTATGCTTGAGTTACAGATAACTAGACAGCATGGTGGCCTTGTCGGCCCACATAGGTTCCCCTGAATTACCTTGTTTCTGGTCAGCTGTAATACAGGTACAGAAGGCTATAGGCCAATGGGCCGGGGGCTATATTTACAGCCGTTATATAGCCCTTTGTTTCCAGAAATTTGAGTTAGAGCCAGCCAGGCGCCAGACGCGCCCAGGCTTAACAGTTCAGCAGGTCAGGTCTTAGTTGGGCACCAGGTGCCAGTCATATCCCCCAAGGTGGGGCGTGACAAACTTGGTATCAGAGCAGGTCGTATTCCAGGGAGTCTGCAAGCCGTGCTAAGTAGAGTCCTGTCCATGGGTGTGTTGTGCACCAGCAGGATGCCTCACCCTCCTTTGGAGACAGCCCGACCAGAGGGCACTACAGAGGCATCATCTCAGCCTCCTCAGCAGTCTCCACCACGTCAGGAGTCACTTGGGGCGACATTACCTTCAGCAGCCCCTATATTGACTCCTTCCGATCAAGAGGTTAGGAGTGCTGTAGTTTTGTTAGCACAGATGATGGCTGCTCAGCGTCAGCCAATGCCATCTACAACTACAGAATCATCAGGAGGGCCCGGTAGTTCGAGGGTCCGAGAGTTTTTAGCCCTGAATCCCCCACAGTTCACAGGTACGGACCGAACAGAGGACCCCCAAGATTTTCTGGATCAGATGCAGAGAATCTTCAGGGTTATGCATGCCACGTCTACCGAGTCAGTTGAGTTGGCCGCATTCCGGTTACGGGATATTGCGGTGTTATGGTACGAAAGCTGGGAAAGGTCTCGAGGGAGAGATGTTTCCCCTCCCACCTGGTCCAGCTTTTCAGGAGCCTTTCTGGATCATTATCTGCCGCGGGAGATTCGACAGGCCCGTAGACCAATTCCTACATCTAGAACAGGGGGCCATGAGTGTTCGGGAATATTCTTTACAGTTTGATTCTCTAGCCCGATATGCACCGGCTTTCGTTGATACCATGGCATCCAGAGTGCATCGTTTCATTACGGGCTTGAATCCAGAATATGTTGAGGTTTGTACCACAGCTACACTGCGAGAGGACATGGATATTGCTCGCATTCAGGCATTTGCTCAGAATATTGAGGGCATCAGGCAGCGGCAACGAGAGGTCAGAAGGGTTAATCAAGAACAACATCGCCGGGACAGGCCAGTTGAATTACAGGGAGAGGCCCGGGGAGGACCCAGGCCCCGAATGTCAGACAGGACGCCCAGGCCCCCGCCTCCGCCACAGTCACAAGGGGGTAGATCCAGCCGCAGGGGGCAGTCAGGGATTGGTAGAGGCTCGCAGATGGCAGATTCACCATCACAGAGGAGGGCAGAGCTGAGCAGGTATACCCTACCACTTTGCCCTATATGCAATCGACGCCATTCTGGGGCATGCAGATATGGCTCCACCGCATGTTATATTTGTGGCCAAGAAGGCCATTTAATGAAAGATTGCCCAGCCAGGGGTCGAGAGGACCGCGATAGACAGGATAGGGCATCAACAGGATCACGAGCTACAGCACCCTCGACCGGGCGCAGGCCCCCAATTTCAGCAGGCAGGGGTCGAGGCAGATCAGGGGCCTCCAGTACAGGTGCGGGTCCAAGCCGCACATATGCCTTACCAGGGAGGCAAGATTCAGAGGCATCGCCTGATGTTGTGACAGGTATGCTAACTATCTGCTCACACCCTGCTTATGTGCTAATTGATCCAGGGTCTACTTTGTCCTATATTACTCCATTTGTGGCACGGAAGTTTAGTATTGTACCAGAATCATTACAGCAGTCCTTTCTGGTATCTACGCCCGTCGGTGACTCTATCACAGCTAGCCGAATCTACCGCGGGTGTACAGTAGAGATTGTTGACCGTCAGACCACAGTAGATCTGGTCGAGTTAGAAATGATAGACTTCGATGCCATAATGGGTATGGACTGGTTAGTGCCATGCTTTGCCAATGTTGAATGTTGGACCAAAACGGTCCGATTCCACTTCCCGGGGGAAGCAGTACGGGAGTGGAAGGGCAGCACCGTGATGCCAAAAGGTAGGTTTATTTCCTACCTTAAGGCGAGAAAGTTGATATCTAAGGGGTGTATTTACCATCTTGTCAGAGTTCAGGATGTCCAAGCAGAATCTCCGACACTTCAGTCTGTCCCAGTGGTAAATGAATTCCCAGATGTATTTCCTGATGAGTTACCTGGTCTTCCCCCAGAAAGGGATATAGACTTCACTATTGACTTGCTACCAAGCACTCAGCCAATATCAATACCTCCTTATCGTATGGCTCCTGCAGAACTCAGAGAATTAAAGGAGCAGTTGAAAGACTTGTTAGATAAAGGTTTTATCAGGCCGAGTACTTCCCCATGGGGTGCGCCAGTCTTGTTTGTGAGAAAGAAAGATGGCTCGCTCTGAATGTGCATAGATTATCGGCAGCTAAACAAAGTTACAGTAAAGAACAAGTATCCGCTCCCCAGAATTGATGACTTATTTGATCAGTTGCAGGGAGCCAGATACTTTTCTAAGATTGACTTGCGGTCCGGATACCACCAGGTCCGAGTACGTGAAAGAGATATTCCTAAGACAGCATTCAGGACCCGATATGGGCATTTTGAATTTCTGGTTATGTCCTTCGGGCTAACGAACGCCCCAACAGTTTTTATGGACCTGATGAACAGTATTTTCAGACCTTTCCGGACTTGTTCGTGATAGTATTCATTGATGACATTCTGGTGTATTCTCGCTCTGAAGCAGATCACCGGACTCATTTGCGAACAGTGCTCCAGATTCTCAGGGACCGCCAGTTGTATGCCAAGTTTTCGAAGTGCGAATTCTGGCTTAACTCAGTGGCCTTTTTAGGGCATATTATCTCAGACGCTGGTATACAGGTAGATAAGCAGAAGATAGAAGTAGTTAAGTCATGGCCTAGGCCTACCACCTCGACTGAAGTTCGTAGTTTTCTGGGGTTAGCAGGGTATTATCGGAGATTCATTGAGGGATTCTCAACCATTGCAGCACCTTTAACAAAATTGACACAGAAAGCAGCAAAGTTTCAGTGGACGGAGGCATGCGAGCAGAGTTTCCAGGAACTGAAAGACAGATTAACCTCCGCCCCAGTACTAGCACTGCCGGAAGGCACAGAAGATTATTCAGTCTATTGCGACGCGTCAGGTGTCGGATTGGGCTGTGTATTGATGCAGCATGGTAGAGTAATTGCATATGCCTCCAGACAACTGAGAAAACACGAAAGGAATTACCCCACCCATGACCTGGAATTGGCCACAGTAATTCATGCCTTGAAGATGTGGAGGCATTATCTGTACGGCGTCCATGTTGACATTTATACAGATCATAAGAGCTTACAGTACATTTTCACCCAGAGGGAGTTGAATCTGCGGCAACGCCGCTGGTTAGAGTTGTTGAAAGACTATGATGTGAATATTCTATACCACCCCGGAAAAGCTAATGTTGTAGCAGATGCCCTGAGCCGTAAGTCAATGGGGAGTTTGGCGTATTTGCGACCTGAGAAACAGAAATTAGCTAAAGAAATTCATCAGTTAGCTGGCCTAGCCGTTCGAGTAATATAAACAGAAAATAATGGACCAGTAATTCAGAATTCTGCAGTGTCATCGTTAGTTACAGAGGTAAAAGAACGGCAGTATGAGGATCCCGATTTAGTCCAGCTCAGAGATAGAGTTCAGAATGGTAAGGAGCCAGATTTTCAGATAACCGAGAATGGTGTGCTACATTGTAAGGGCCGCCTTTGTGTCCCGAATGTCGCAGGACTTCGTGGGCAGATCATGCATGAGGTACACTACGCTCGCTATTCCCTTCACCCAGGGGCGACGAAAATGTACCACGACATCAGAGACATCTACTGGTGGCCAGGTATGAAAACTGAGATAGCTGAATTTGTATCTAGGTGTGCTAATTGTTAGCAGGTGAAAGCAGAGCACCAGAAACCGGGCGGTTTGACTCAGGAGATAATAATACCTATGTGGAAATGGGAGGTAATAAACATGGATTTTGTAACAGGGTTACCCCGTACTAGACGCAGAAATGATTCCATTTGGGTAATAGTTGACAGGCTGACAAAATCAGCTCATTTTCTGCCAGTAAGGGCTACCTTCTCAGCTGAGGACTATGCCGAATTATATATCAGAGAAATAGTTAGATTACATGGAGTGCCGATATCTATTATTTCAGATAGGGAAGCACAGTTTATAGCTAGATTCTGGCAATCGTTTCAGAAAGGTTTGGGGACGCAGATTAATTTGAGCACAGCATTCCATCCTCAAACAGATGGGCAGGCCGAACGTACAATTCAGACGCTCGAAGATATGTTACGAGCGTGTGTGTTAGATTTTGGGGGTAGATGGGATGAACATCTTTCGTTAATTGAATTTGCTTATAATAACAGCTACCATTCAGCTATTCAGATGGCGCCTTTCGAGGCATTATACAGGCGAAAATGTAGATCGCCGGTGGGCTGGTTTGAGATAGGAGAATCAGCATTAGTTGGCCCATACATTGTTCGGCAGTCCGAGGAAAAGATAAAGCTTATCCGAGAACGTTTACTGACCGCTCAGAGCCGCCAGAAGTCATACGCAGATAGGCGGCGCAGAAATCTAGAATTTTCGGTAAACGATTGGGTATATCTGAAAGTGTCCCCGATGAAAGGGGTAATGAGGTTTGGCAAGAAGGGCAAGCTTAGCCCCAGATTTATTGGGCCATATCAGATTCGGCGAAGAATAGGCCGCGTGGAATACGAGTTGAACTTGCCTCCAGAGTTAGCGTCGGTTCACCCAGTATTCCACGTTTCCATGTTAAGAAAGTTCGTAGGGGACCCTTCTACAGTAGTTCCAGTTCAGGATGTCCAGATCACAGAAGAGTTAGCGTATGAAGAGGTTCCCGTAGCCATTTTAGACAGACAGATTCGCAGGCTGAGAACTAAAGATGTTGCATCTGTCAAGGTATTGTGGCGTAACAGAAATCGGGAGGAAATGACGTGGGAGGCTGAAGAAGATATGAAACCAGATACCCTCACTTATTTCAGGCCTAGTCAGACGACAGGTATGTCCATATCATTATTTACATAGTACTTTATGGTATGTATGTTGTAAATGATAAAGAAAGAAGTGATATTTAGTTGTCCAGTGGATTGTAGAATATTGTGTGCAGTGCCTGTGTTGGACTTTTTCTGCATTTCAGGCCATTGCGATAGTCCATATTATAGGGGAAACTCTGCCAAAATTTTTCCAGAAACTAGAGTGAACAGCTCTCTAGACAGCAGTATACATTCGGGGACGAATGTTCCTAAGGGGGGGAGAATGTTATACCCCGTAGAATTCCCAACATTTAGATGACCTGTCCGCACATTGGTTAAGTGTATTTGAAAGCCATACATGCTAGGGAAAGGCCCGGGAAAAGATCGGACAAGAAACCTGTCGAACCATCGCGGGAGGAGCCGAGGTAGAGCCCCTCCGCGATGGCAGCGTGTCACGGAGGTGAGGCCTCCGCGATGGCTCCGTGACACGTTGCCCGTGTCCAGGCCCAAGTATATAAAGCCTCCACTTCAGTCCAAATCAGATTACACTTGAAAAATTTCCAGAACACGCAGCAAACAGAGAGAATCGAAGGAGAATTAAATATTTTCGTCCGATTACGCTGTCAAACGCTGCCCAAACCCAAATTAATCCTAGATACCAAGGTATTTAGCAGCACAGAGCATTTCTACAGAGTTAGTTTTGCGAAATACGGCCGACGAATCGGCGAGCCTCCGAACTAAAGTAAGTAGAATTGCTCTAAATTAATGTCTATGTGTTCCTAGCTGAGAAGTGAATAATTCTCCCTTCTGGGCCGCTGAAAAATAGCGAGTTTTCGACCGTCTTTCGATAAGCCTAAGTTTAGGCTATAAACTATATCGAAAGTAACGTTGCCCTTTACAATAAAGTTGTATTTAGTATTGATTGATGTATTTATGAATGCAGTTGGGAGAAAATAGTTGAAGTACCGGCCGAGCCTCGTCCGACGGACGAATAGTCGAAGATAAGGTATGTAAAGTTAGTTTCCTTCGGCAAGTTAAGTAATATCAGTACAGTGTAATAAATTACAGACCAGTAGAATGTTCAGAAATCGATTATTGTCTTATTTTGAATATTGGTGCAAGATGAGAAGTTTTGGGTTGTAACGTGTACGATACCCATCCGTACGATGTAGATTCAGACGTAAGTGATTAAGATTGCCCAATATACTCAGTATATGACGTAATATGCCATGTTAAGATATTGTTGTGTTTAGCGGAAGACTTGTGAAGTAGTACAGTATCCGTAAGTACTTCAGAAACAGAATAGCAGGCTAAAATAAAGTTCAGGAAACATGTCAGGAGTAGTAAATCATGTTACTATAGAAAGCCAGTATCCCGTGTAGTTCAGCAGAAAGATTATATTCATACATACATCTATAGTATTTCCAGCCTCAGCATGTATGGAGTATGTACTTATTTCTATCACGGGTCCAGCATATAGTATATACAGAAACTTAGTAAACAACAGAATTTTCAGCAGAAACATTATCTTATATAGCATTTTCTCAATACAGCCCGGCACGAGACTATGTTCACATTTATACATCTTTACCTGCCTCAGCACGTATTAAATACGTACAGATTACTATCAGTAGCCCAGCATGTAATATATATGATACTTTATCCCTATTAGCCTCAGCATGTGAGATACCCAGACAGTATTACCAGTTGAGACCGTTGTATTGTCTGGGGTTGGATTACCTAGCATCCATGACCGCCCAGGGTTAATAGCTGTATCGACTCGTCCGCCAGAGGACGAGGATACGTCACTCTACGGAGTGGCATGCCGTCCCGCCAGGGGACGAAGATGGGATGCCAGTTTTTCCCCATACTTGTGCCTTGATCGGCCCTTACACACCCCAGTTGAGCGGATACGCCCGGGTGCAGATTCAGGAGTCCTCCGGACTCAGATGCAGTTATAGTCAGGGGCTCAGCGAGCCCAAATGCATACCCAGGGGACCGGCAGGATGCTTACAGCCAGTATAGGAGATGGGTTGACCGGGGTAGGGGTATAGATTCTGTGTTGATTGTACCTCCCGGCTTATGGGGGCCGGGTAAGGTTGTGTATGCCATGTTATGTTATGTATGTTATGCTATATTACAGTAGATACGAGCAGATTAGTAGTAGAATGATACGTCTCCAGGTATGATTCCTACTCCCTTCAGTATGATTAAGAACAGGTACGATCTACACCATCAGACAATTATCTACTCCTTCTTATTTCAGTTTTGACAGTTATGTTATTGATTTCAGATATCCCTTCAGTTCCTACAGATTCAGTTATCTCATACTATTCAAAATTTTTAGTTATATTACTTGTATTCAGTTGTATTCAGTTTGCTTTACATACTCAGTACCAGCGGTACTGACGCCCAGTGGGGCGCTGCATTACTTGCCTGCAGGTACCCATAGACGCGCAGGCGATACCACGTGATCTCCATCAGCGGTCGAATATTCAGCTCTTGTCATCCGGAGACTGGATTTCTAGAGGTGTAGTTCAGTTCCTTTTGTTGTACATTACGGGTAGGTCGGGGCCCTGTCCCGATCATTTCTATTATCCTTCTTAGAGGCTTGCAGTCTGTATATATTCCCTGTGGTCAGATGAGCCGGTCGTGTGGGGCCGTGCAGTTGTATAGTTGCCCTTACTCTTTTTTTTTCCTTTTGTAATGGCCGTGTGGGGCCATAGTTTGACAGTAGTGGTGACCTTGCCGGTCACGTAGCTTTTCAGTATGTTATGCTTGAGTTACAGATAACTAGACAGCATGGTGGCCTTGTCGGCCCACATAGGTTCCCCTGAATTACCTTGTTTCTGGTCAGCTGTAATACAGGTACAGAAGGCTATAGGCCAATGGGCCGGGGCTATATTTACAGCCGTTATATAGCCCTTTGTTTCTAGAAATTTGAGTTAGAGCCAGCCAGGCGCCAGACGCGCCCAGGCTTAACAGTTCAGCAGGTCAGGTCTTAGTTGGGCACCAGGTGCCAGTCATACCCCCCAAGGTGGGGCGTGACAATTTCCTTATCCTACTCCGTGTCACGTTGAAGGGGGATGGGTTTTGAGGGGTTTGGTCGCGGAGTGATTGAAAAATAAGGGAAAGGGAGGGTTTTTTGGGGTTAAAAAGTAGGGAAATCGCGCGGGTCACCCGGCGACCCGGTGTGACCCATCGCGATATACACAGCAACGTGTCATGGAGTGCATCGCGGTGCACTGCCTCCGTGACACGGAGCCATCGCGAGTCTGTTCTGGAAATTTTTAAAAAATCCGGATTATACCTCAACGTGTCACGGAGGGTAATGCGGAGGTCCACCTCCGTGACACGGAGCTATCGCCCCAGCTCACTGTTTTGCCACTTTTTGTTAATTTTCATACCTCGAATTTTCCCTTGCGATTCCGTGCATATTTTCCTCCGTTTGACCTGAAATTCATCTCACTATACAAAATTGGTTAGAATTATAGGTTTCACTCTAAATAAAAAATAAAACAAAAACAAAAACTAAAATTTTGTAGTAAATCAAGAAAAAGAAAAAGAAAAATCTATTTACACTTTACAAACAGAAAGAAAAATTTTTCTCACGGGTTGCCTCCCGTGCAGCGCCTGGTTTACCGTCGCGGCTCGACGTCGTTAAGCTCAGTTGTCCTCTAGGGTGATGGACGATTTCTCTCGATCACCGTCCTCCTCCCAGTAGTGCTTACACCGATCCGGTGGTTTTCCCATTAACTCTCGTGAATCCTTAATCTGCTCATCATCACCTTGATCAATCACATTGATCACCGAGAGTTCTTCCTGCACCATCGTGAGCTTGGGTGCCTTCTACACATCGAACACCTCCACCTTGTCGTGTGCTCGCATTGTTAGCTGCCCCGCAGCTACGTCAATTAGTGCTTTCCCGGTCGCCAAGAAAGGACGTCCCAAAATAAATGGGACTTCCGCGTCTGGTTCAAAATCCAGCACGACAAAATCTACCGGGAAAATTAGGGAGCCAACTTGCACTAGAACGTCCTCCACAATGCCATAAGGTCTGGCTAAGGATCGATCCGCCAATTGCAAGATTACTGTTGTGGGTCTAGGACTCCCTAGACCCAACTTTCTGAATACCGATGACGACATCAAATTTATGCTCGCTCCCAAATCACACAATCCACGAGCTCGGATGCTCTGCCCAATAGTAATCTGTATAGTAAAGCTCCCAGGGTCTTTAAGATTTGTGGGCAGTCTGTTTTGAATCCGGGAAGTGCACTCCTCCGTTAGAGCCACCGTAGCATACTCAGTCAACCGACTTTTGTTTGCCACGATGTCCTTTATATACTTAGCATATTTTGGCACTCCCTGCAAAACATCAACAAGAGGTAAGTTAATATGTACCTGTTTCAGCACCTCCATGAATTTCTTGAAACACGCCTCCTCCTTGTGTTTCTTTAATCGTTGAGGGAACGGGGGTGGTGGTCTTTCTGATTCAGCTTCCTTAGTCTTCCCCCTTTCAGTACTTTGCTCCCTCTCAACTTCTGTTGCTCCCGATTGTTGAGGTGGTCTTTCTGGTTCCACCTCTTTCAGCTGCAAACCACTCCTTGTGGTCACTGCATTCACCTGCTTGGGATTGGGATCTGTGTCGCTCGGAAGTCCTCCTCTAGGCCTTGTGTTTTGGGCTCCAGCAAATTGCCCAAATTGATATTCAAGTGCCTTGGTAGCTAACTGGTTGTTTTTCACTTCGGCTGCCAATTTCACATAGTCAGCCTACAATTGAGCTTGGTTAGCTATCATGTCTTGAACATCTCCTCAATGCTGGGTGATGGTGGTGGAGGAGGTGCATTGTTGTTTCTGAATTGTGCTTGATAATTCTACTGCCCTCCTTGGTTCCTTTGCACACCCTGACCCGAACTTTGCCCCTGATGGTTGTTGCTACCCCAGGAGAAATTAGGGTGATTCCTCCAATTGGAATTGTAGCTATTACCATACTGTTGGTGGTTCCTTTGTACATTACCCATAAAGTTTACCAAGTCAGGATTGGCTCCACAACACTCAGCTGAGTGCTCACTGCTTCCACACACTTCACACCACATCTGTTGCACTGCATTAACTGGGGCTTGAGGCTGGTTCATTGTCATGTTGCTAAAGTGGGTGTTAAGTTGATTTTGTAATGCAGTTATGTATGCAGCAATAGCTGTAAACCCATCCACTTCTAGCACTCCTGCTGCTTTTCTTGTCCCGCCTCTTGATGAATCAGCATTCCATTCCGGATTGCCCTGCGAAATACGGTTCAACAAGGTATACAGCTCCTCATAAGTTTTCTCCAATGCTTGTCCTCCAGCTGCCGAGTCTAGCAATATTTTTGTCTAGGGTTCCAAACCCTCTATAAAAGTGTGCACTAGCACATCATTGGACTGATGATGATGAGGACAATCCCGCAACATGGATTTGAATCTCTCCCAGGCCTGATATAAATTCTCTCCCTCTCTCTGTTTGAAACTTAGAATTTGACTTCTAAGTCTTGTTGTTTTACCGTAGGGAAAAACCGTATCAAGAATTTCCTTGCAAGATCATCCCACGTAGAAATAGAATTCGGTGGCTCGGCTTTCAACCACCTCTTGGCTTCTCCCAATAGAGAAAATGGGAACAATGTAAGCCGGACATAATCTGATGACACTCCAGCGGGGATGTAAGTGTCACTTATCTCCAAAAAATTTTGGAGATGCTGCTGTGCATCTTCATGAGGGAGACCGGTAAACTGCCCGCTAGTGTGCAGCAATTGCACCATATTCTGCTTAAGTTCAAACCTCCCTCCTGGCTCAGGTTTGTGGATGCTAGATGTGACATTATTAGCACGTGGGATTGCCACCTCGTGAACCGATCGAGCTGCTACTTCTTCGGGCACTAACACTGCCCGGACTACCGGTGGATTCTGTTGTTGCTCCATGATCGTCTGTCTGAGCAACTGCAGCTTTCTTTCTAGAGCTTCTCTTCGTTTACTGTGAAATATTCTTTCTGGCTCTATATACGAGTCCACCAGCTCCTTGTCTCTTGCTAGTGTTCAACAAAAATTAAGTCTGCAAAATACAGGCTAAGACCAAGTTGTCAACACTAAGAAAACAAAAATACAGTAAATTAACACTTAAAACAAATTCACCAATTTCCAAGTCCTCGGTGTTCGGCAGTGTTTGCTATAGGTGTAAAACCGACACGCAAGTGCACGTGGTCAAACAAGTAATAAAGTGGCTAAGTAAGCCAAGTATCGATCCAAGGAGACTCTGGATAAGTAAAATTGCCTAAGTACACTATATTCTTATCTTACTTCTAATTATGCTAACAACAACGTAACCAACAGTTAAATAAGTTTTTGTTTAGAAATTATATATACTAAAACTATTAACAATTATTTATTGTGAATTGAAACTATGGATATGAGCATGCCAAGGTTAAGAACAAGTAATAAACTTGATTGTAATCATAATTCGGTTATTCTTCTCTTCATGTTGCTAGCCAAGAACATTAGCCTAGAAATTAAAACTCTCGTATTTAATTTCACTTTAGAATCATAAACCATTCGTCTACATTTCTGTGATCAAATGCAATTTATGACCTCGCACTACAATCCCGGTTCCTAAATTGACTAATACGGCTTTCAAGTATATTTCTATCAGGAAAGCACATCAAAACCCAATTTTCCCAAATCAAGTTAAGAACAATACCCTATTAATTCACAACTTTCCAATTTCTTGCTCTCTCGAGTGAAATTGGACTTTTTAGATGTACATTAATGTCGGCCACACACTAATGCAGTAGAAACAAGAATTAATAGAACAACATAGAAGAAGAAGAAGAAAACCATATCATTAACAATCAAAATTCATCACCATTGTTCAAAACCTTAGCAAGGAAGAGAATTAGCCACTCATTTGTGGATTAATCATCCTAAAAAAAGTGTAAATCATACATACAATTTATTTAAAGAAGAAAGGAAGAGAAGAAATCCCTTAGCTTTTTCGTCCCTCAACTGCTTCTAACCCACGTCCTTGCTCCACCAAGTCTGAATTAATTAAAATAAACCTAAGTGTGCTATTTATACTAGTGGGAATTTTTCCCAGAATAACAAGCAACGTGTCACGGAGGCCAACGCGGAGCACTGCCTCCGTGACACGGCGTGGACGCGGACCCTCTCTGGAATTCCAGGGTCCGGGATTATAGCCTCAACGTGGCACGGAGGCCAACGCGGAGGCCTATCTCCGTGCCACGGAGCTGTCGCGAGGCCTCACTGGAATTTGCCAATTAATTTCCCCTCCAGGCAGTGTGCCTCCGCGATGGTAGCGTGGCACGGCTCCATCACAGAGCCCCTATACTTTGCGCATTCCAATGTCTTTTCCATGCTCGCATCCAAGTCCAACTCCGATATACTTCCAACATGCATTTTAGCTCCTAAAAATCATATTTTCCTACAAAACAAATGCTAATCATGTTGGTTAGTATAAATTCACATTTTATTACCAATTACATGAGAATATATACATATTGCACACAAACAAGGCAAAAATAATACGTTTGAGTATCACTTGGGCATATAAATCTGCCCAAGATCACTTACCCCACACTTAAATCCTTGTTCGTCCTCGAACAACACATACACCACTCATGCAAATTACATCCCAACCTTTGTCACTATGGTGTGACAATTTACACTACGGTCATAACGATTATTCAATTTATTTTTTTTTGCAAATCATCAAGAAAACATGCATGGTCCTACAATGCAACGACCTTTCATGCATCAAGACTTCCTAGACTTTAAGAATCAACTCTCGATATCGACAAACTCATGCAAATCAGCTAATCAAGATATCCGACACGAAAATCAATCTTTCATCAAGCATGTGCCCTCACAACTCAAGAGAATCTTCCCCTTTCTGTTCATGCAGCACACAAACATTCAAGTAGGGGCATGTAGAAATTAATTTCACTCTCTCTCCCTAAAGAATTCATATGCATCATGTCATGACCCATAGGCTTGCCCTTAGTGTATTACTCTACTAATATAAGGAAATGCGATGTAAGATCACGTAGGACTTTAATGGGTTGTAACGGGGCTATGGAACTAGTATATATATTGGATTAGCCAATAATAGTCGCTAGCATCCTTAAGCGCCTTTTCAACACATTCCCATCGACTCATGGATATTGTTCTTCTTTTTCTCTTTTTCATCATCCCATTCATGCTTGTTTACTTTTGTATGGCCCATTTCCTCAAACACACTTGACACAACAACAAAGGGTTTTCATGCACCTTTATTATCATTTCATTATACCAAGTGCCTCTTCAACCTCTTCTTTTCTTTCTTCACTCTGCTTTTCTTTTCTTTCCACTCTTCTCACTCTTTGACACTTCGGGAAAAATTTTCTTTTCTTCTTAAGCGCTTAAGAGTTTTGTATAGACTTTACGGCTAATGAAAAGAAGGAATAAAGCTTAGTTTATACAATTTTGGACAAAAGAAAGAAAGAAACGGCTAAAGGCTCAACAGGCTGACTAGGGTATACAATCACGTAAAAAGGTAGCGTATGATAAGAAAAAAAATAGAAACTCTCGGTTAAACAACGAAATGCCTACATCCTTTCCAACACTACACCCCCTTCATTTCGTTTTGCACACACACCAGGCAAGTTCTAGACACTTCACAATAGCATGGAATAACAATACCTCACTTCACACACTTCATGCACATGCTCGATTCAAGATGCATTCACAGACTCTTTAATTAGCCTATTGCATGAATTCAAAAATTAAGCCTCAATCATACCGAATCAAATTCTACAGCCTAGGTATCTCAACATATTTACAAAATTGCATGCTTTCAAACGAATCACTTTTACATTTTGAACATCAGTTACAACACGCAACGAAATTTTGCAACCATAAAGCAACTACAGGTTCATTGATGCAATCCACCAAAGAAAAACTGAAAATAAATTAAAATCCTACTCCTACCGACTACATTTCCCTTAAGACGGTCGTCATCCATCCATCATAGGGAACGATCACTAACTATGACATCGGTTCAATGGGACTATTCTCGGTAAAAGAACCGAAAACAAACTCTGAGAAACCCAAAAATAAAAATCAAAAAAAATTTTCAAAACATCGATCATGTCGATGGAAAATTATTTACAAAATATTTTGATAAGTGCAAAATATTTTCGCAAAAATTTTGAAAAAAAATATCGATCATTTCGATATACAGAAATATTTACAAAATATTTACCTTGGCAACCATAACTTTTCACAACACACATCATTAACCACAAAAAATATATATATATACAGATACAACACAAATCAGTTCACAACAGGGAAACATAAACATACATACAAACCAAGGAAAAAGCATACAGCAGATTATCCCAGCCCCAGCACCTAACTACTTCCCACCCCACACTTAAATGGAACACTGTCCCCAGTGTTCACAAAAATACAAAGCACAAAATTTCGGGTGGTGGAACTCCCTGCTCAGTCGAAATATTCGACTTCTTCATCCGGTGCTGTTGCCTCATCGCCCATGTCTGAGTCAGCTCCATCGTCGTCATCGGACTCCACATCGGAGTCCTCCCGATGTGTCTCCTCGTCAGTGGGGACATCGTTATCAGTAGGCTCAGCGAAGGCTGGTCCCACTCGGCATAAGGCTCTGGCGTTCTCGCCAAATGGGTAATCCAGCTCCAACAGCCATAACTCTTCCTCGGTGGCTGGTCTCCCATCAATCCGTAGCTGAAGCATCTGCATGCCAAACATACGTGCCATGTACTGATCGTCACGAGCATGTCGCTCGCCCAAAGTCAGCACTGGCCCGTGTGTGGTGTCGAGGGCCTTAGTTTTTGTCACATCGAGGGCCCTCCGCTCCAACTGCGGGATGTAATCCAAAGCCTCTTCCTCGACATCGAGGCCTCGGAGGAAGGTGGTGATGAGTCCGCCGAACCCATATCTGTGGCCCTGGTGTAGTCGGGATCTCTTCATGGCGGATATGATAACCGCCCCAACATTAATCTCTAGCCCTTTCATAAGGGCATACACCAAGCAGACACGGTCCCGGGTCACATCCGTCATGTGAACTCCCGTGATCAAGCACGAACACACTATCTTCAGCCATATTCTGGCCTCCCTGTTCATCTGCGAATAAGGCAGAGTCTGGTGGTAACCCCTCTCCTTATGTCTGCTCCATCGGGCTATCGATCGAGCCCCACACAAGGTACTTCTAATGTCGGCGTACGGTGGGGTGATGTTTAGCTGGCGGAGAACGTGAGTGTCTATGTCCCGCGCTCCAACGATGGCATTAAATTGCTGGGGTTCCAGAGTGACAATCTGCCCTCTGATTTTTATTGTGTGGCTTCTGATGGCCGGGTTCCAATTTGCGTAGAACTCCCGGACCAAATGTAGGTTGCACTCCTTGGGCTCCTGAAATATAAAGCTGAGCCCAGCTGCCTCAATCCTTTGCACAATACGGGGGAACTCCTGTGCTAGTGGTTCCCGTGCAATATGTTCCTCCGGGAAGTACTTGCTTTCCTTATGCTTAGCATACCACTTCTTCCCTTCCTCGGTTACCCACCTTATTCCGTATTGGCGGCGTTGGCCGCGCGGAACAGCTGGTGCAGCTGGGACTGAGGTGCCCATTCTCATTCTTTTCCTTCGGGTGCCAGAAGTAGAAGCACCTTTGCCCTTATCCTGCCTACTCGCCATTGTACCTGTCAATATACATAAACAAGCACAACGTTAAGCTAAATACACGTTAACTTCGGCTAAGGTCGGGTTACACAACGTTTACCCCACACTTAGTCCTTAGCTACTTTTTCAAACTATGGCAAGGATAACTCAATTTACACCAAAAACAACAACTATATAATTTATGCTTAGTGCGTTCACAAAAAATTCGACAGCATAACGCTTAGCGTACTACTCAGACTTCATACAGCTAATCCCAATCCTACTATCGCTAACAATTTAACCATCGCACTAAGCAACAAAAACAACAAATAAAAACAACGACAAAAGTTCTATATATACATACAAATCCAAATAATCAAACCAATTTGCACAATTTCCACATTTTCCCCAAAAATTTGAGAATTCGTCGTCTTTTACATTCAAACAATATTTACACCGACTAATCTCAATTTCCAAACACACCCCGGCGTCTAATTCACCGAATTATCAAATTACCCAAGTCAATTTCAACAACCTAAGCCCTAGAATTCAATTTTACAATCAAATTCGAATTATTCATGTAGTCGACAAGTTCAAACGCTAATAACAACATTCTGAACATTCATCAATCACAAATAATTCAATTTCATGCTCAATTGCTACTTAGGATGATATATCTCACCTCACCTGCCCAAATTCGACTAAAATCGCCAAAACTTAGAGAGAAACGAGGAAAACATACCTTTACGTTGAAGAACCGAAGAAACTTGATGATTTCTTTGCTTAGTGGCGTGGCACGTTGATTGGGGAGGGGGGTTTGGGTGTTTGGTCGCGGAGAGGAAAAAAAATGGGGAGAAAGGGCAAGAAAATCAGGGTTAATTTAAAGAAAAACACGCGGGTCACCCGGCAACCCGGTGTGACCCGGCACTGATCTTGGGCAGATTTATATGCCCAAGTGATACTCAAACGTATTATTTTCGCCTTGTTTGTGTGCAATGTGTATATATTCTCATGTAATTGGTAATAAAATGTGAATTTATACTAACCAACATGATTAGCATTTGTTTTGCAGGTAAATATGATTTTTAGGAGCTAAAATGCATGTTGTAACTATATCGGAGTTGGACTTGGATACGAGCGTGGAAAAGACATTGGAATGCACAAATTATAGGGGCTCCGTGATGGATCCGTGCCACGCTACCATCGCGGAGGCACACTGCCTGGAGAGGGAATTAAATGGCAAATTCCAGTGAGGCCTCGCGACAGCTCCATGGCACGGAGATAGGCCTCCGCGTTGGCCTCCGTGCCACGTTGAGGCTAATTTACTGGACCCTGGATTTCCAGTGAAGGTCCGCGTCTACGCCGTGTCACGGAGGCAGTGCTCCGCGTTGACCTCCGTGACACGTTGCTTGTTATTCCGGGAAAAATTTCCCTCTAGTATAAATAGCACACTTAGGTTTATTTTAATTAGTGGAGTTTTAGTTCAGACTTGGTGGAGCTAGGACGTGGGTTAGCAGCAGTTGAGGGACGAAAAATCTAAGAGATTTCTTCTCTTCCTTTTTTCTTTAAATCAATTGTACGTATGATTTACACTTGTTTTAGGATGATCAATCCACAAATGAGTGGCTAGTTCTCTTCCTTGCTAAGGTTTTGAACATGGGTAGTGAATTTTGATTGTAAATGATATGGTTTTCTTCTTCTTCTTTCATGTTGTTCTATTAATTCTTGTTCTTACTGCATTAGTGCTTGGCCAACATTAATGTACATCTAAAAAGTCCAATTTCACTCGAGAGAGCAAGAAATTGGAAAGTTGTGAATTAATAGGGTATTGTTCTTAACTTGATTTGGAAAATTTGGGTTTTGATGTGCTTTCCTGATAGAAATATACTTGAAAGCCGTATTAGTCAATTTAGGAACCGGAATTGTATTGCTAGGTCGTAAATTGCATTTGATCACAGAAATGTAGATGAATGGTTTATGATTCTTAAGTGAAATTAAATACGAGAGTTTTAATTTCTAGGCTAATGTTCTTGGCTAGCAACATGAAGAAGAGATTAACCGAATTATGATTACAATCGAATTCATTACTTGTTCTTAACCTTGGCATGCTCATATCCATAGTTTAAATTCATAGTAAATAATTGTTAATAGTTTTAGTATATATTTTATAAACAAAAACTCAATTAACTGTTGGTTACGTTGTTGTTAGCATAGTTAGAAGTAAAATAAGAATATAGTATACTTAGGCAATTTTTACATACCCTGAGCCTCCTTGGATCGATACTTGGCTTACTTAGCCACTTTATTACTTGTTTGACCACGTGCACTTGCGTGTCGGTTTATAATATATAACCCCAACAAACGCACCGAACAAGTTTTTGGCGCCGTTGCCGGGGAGGCTAGGCAAATTTGTGAAATTGTGTTTAGTGTAAATTTACTGTATTTTTATTTTTATTTTCTTAAGTGTTAACAACTTGGTCTTAGCCTGTATTTTGCAGATTTTGTTTCTGTGAACACTGGAAAGGGACAAGGAGCTGGTGGAATCTTACTTAGAGCCTGAACGTGAATTTCATAGTTAACGTAGAGAAGCTCTACAAAAGAAGCTGCAGTTGTTCCGACAATCTATTATGGAGCAACAAAATCCACCAGTTGTGAGGGCAGTGTTAGTGCCCGATGAAGCAGCAGCAAGGCCGGTTCGCGAGGTGGCAATCCCACACGCTAATAATGTACATTCTAGCATCCGCAAACCAGAGCCTGGAGGGAGGTTTGAATTAAAGCAGAATATGGTGCAACTCTTGCACACAAGCGGGCAATTCACCGGTCTCCCTCATGAAGATCCACAACAACATCTCCAAAACTTTTCGGAGATAAGTGACACTTATATACCCGCTGGAGTGTCACCTGATTATGTTCGGCTCACCTTATTTCCTTTTTCCTTACTTGGTGAAGCCAAGAGGTGGTTAAAAGCTGAACCACCCAATTCTATATCAACGTGGGATGATCTTGCACGGAAGTTTTTGATTAGATTTTTCCCTTCTGGTAAAACAGCCAGACTTAGAAGTCAAATTCTAAGTTTCAAACAGAGGGAGGGAGAAAATTTATATCAAGCCTGGGAAAGATTTAAATCCATGTTGCGGGACTGTCCTCATCATCATCAGTCCAATGAGGTGTTGGTACACACATTTATTGAGGGTTTGGAACCCCACACTAAAATTCTGTTAGATTCAGCAGCTGGAGGGCAAGCACTGGAAAAGACTTACGAGGAGCTGTACACTTTGCTCAACCGAATTTCACAAGGCAATCCAGAATGGAATGCAGATTCATCTCGAGGTGGAGCAAGGAAAGCAGCGGGAGTGCTTGAAGTGGATGGATTTACAGCTATCGCTGCACAGATAGCTGCCTTGCAAAGTCAGTTAAATAATCACTTCAGCAATATGAACTTGAACCAGCCTTCAGCTTCGGTCAATGCAGTCCAGCAGATGTGGTGTGAAGTGTGTGGTAGTAGTGAGCATTCAGCTGAATGCTGTGGTGCAAATCTTGATTCTGTTAACTTTGTGGGCAATGCACAGAGAAATCAGCAGCAGTTTGGTAGTGGCTACAACTCAAATTGGAGGAACCATCCGAATTTTTCGTGGGGTAGCAACAACCAACAAGGCCAAAGTTCTGGTCAGGGTATGCAGAGAAATCAAGGAGGGCAACAAAACTATCAAGCTCAATTCAGAAATCACAATGCCCCTCCTCCACCACCATCACCGACTATTGAGGAGATGTTCAAAACCATGATCGCTAATCAGGCACAATTGCAGGCTGACTATGTTAAATTGGTAGCCGAAGTGAAGAACAATCAGTTGGCGACCAAGGCTCTTGAATATCAGTTTGGGCAATTTTCTAGTGCCCAAAATACAAGACCCAGAGGAGGAATACCTAGCGACACGGATCCTAATCCGAAGCAGGTTAATGCAGTGACCACGAGGAGTGGTTTACAGTTGAAGGAGGTGGAACCGGAAAGACCGCCTCAAAAGTCAGGAGCAGCAGATGTTGAGGAGGAACAAAGTTCTGATAGGGGGAAGACTAAAGAAGCAGAATCATAAAGGCCTCCACCCCCGTTCCCTCAACGACTTAAGAAACACAAGGAGGAGGCGTGTTTCAAGAAATTTATGGAGGTGCTTAAACAGGTACATGTTAACTTACCTCTTGTTGATGTCTTGCAGGGAGTGCCAAAGTATGCAAAATATATTAAAGACATCGTGGCTAACAAAAGTCGTTTGACTGAGTATGCCACGGTGGCTTTAACGGAGGAATGCACTTCCCGGATTCAGAATAGACTGCCCACGAAACTGAAAGACCCTGGAAGTTTTACTATCCAGCTGACTATTGGGCAAAGTATCCGAGCTCGTGGATTATGCGACTTGGGGGCAAGTATAAATCTGATGCCATCTTCGGTGTTCAGAAAGTTAGGTCTAGGGAGTCCTAGACCTACCACAGTAATCTTGCAGCTAGCGGACAGGTCCTTAGCTAAACCGGATGGTATTGTTGAGGATGTGTTAGTGCAAGTGGGCTCCCTCATTTTTCCGGTCGATTTTATTGTTCTGGACTCTGAACCAGATGCTGAAGTCCCATTTATTTTGGGACGTCCCTTTTTGGCAACCGGAAAAGCATTAATTGATGTAGCTGCGGGTCAACTTACAATGCGGGCACATGACAAGATAGAAGTATTTGACGTGTACAAAGCACCCAAGCTCCTGATTGTAAATGAGGAACTCTCGGTGATCAATGTGATTGATCATGAGAATGCTGATATAATGAATGATTCCCGAGAGTTAACAGGAAGGCCACCAGATGAGGTTGAGAACTACTGGGGGGAGGACAAGGATCGTGAAAAATCGTCCCTCACCCTAGTAGATAATTGAGCATAATGGACGTCACGGGAGGCAACCCGTGAAAAGAAAAATATTCTATTTTTCTTCTTTTAGTATAGTGTACATAATTTGTATTTTTTATTTTTTATTTTTAATTTTTCTTTTTTTTGATTTCGTACAAATTTTTTCGTTTTAGTTAGTATTTTTTCATGGTAGTTAGGAAAATCTATTAATCTAACCAATTTCATTTAGTGAGGTGATTTTCAGGTCTAACGGAGAAAAATATGCATGGAAGCGGGAAAAATAAGGCAAGGTATGAAAATAATTTTTATTGAAGAAACAGTGCACTGGGGCGTTGGCTCCGTGTCACGGAGGAGGGGCTCCGCGTTATCCTCTGTGACACGTTGAAGGCAAAATCAGATTTTTTTAAAATTTCCAGAGAGCCAACGCGTTGGCTCCGTGTCACGGAGGAGGGGCTCCACGTTACCCTCCGTGACACGTTGCCCTTTATTCAGTGCCGGGTCACACCGGGTTGCCGGGTGACTCGCGTGTTTTTCTTTAAATTAACCCCGATTTTGCCTCTTTTCTCCCCATTTCTCTCCTCCTCCGCGACCAAAACACCCAATTCCCCCTCCCCAACCAACGTGCCACGCTAATAGGCAAGGAAAACGTCAAATTTCTTCGGTTCTTCAACTAAAAGGTATGTTTTCATCGTTTCTCTCAAGCTTTTGGTAATTTTAGTCGAATTTGAGCATGTGAGGTGAAATATATCACCCCAAGTAGCAATTAAACATGATGTTGAATTATTTTGTGATTGATTATGTTCGGATTGTTGTAATTAGCGTTTGAACTTGTCGATTATGTGAATAATTCGAATTTGATTGAAATATTGCATTCTAGGGCTTGAGTTATTGAAATTGAATTGGGGAACTTGATAGTTTGATGAATTAGATGCCGGGGTGTGGTTGTAAATTGAGATAAGTCGATGTAAATATTGTATGAATGTTAAGAGAAGATGACTTCTCGAATTGTTGGGGAAAATGCGAAATTTTGTAAATTGGTTTGATTATTTAGATTTGTATGTACATAGAATTTTCGTTGTTGTTTTTGTTTTTTTTGTTTTGTTGCTAAGTGTGATGAATGGATTGCTATTGATAGTAGGATTGGGAGTAGCTGTATGAAGTCTGAGTAGTACGCTAACCGTTATGCTGTCGAAATTTTTTGTGAACGCACTAAGCAATATACCTTATAGTTGCTTGTGTTTGGGGTTGTAAATAGAGTAATCCTTGCCGAAGTATTGTAAATATAGTTAAGGACTAAGTGTGGGGTAAACTTAGTTTAACCCGACCTTAGCCTAAGTTAACTTGTATTTAGCTTAACTTTGTGCTTGTTTATGTATATTGACAGGTACAATGGCAAGTCGACAGGACAAGGGCAAGGGTGCTTCTACCTCAGGCACCGGACGGAAAAGATTGAGGTTGGGCACCGCAGTCCCAGCTGCACCAGCTGTTCCGCGCGGCCAACGCCGCCAATACGGAACAAGATGGGTAACCGATGAAGGGAAGAAGTGGTACGCGAAACATAAAGAAAACAAGTACTTCCCCGAGGAACATATTGCACGGGAACCACTTGCACAGGAGTTCCCACGTATTGTGCAGAGAATCGAGGCAGCTGGGCTCAGCTTTATCTTTCAGGAGCCCAAGGAGTGCAACCTACATTTGGTCCGGGAATTCTATGCAAACTGGAACCCGGCCATCAGAAGCCACACAATAAAAATCAGAGGGCAGATTGTCACTCTGGAACCCCACCAATTTAATGCCATCGTTGGAGCGCGGGACACAGACGCTCACGTTCTCCGCCAGCTAAACATCACCCCACCGTACGCCGACATTAGACGTACGTTGTGTGGGGCTCGATCCATAGCCCGATGGAGTAGACATAAGGAGAGGGGTTACCACCAGACTCTGCCTTATTCGCAGATGAACAGGGAGGCCAGAATATGGCTGAAGATTGTCTGTTCGTGCTTGATCCTGGGAGTTCACATGACGGATGTGACCTGGGACCGTGTCTGCTTGGTGTATGCCCTTATGAAAGGGCTTGAGATTAATGTTGGGGCGGTCATTATATCCGCCATGAAGAGAGCCAGACGGCACCAGGGCCACAGATACGGGTTTGGCGGACTCATCACCACCTTCCTCCGAGGCCTCGACATTGAGGAAGAGGCTTTGGACTATATTCTGCAGTTGGAGCGGAGGGCCCTCGATGTGACAAAAACTAAGGCCCCCGACACCACACACGGGCCAGTGCTGACTTTGGGCGAGCGACATGCTCGTGACGATCAGTACATGGCACGTATGTTCGGCATGCAGATGCTGCAGCTACGGATTGGTGGGAGACCAGCCACCGAGGAAGAATTATGGCAGCTGGAGCTGGATTACCCATTTGGCGAGAATGCCAGAGCCTTATGCCGAGTGGGACCAGCCTTTGTGGAGCCGACGGATGACGATGTCCCTACTGATGAGGAGACACGTCGTGAGGACTCCGATGTGGAGTCCGATGACGACGATGGAGGTGACTCAGATATGGGCGACGAGGCAGCAGCACCAGATGAAGAAGTCGAATATTTCGACTGATCAGGGAGTTCCACCACCCGAAATTTTGTGTTCTAATTTTTGTGAACACTGGGGACAGTGTTCGATTTAAGTGTCGGGTGGGGAGTAGCTAGGTGCTGGGACTTGGGCTCTAATTTGCTGTATGTTTTTCCTTGGTTTGTATGTATGTTTGTGCTTTCCCTGTTATGAACTGATTTGGGGTGTATCTGTATATATTTGTTTGTGTGGTTAATGATGTGTGGTATCAAAAGTTATGGTTGCCAGCGTAAATATTTTGTAAATATTTTTTTATTTTTTCTATCGAGATGATCGATATTTTTTTCAAAAATTTTCGAGAATATTTTGCACTTGTAAATATTTTCTTTCTATCGAAATGATCGATGTGTTGCAAAAATTTTTGGTTTTTATTTTTTTGGGTTTCTCGGAGTTTGTTTTCGGTTCTTTTACCGAGAATAGTCCCATTGAACCGAATGTCATAGTTAGTGACCGTTCCCTATGATGGATGGATGACGACCGTCTTAAGGGAAATGTAGTCGGTAGGAGTAGGATTTTAATTTGTTTTTAATTTTTCTTTGGTGGATTGCATCAATGAACTGTAGTTGCTTTATGGTTGCAAAAATTTCGTTGCGTGTGTAACTGATGTTCAAAATGTGAAAATGATTCGTTTGAAAGCATGCAATTTGGTAAATATGTTGAGTTACCTAGGCTATAGAATTTGATTCAGTATGATTGAGGCTTAATTTTGAATTCATGTGTTTGGCTAATTAGAGAGTCTGTGAATGCATCTTGATTCGAGCATGTGCATGAAGTGTGAAGTGAGGTATTGTTATTCCATGCCATTGTGAATTGTCTAGAACTTGCCTGGTGTGTTTACAAAACGAAATGAAGGAGGTGTAGTGTTGGAAAGGATGTAGGCATTTCTTTGTTTTTAACCGATAGTTTCCATTTTTTTCTTGTCAAATTCTACCTTTTTTATATGTTGTATACCCTAGTCAGCCCGTTGAGCCTTTAGCCGATTTCTTTCTTTCTTTTGTCCAAAATTGTATAAACTAAGCTTTATTCCTTCTTTTCATTAGCCTTAAAGTCTATACGAAGCTCTTAAGCGCTTACAAAGAAAAGAAAATGTTTCCCAAAGTGTTAAAGAGTGAAAAGAGTGAAAATAAAAAGAAAAGTAGAGTGAAGAAAGAAAAGATGACGTTGAAGAGGCACTTGTTGTAATTAAATGATATTGAGGGTACATGAAAACCCTTTGTTTTGTGTCAAGTGTGTTTGATGAAATGGGTAGTACGAAAGTAAACCATCATGAATGGAAGAAAAAGAGAAAAGAGAGGAACAATGTCCATGAGTCGATGGGAATGTGTCGAAAAGGCGCTTAAGGATGCTAGCGACTATTATTGGCTAATCCAATATATATACTAGATCCATAGCCCCGTTACAACCCATTAAAGTCCTACGTGATCTTACATTGCATGTCTTTATATTAGTGGAGTAATACACTAAGGGCAAGCCTATGGGTCATGACATGATGCATGTGAATTCTTTTGGGAGAGTGAGTGAAATTAATTTTTATATGCCCCTACTTGAATGTTTGTGTGTTGCATGAACAAAAAGGGGAAGATTCTCTTGAGTTGTGAGGGCACATGCTTGATGAAAGATTGATTTTCGTGTCGGATTTCTTGATTAGCTGATTTGCATGAGTTTGCCGATATCAAGAATCAATTCTTAAAGTCTAGGAAGTCTTGATGTATTAAAGGTCATTGTATTGTAAGACCAAGCATGTTTTCGTGATGACTTGCAAAAATTGAATAATCGGTATGACCGTAGCGTAAATGGTCGCACCATGGTGACGAAGGTTGGGATGTAATTTGCATGAGTTGTGTATGTGTTGTTCGAGGACGAACAAGGATTTAAGTGTGGGGTAAGTGATCTTGGGCAGATTTATATGCCCAAGTGATACTCAAACGTATTATTTTCGCCTTGTTTGTGTGCAATGTGTATATATTCTCATGTAATTGGTAATAAGATGTGAATTTATACTAACCAACATGATTAGCATTTGTTTTGCAGGTAAATATGATTTTTAGGAGCTAAAATGCATGTTGGAACTATATCGGAGTTGGACTTGGATACGAGCGTGGAAAAGACATTGGAATGCACAAATTATAGGGGCTCCGCAATGGAGCCGTGCCACGCTACCATCGCGGAGGCACACTGCCTGGAGAGGGAATTAATTGGCAAATTCCAGTGAGGCCTCGCGACAGCTCCGTGGCACGGAGATAGGCCTCCGCATTGGCCTCCGTGCCACGTTGAGGCTAATTTACCGGACCCTGGATTTCCAGTGAAGGTCCGCGTCCACGCCGTGTCACGGAGGCAGTGCTCCGCATTGACCTCCGTGACACGTTGCTTGTTATTCCGGGAAAAATTTCCCTCTAGTATAAATAGCACACTTAGGTTTATTTTAATTAGTGGAGTTTTAGTTCAGACTTGGTGGAGCTAGGACGTGGGTTAGCAGCAGTTGAGGGACGAAAAAGCTAAGAGATTTCTTCTCTTCCTTTTTTCTTTAAATCAATTGTACGTATGATTTACACTTGTTTTAGGATGATCAATCCACAAATGAGTGGCTAGTTCTCTTCCTTGCTAAGGTTTTGAACATGGGTAGTGAATTTTGATTGTAAATGATATGGTTTTCTTCTTCTTCTTTCATGTTGTTCTATTAATTCTTGTTCTTACTGCATTAGTGCTTGGCCAAAATTAATGTACATCTAAAAAGTTCAATTTCACTCGAGAGAGCAAGAAATTGGAAAGTTGTGAATTAATAGGGTATTGTTCTTAACTTGATTTGGGAAAATTGGGTTTTGATGTGCTTTCCTGATAGAAATATGCTTGAAAGCCGTATTAGTCAATTTAGGAACCGGAATTGTATTGCTAGGTCGTAAATTGCATTTGATCACAGAAATGTAGACGAATGGTTTATGATTCTTAAGTGAAATTAAATACGAGAGTTTTAATTTCTAGGCTAATGTTCTTGGCTAGCAACATGAAGAAGAGATTAACCGAATTATGATTACAATCGAATTCATTACTTGTTCTTAACCTTGGCATGCTCATATCCATAGTTTAAATTCATAGTAAATAATTGTTAATAGTTTTAGTATATATTTTATAAACAAAAACTCAATTAACTGTTGGTTACGTTGTTGTTAGCATAGTTAGAAGTAAAATAAGAATATAGTATACTTAGGCAATTTTTACATACCCTGAGCCTCCTTGGATCGATACTTGGCTTACTTAGCCACTTTATTACTTGTTTGACCACGTGCACTTGCGTGTCGGTTTATAATATATAACCCCAACAAACGCACCGAACAGGCACCAAATATAAGGCAACGTGTCATGGAGGGTAACGCGGGGACCCTCCTCCGTGACACGGAGCCAACGCGTTGGCTCTCTGGAAATTTTTTAAAAATCAGTATTTAACTTCAACGTGTCACGGAGGGTAACGCGGAGCCCCTCCTCCGTGACACGGAGCCAACGCCCCAGTGCACTGTCTCTTCATTTTAATTATTTTTTCATACCTTGCCTTATTCTTCCCGATTTCATGCATATTTGTCTTCGTTTGACCTGAAAAATCACCCCACTAAACAAAATTGGTTAGATTAATAGATTTCCCTAACTAAAATGAAAAATATTAACTAAAACAAAAAATATATCCCAAATCAAGAAAAGAAAAAAAAATTATTTACACTAAAAAAAGAAAGAAAGAAAATATTTTTCGCAGCGCCTGGTTTACCGTCGCGGCTCGACGTACCAAGTTTCACCACTTTTTCCTCCACCTTGAGGATATGAATCTCACCCCTAATTTCTTTTCTAATTTCCTCTTATGCTCCAGGGGTGGTGGTGAAAAATTGTAAGGACCAAACAGTAGGTGTTGCCTTTTGAACTTATTGGCCCTTGAGTAAGTGAAGTCATTTCGTTGCTTCGAGTTAGCAAATTTCAGAATATACGGGGCTTGGTCCTCCTCTAGACATTTCTCTATAATCTTGGAAGACTCTATTTCTATGTTGTCGACCAAACTTAATGTCGAAAAATGCTTCGAGTGTGGTCCAATACACCTCAACTCTGAAACTGCATTATGCTTGACCTCCTTACTTGGATACACCTTCTCAGCATCGACATCTATCTCTTCGTTGATGTCAAATGGGGGATACTCTATCTCATCTTCCATGAATGGATTTTCCATAAGTGTGAGCCCATCACGGGGACACTCAAGAGATTCTAATTGTTGGGCTTCATCGAAAAATTCATCCTTGTATTCCTCTTGTAGTTCCTCTTGAATATCGGCTAAAACTGTCACCTGCAAATTATCACAAGCTTCAGCCTCAGCACACATCTCCGTGAGTTTGACGCTCATCCTGCTTACAGCCTCTGCATTCTCCTTTTGCTGAATTATCAATTCTGCCACCGACTCCTTCATTGCTTCTGATTGCTCCAAGACTTGTTTCATCATGTCCTCTATTTGAACTTGGCGTCCCAAGTCCTCATTTTCAACATGCCCATATTCAGTAAAAATGACAGAATGATCATAGCGGGGGCTTGGGGGAGGGGAATATGCCTTTGGACAATCACCCCAATGGCCATATTGACAACCACATATATTGCACGTGTTACAGTTTTTCCACAAGTGGGGTCCTCCGCAATTCATGCAAGATTCGCTGAAATATGCGTATCTACCATTTATATTCCAAGATGTCATGTCAATGAGGGTATCCGAAAGAGAGAAAAATTAAAATGAACAAAGAATTAAAACAAATACTAAGACCAAGTTGTCAACACTTAAGAAAATAAAACAAAAATACAGTAAATTTACACTTAACACAATTTCACCAATTGCCTAGTCTCCCCGGCAACGGCGCCAAAAACTTGTTCGGCAGTGTTTGCTATAGGTGTAAAACCGACACGCAAGTGCACGTGGTCAAACAAGTAATAAAGTGGCTAAGTAAGCCAAGTATCGATCCAAGGAGACTCTGGATAAGTAAAATTGCCTAAGTACACTATATTCTTATCTTACTTCTAATTATGCTAACAACAACGTAACCAACAGTTAAATAAGTTTTTGTTTAGAAATTATATATACTAAAACTATTAACAATTATTTATTGTGAATTGAAACTATGGATATGAGCATGCCAAGGTTAAGAACAAGTAATAAACTTGATTGTAATCATAATTCGGTTATTCTTCTCTTCATGTTGCTAGCCAAGAACATTAGCCTAGAAATTAAAATTCTCGTATTTAATTTCACTTTAGAATCATAAACCATTCGTCTACATTTCTGTGATCAAATGCAATTTATGACCTAGCACTACAATCCCGGTTCCTAAATTGACTAATACGGCTTTCAAGTATATTTCTATCAGGAAAGCACATCAAAACCCAATTTTCCCAAATCAAGTTAAGAACAATACCCTATTAATTCACAACTTTCCAATTTCTTGCTCTCTCGAGTGAAATTGGACTTTTTAGATGTACATTAATGTCGGCCACACACTAATGCAGTAGAAACAAGAATTAATAGAACAACATAGAAGAAGAAGAAGAAAACCATATCATTAACAATCAAAATTCATCACCATTGTTCAAAACCTTAGCAAGGAAGAGAATTAGCCACTCATTTGTGGATTAATCATCCTAAAACACTTAAGAAAATAAAACAAAAATACAGTAAATTTACACTTAACACAATTTCACCAATTGCCTAGTCTCCCCGGCAACGGCGCCAAAAACTTGTTCGGCAGTGTTTGCTATAGGTGTAAAACCGACACGCAAGTGCACATGGTCAAACAAGTAATAAAGTGGCTAAGTAAGCCAAGTATCGATCCAAGGAGACTCTGGATAAGTAAAATTGCCTAAGTACACTATATTCTTATCTTACTTCTAATTATGCTAACAACAACGTAACCAACAGTTAAATAAGTTTTTGTTTAGAAATTATATATACTAAAACTATTAACAATTATTTATTGTGAATTGAAACTATGGATATGAGCATGCCAAGGTTAAGAACAAGTAATAAACTTGATTGTAATCATAATTCGGTTATTCTTCTCTTCATGTTGCTAGCCAAGAACATTAGCCTAGAAATTAAAACTCTCGTATTTAATTTCACTTTAGAATCATAAACCATTCGTATACATTTCTGTGATCAAATGCAATTTATGACCTAGCACTACAATCCCGGTTCCTAAATTGACTAATACGGCTTTCAAGTATATTTCTATCAGGAAAGCACATCAAAACCCAATTTTCCCAAATCAAGTTAAGAACAATACCCTATTAATTCACAACTTTCCAATTTCTTGCTCTCTCGAGTGAAATTGGACTTTTTAGATGTACATTAATGTCGGCCACACACTAATGCAGTAGAAACAAGAATTAATAGAACAACATAGAAGAAGAAGAAGAAAACCATATCAGTAACAATCAAAATTCATCACCATTGTTCAAAACCTTAGCAAGGAAGAGAATTAGCCACTCATTTGTGGATTAATCATCCTAAAACAAGTGTAAATCATACATACAATTGATTTAAAGAAGAAAGGAAGAGAAGAAATCCCTTAGCTTTTTCGTCCCTCAACTGCTTCTGACCCACGTCCTTGCTCCACCAAGTCTGAATAAATTAAAATAAACCTAAGTGTGCTATTTATACTTCTGGAAATTTTTCCCGGAATAACAAGCAACGTGTCACGGAGGCCAACGCGGAGCACTACCTCCGTGACACGGCGTGGACGCGGACCCTCTCTGGAATTCCAGGGTCCGGGATTATAGCCTCAACGTGGCACGGAGGCCAACGCGGAGGCCTATCTCCGTGCCACGGAGCTGTCGCGAGGCCTCACTGGAATTTGCCAATTAATTTTCCCTCCAGGCAGTGTGCCTCCGCGATGGTAGCGTGGCACGGTTCCATCACGGAGCCCCTATACTTTGCGCATTCCAATGTCTTTTCCATGCTCGCATCCAAGTCCAACTCCAATATACTTCCAACATGCATTTTAGCTCCTAAAAATCATATTTTCCTGCAAAACAAATGCTAATCATGTTGGTTAGTATAAATTCACATTTTATTACCAATTACATGAGAATATATACATATTGCACACAAACAAGGCGAAAATAATACGTTTGAGTATCACTTGGGCATATAAATCTGCCCAAGATCACCCGACAACGGCGCCAAAAACTTGTTCGGGTCTGTGTTATATGGGTATATAACTACACGCAAGTGCACGTGGTCGAACAAGTAGTAAAGTGGCTTAAGTAAGCCAAGTATCGATCCCACAGGTACTGGGATGAAGTGTAATCTGTTCAAGTGTACTATATTTCGATTCTAAAAATGCAGACAACAGTGTAACCAAAAGTTTGATATTTAGTTTTATAATTTTTATGCTAAATCTAAAATAACTATCTAATTTGAGTCTGAACTATGAATGAGAGCATGCTGAGGTTAAAAGAACATGTAATGAAATTAATTATCGATATAATTTGGTTAGTCTTTTCCTCCAGTTGCTAGCCAAGAACAATTGCCAAGAGATTAAAACTCTCGTATTTAACCTCACTTAAGAATCATGAACCATCCACCTACATTTCTGTGATTAAATGCAATTCATGTTCTATCCATACAAACCAGGTTCCTAAATTGACTAATATGACTTTCAGGTATATTTCTATCCTGAAAGTAAATCAATTCCCAATTTTCCCAAACCAAGAAAAGATCATATCCTATTAATTCACAATTTTCCAATTTCTTGCTCTCTCGAGTGAAACCGGACTTTTTAGATATACATTAACGTAGGCCACACATTAATGTAGTAAGAACAAGAATTAATAGAACAACATGGAAGAAAAGATGAAGAACCACTATGATCAACAATCCATTTCACTACAATTATTCATAACCTCAGCAAGAAGAGGATTTAGCCACTCATTTGTGGATTAAACATCATTAAATGAGTGTTAAACATACAAGCAATTGAATTAAAGAAGAAGGAAAGAGAGAAAAACCCTGATAATTTCGTTCCCTCAACTGCCTGTAACCCACGTTCTTGCTCCACCATGTCAGAATATTGAAAAATGAACCTAAGTGTTCTATTTATACTGGTGGGAATTTTTCCCGGAATAACAAGCAACGTGTCACGGAGTGCATCGCGGAGCACTGCCTCCGTGACACGCTACGGACGCGGACCTTCACTGGAACTGGGGGTCCAGGAAATAAAGCCCAACGTGGCACGGCGTGCAACGCGGAGCCAAGCTACCGTGCCACGGACCTATCGCGAACCCACACTGGATTTGGGCTGAAAATTCCCATCCAGGTAGAAGGCCTCCGCGATGGCAATGTGACACGGCTCCATCGCGGAGCCCCTTTATTTTATTCTGTCCAATGTCTTGTCCCTTGCTCGCATCCAAGTCCAACCCCGATATCCTCCAACATGCATTTTAGCTTCCCGAAATTACATTTTACCTGCAAAACAATGCTAATCATGTTGGTTAGTATAAATTCACATTTTATTACCAATTACATGAGAATGTATACACATTGATAGATAAACAAGGCTAAAATGGTATTTTTGAGTATCACTTGGGCATATAAATTTGCCCAAGATCATGATACCCATTGATTTTTCAAATAATTATTTGTCAAAAATTTCATATATCTCAACACAATTTGCTTAGCGATATATCATAAAAGGCGTTTACAATATTTACTCAATACCACGAGTCCACAATAGCATACACAATGCTCGATATTGTCAAAACAACATACACAAAGCTATGTATCATCAAGAAGTATAACAATACCAGTGATATCCAGAAGCATACACAATTCCCCGACCTCATGTCTCACATCCGTATCACTCCACAAAATAGTTTTTATAATAAAGAGAGTTTAGAACTCTTAAACACAAGATATATGCGGCTACCCTCGAAGACCACCGATTCTGCCAAACACACGCTTATTCCAACACATAGACCAGGCAGATAAAACACATTAAAAAAAACATATTTGAAAAGAAAGTATTCAAAGTTTAAAGTCTCACTTACCTCAAATTCTCAACTAAAGCACGCTTTCCAATAAAACAGGACTATACTCTCGGGTCTTCAGATCAACTCAAACTACACCAATTTATTTTTAGAGTATATCAAAATCAATCATCCACCCTCAGTCCAATTAACAAAAATAATATACCCAAATCAATGTCAAATATGATAATTTCAATAATGAAGCACATTCTGCCGAACCAGAAGCTTAAGTTATTTGTTGCTTCTCATGCTAATACTAATGGAATCACTGCCATATAGAATAATATGCTTCTACATCTTATCATCCTTCCTACAATGCTTCAACCTTCTCATCATTACATAATTATTAGCACTCATGATGACTTTTACTTAGAAATAAAGAAGGATTCATCAACATGAGCAAAAATAATGATTTTTCCACCGTATATTCCAAATATTCATTGGCTGCTGTCCAATTCCACCCACCACCGACCTTTGTTAACTTAATTGGCCCTTCACTAATTAACATGATCTTATAAAAATAGAAATTATATCACGGTAATTAATCATTGGTGCTAATGGCTGGGGTCCTAATGCTGGTCAAAGCTACTTATCTAAAAGTGTCATGACTGTCTAAAGAACCACTAAAATCTAACAGAGTCTAATTCTGATAACTGGGAGGCACTACTGATACCTCGAGGATTTTTGTAGTCAAACTGATCAACTGACATTTCTGACTAACATTGAGTATTCTAACATTTTAACTGAAACTGAACTAACATAAATCTGACTGAGTTTTCAATACAAACTAATAATATGGGAACCCCCGACACTAATAAAATCAAGCAATTTCGATAATTGAACAATTATGCAAGACTCTAGTTTTCTCTGCATTCAAGAGCTAGGGCTAGAATTCACTTTACAAGAACGAGCAACAACATAGTCACAAACTGGTGGAAAAACATCAACAATTAGCATAAATGATATTCCACATGATTTAAACAAGGTCTGACAGACAATTTTGTCACATTCGAAAGTCTCCAGGCTAGAACTAATAGAGAAGACATGGAGGATTTTGGGGGACACGAGGAAAGAACTATTCCCTTGTTGAATTCCCACATACCTGGTGATGGAAGACCCTGAGAGAATCTCTTGAAAATCTGCGGAGAGTTTGATTGCCTAGCTTCTTCCCTGAGTCTTTCTGAGAGAGATTCTGTGTTGCGTGAAATGAAATAGACCGTCGATTACCCCCTCTAAAACTGATCTTGGGCATATTTACATGCCCAAGTGCTATTTTATATCTTAATTTAGTCATGTTTGTCTAATTATACACTTACATTCTTATGTGATTTTGTGTAAATTTGGGTATGCACTAACCAACGTGATTAGTCCTTGTTTTTTAGGTGAAAAATACATATAAAGGAATAAATAATGATGGGTGAAGTGAAGGAATGAAGTTGAGAGTGAATGACAATGGATGTCAAGAAAACATGCCATGGCAAGGTTGGCCGCGCTAGGCAGCGTGCCACGCTGTGCGTGTGCCGCGCCCAGCGCCATGCCACGCTAAGCCCATGCGCGCGAGATCATCCCTCCAAGGCGCCTGTGCACCAGCGTCCATGCCATGCTAGGCACTGCTGCGCGCCGCAGGCCGTGTCACGCTTGCCATCGTGCAGGATCAACGTCGTGCTACGCCGGCTGTCGCAACATGCCTGGGCCAAGCAACATTCAAATGCAATTTCCAGTGGGCTTCCGCATTACCTCCGTGGAACGGAGGCAAATTGGTGCGTTCACCTCCGTGCCGCAGAGCCATTCCATGATAGGCAAAAAAAATTGCAACATCCCATTTACTATAAATTGAACCCTTAGCTTCTAAAATCATTTGTCACGAAATATTTTCTGGAAACCGTAGAGGAGCGAAGGGAGAAGTGAAGAACTCACCTAGGGTTTACTAATTTTACATTCTCTTTTACCTATTCTTGTAAGTACACTACTTTAAACATGTTTTTGAGTTATTGAATAACCATGAGTGGCTAAAACCCTTCCTCTAGGGTTGAGGCCACGTGATATGATTGTAATGCATGAATTTGTTTTGGTTTGAGTTGTTAATTGTTGTTTTGTCTTACATTCTTTATTATGATTTTTTATGCTTGATTACCATGAAAACATACATGTTAAGCTAGGTAAAAGCTTGAGAGAGTAACCCTAGGCTAGAACAAGAGAATGTAGGGAGCAAGTTCTTATCTTACGATAGGATTCATGATTAGGATAGAAATTATACCTAATTCGCCTTGCTTGGTTGATAAAATGGGATGATAGCAAGACACCGACTTAGAATGGTCACTCCACCACTCGTAGATGTAGTTGTGAAACTAAGTTAGGACAAATGATTAGAGGTACGGAAGTCCCTAATCAAGAGAACAAACCCCGTAAACCACATGCATGTAGTTGAATTGCCCACAAACTAGGATGTCACATCCCCGCTCAACGATGTAGTTGTGAGACTAGTTTGTCGTGTTTAAAGGCTCGAGAGACCATGAACATCATATTTCCAACTATGTGAGACAATAATTGATAATTTCATACGTGAACCATTACGAAGTGTAGCATTGCATGATTATCCAGCCTTAGCTCTAGTTGGTTATTATATCATTTCTAGATTGTTTTGTGACCACCCCAAAACTTAATTATAATTTACTGAAAACTTTTATAATCAACACTTGTGAAGGTTAATCTTACACTTGAACTTCATAATTTGCTGAATTGGTCCAGTCCCTGTGGGTTCGACATCCGGCTCTTAAAAAGGGCCACTGTATTACTTGTACGACCGCGTACGCTTGCGAGTGCGCTGGAGCGCAACAGGTTTTTTGCGCCGTTGCCGGGGAACTGGCGAAGTTTAGTAAAGTTTTCTGTTTTGTGTGATTGTTAATTTCCTTAAGTGTTGAGAAACTTGGTCTTAGTCTGATATATTGCAGGTGACAGGGTTGTCCTTGTAGAGCTGGCAAGGAACAGAGAGCTAGTGGAACCGTTGCTTGAACCTGAACGTCAACTTTATTTACGCAGGAGGGAAGCTCTAGAGCAAAAGCTAAAGAGACTTTAGGAGAGGTTACAACAACACCCACTAGTAGGGCAAGCGAAGTTGTTACTTGAAACCATGGCAGCCTGACCAGTTCGCAAAGTGGCGATCCCACTAGCGACAAATGTGACCTCTAGTATCCGCAAACTAGAACCTGGAGGGAACTTTGAATTGAAATAGAATATGGTGCAGCTGTTACATTCTAGTGGCTAGTTCACTTGGATGACTCATGAGGACCCACAGCAGCACTTACAGAACTTCCTTGAGATTAGTGACACGTTCGTCCCCACCGGAGTGTCCACAGATTATGTCTAACTTATCCTCTTTACATTCTCATTGTTGGGAGAGGCAAAGAGGTGGTTGAAATATGAGTCATCGAATTCCATAACTTCTTGGGATGATTTGAAAAAGAATTTCCTCATCAGATTCTTCCCTTCAGGAAAGACTGCCAAATTCAGGAGTGAAATATTAAGCTTCAAGTAGAGGCTAGAGGAGAACTTGTATTTGGCTTGGGAGAGATTCAAGTCATTATTGAGAGACTGCCCCCATCATCAGCAGTCCAATGAAGTGCTAGCCCATACCTTTGTGGAAAGTCTAGACCCACACACAAAAATTTTACTAGACTCTGCATCGGGTGGGCAAGCATTAGAGAAGACTTATGATGAGCTGTACACTTTGTTGAATAGGATTGCTCAGGGAAATCCAGAGTGGCACAATGAGTCATTGAGAGGGGCAGGAAAGAGAACAGCAGGGCTGATAGAGGTGGATGGTGTAAATGCCTTGGCTGCACAGCTAGCATCATTTCAGCATCAGATGATGACTCAGTTCAATAAACTGAGTATGAACCAATAGCAGGGACAGGTAAATGCAGTTCAGCAAGCTCCTAGTTGGTGGAAAATCTACGGAAATAATTGGCACAATGCAGAATCCTGCGGGGCCAATCCTGAATCAGTCAATTTGTTGGGAATGTTCAGAGAAACAATAAGAATTTTGGGAACAATTACAACAAGAATTGGCAGAGTCACCCGAATTTTTCTTGGGTTGGAAATCAAAGTCAAAGCTACCAGCAACCTCAGCTACAACAGTATCAACAGCAGAACAGGCAGAATGGTGGCCAGTTGAGCAGCAACATTGAGGAGACGTTGCAGAAGATTATGGAGACACAGACCCAATTAGCAGAGAATTAGGCGAGGATGGCATTAGATTTGAAAAATCAGCAGTTGGCTGCCCGCAATCTAGAGAAGCAGATGGGTCAAATAGCAGCTGCTCACCATATTAGACCGCAGGGAGGATTACCCAGTGACACAGACACAAACCCCCAATAGGTTAACGCCATCAGTCTGAGGAGTGGCAGGCAATTGACTGATGCACCACCGAAAGAGAGGAGAAATGAGGTACAGCCGGAGTTGGTTAGAAAGGGACCATCCACTGACAAGGGAGCGAATAAGAGCGAATAAAATGAACAATCATCATTGCAGCCAGCACAGAGTCCACCACCACCATTTCCACAAAGACTCAAAAAGAGCAAGGAGGAGGAATTCTTTAGAAACTTCTTTGATATTTTCAAAGAACTTCACATAAATTTGTCTTTGCTTGATGTTTTGCAGGGAATGCCCAAGTATGCTAAGTACTTGAAAGATGTGGTGGCCAACAAAATCAGATTGGTGGATGTTCAGATAGTAGCACTAACCGAGGAGTGCAGCCACGGGGTAATAAGCAAGATACCTAAAAAGCTCAAAGACCCAGGGAGTTTTACCCTCCCATACAAATTGGTAAAGATAAGGTGATAAGAGCTCTGTGTGATTTAGGGGCAGCAGTTAATCTAATACCCCTATCTTTGTTTAACACCTTGGGGTTGGGTCAACCGAGACCAACACGATTGATGCTGCAGCTGGCAGACAAGTCGCGAGTGGCACCAGATGGAATAATCGAGGACCTTCTCATCAAAGTGGGTAAGTTCATTATACCCACTGATTTCATTATATTGGATTTTAAAGTTGATGAAAAGGTACCCCTGATCTTGGGACGACCATTCTTGGCCACTAGAGGAGCGATTATTAACGTAAGAGCAGGGACCCTGAAAATGAGGGTCAATGATGAAGAAGAACTCTTTCGGGTCTACCAAGAGATTAACCCACCCACACATTACAGAGACCTTTGTAAGGTCAGTGTGTTATCAGAGGCTAAGAGTGGGGTGGCAGATTTCATAGGTCCACAGCCACAGGAGATGATTACTTTTCAGCCTGAATCTGATGGAGGACTTCCGTTAGAGAAGGAGTTGGAGGAAGAGAGGGACAGAGTGGCGGCAGTTCCCTCGAAAAACAAAAAGAGAAGAAGATGATTCTCGAAAGGGAACACGGGTATGAGGATGTCCTGAAAAGGATAGTCCATGTTGTGCTGCGACGTAAAATTAGGCACTGCTTCGGAGGCAACCCAAGGGTACCATAGGTACAATTTTAATTTTTTTCATTTGTGTTGATTTTGTTTATTTTCATCTTGTTGTTGTTTTTGGTGGAGAATTAAGCACAGATGGAGGGGAAGTCTGAGTACCCTTGGAGGAGGAAGCTAAGAAGCATGAAAGAGGGAAAGTGTGGGGTCGAATACCCACTTGTTCAAAATGAAGAAAAACATGTTGTTAGCTAGGCCTAGAGGCCTCAGGGAGTATTTCTCACCTTTTTTGAATTTTAATTGGATGCTTTGGGGACATAGCATGATTCAAGTGTGGGGTGAGGGAAACTTCAAAATTTTGTGCTTAATGATTTTAGGTGAATTTAGTGCTTGATAGGTATTGGTTGAGGGAAAATTTTTGAGTTGAGCATGATTCACCCACCCGTTGGTTTTTCTTCTCAGTTCTTTTCCGACGGGGGGCACTTTGAATAGAAGAATAAAAAATTTCTTTGTTTGTACACAGTTGTTTTTAGTCATAGTTAGAGAATATTCCCGACGATGGATGGATGACGACCGTCTTGAGGGAAAATTAGTCAATAGATTTTGGTTTTTGAACCCGTAGCTAATTGATGGCTTGATGTTCTTGTTATGTACTATACATGATTGTGAGATGCAAGTATGGTTAGTGTTGAAGCATGTAAGTTGTATAACTCTGTTTGAGACACCTAGGCTCTTGAATGTGACTCTATGTGCTTAAAGTTTAATTTTGAATTCTTGTGATTAGCTGAGTTAAGAGTCTGCTGAATTTGTCTTAAATTGAGCATGTGCACTGAGTGTAAGGTTTTTGAATATTCCTTGCTATTGTGTAGTGTCTAGAACTTGTCTAGTGTGTATACAAAACGAAATGAAGGATGTAGATTGTAGGAGATGATTTAGGCATTTCATTGAATGAGCCTAATTTTTATCCCTCGCTTTACCTACTTTGAATGTCTGATCCTTGTTAGCCCCATTGAGCCTTAAGCCTATTCTTTGATAGCTGCAACATAAGCTTAATCCTTTTCTTTCAATAGTCTTGAAGTTGCTCCAAAACTCCTAAGCGCTTAAGTGAAAAATCCAAAAGAGTAAAGGAGTGAGAATCGTGAACAAGAAGGAAAAATAACGGTTGTGGGAGTTGAGGAAAAGATTAGAGGTGCACTTGTTTGAAAATGCTTGAATATTGGTAGAGAGTAAGAGAACAAATGAATGAAAAAGTTGCTTAAGTACTCCTTACTAATAAGCTAAGTGTGCTTAAAGAAATGGGAAACAAAAGAGGAAATTTAAGAGTGAAAATAATGAAGGTGAAGTAAGAGAAGAGATGTCTATAATGAATGTGTGATGTATTAAAAACGCTTGGGGAAGATAGCCACTATTACTTGCCAGAATAGTACTTACCCACCCTTAGCTTACATTACGACCCGATAAGTCCTACTTGATCTTACGTTCAAACATTCTTAAATTAGTGGAGTAAAACACTAAGGGCAAGCTTATGGGTAAATACATGTGGCATGTGAATTCTTTGTGAGAGTGAGCTTAATTCTTATCCATATACCCATACACGTTATAATTTGAAAATTTGTGAGTAAAAATGGGTAACTCTCTTGTAGTGAGGGCACATGTTTAATGAAGGATAAAGTTCATGTCGGATTTCTTGATCAGTTGATTTGCATGAGTTTGTTGAGATTGAGAGTCGATTCTTGAGGTTAGGAAGTCTTAACATAGTCATATTTGCTTTTGATGGTTACACCGTGCATGCTATATTTTTAACTTGCTATCTAAAAACAATCGTTGTAGCCGTAGCTTGAATTGTCTTGCTTCAATTAGCTATGTTTGAGTCTTCATGTGCATGAGATGTAATAGATTTGTTCGAGGACGAACAAGGCTTTAAGTGTGGGGTAGTGATATTGGGCATAATTATGTGCTCAAGTGCTATTTTATAGCTTAATTTAGTTATGTTTGTCTAATTATGCACTTATATTCTTATGCGATTTTGTGTAAATTTGGGATATGCACTAACCAACATGATTAGTCCTTGTTTTTTAGGTAAAAAATGCACATGAAGGACTAAATAATGATGGGTGAAGTGAAGGAATAAAGTTGAGAGTGAATGGCAATGGATGGCAAGAAAACATGCCATGGCAAGGCTGGCCGCGCTAGGCAGTGTGCCACGCTGTGCGTGTGCCGCGCCCAGCGCCGTGCCACGCCAAGGACATGCGCGTGAGATCATCCCTCCAAGGCGCCTGTGCGCCAGCATCCATTCCATGCTAGGCACTGCTGCGTGTCACAGGCCGTGTCACGCTTGCCATCGCGCAGGATCAGCGCGTGCCACGCCGGCTGTTGCGCCATTCCTTGGCCAAGCAACATTCAAATGCAATTTCCAGTGGGCTTCCGCGTTACCTCTGTGGCATAGAGGCAAATTGGCGCGTTCACCTCCGTGCCACGGAGCCATTCCATGATCGGAAAAAAAATTGCAACATCCCATTTACTATAAATTGAACCCTTAGCTTCTAAAATCATTTGTCACGAAATATTTTCTGGAAACCATAGAGGAGTGAAGGGAGAAGTGAAGAACTCACCTAAGGTTCACTAATTTTACTTTCTCTTTTACCTATTATTGTAAGTACACTACTTTAAACATGTTTTTGAATTATTGTATAAACATGAGTGGCTAAAACCCTTCCTCTAGGGTTGAGGCCACGTGATATGATTGTAATGCATGAATTTGTTTTGGTTTGAGTTGTTAATTGTTGTTTTGTTTTACATTCTTTA
Source organism: Datura wrightii (assembly GCA_035772735.1). Classification (NCBI taxonomy): domain Eukaryota; kingdom Viridiplantae; phylum Streptophyta; class Magnoliopsida; order Solanales; family Solanaceae; genus Datura; species Datura wrightii. The sequence continues at coordinate 105,765,161 of JASDFA010000016.1, read as the reverse complement.
TTATGGTTGATTTTCTGCTTGATCACCATGAAAACATACATGTTAAGCTAAGTAAAAGCTTGAGAGAGTAATCCTAGGCTAGAACAAGAGAATGTAGGGAGCAAGTTCTTATCTTACGATAGGATTCGCGATTAGGATAGAAATTATACCTAATTCGCCTTGCTTGGTTGATAAAACGGGATGATAGCAAGACACCGACTTAGAATTGTCACTCCACCACTCGTAGAAGTAGTTGTGAAACTAAGTTAGGTCAAATGATTAGAGGTACGAAAGTCCCTAATCAAGAGCACAAACCCCGTAAACCACATGCATGTAGTTGAATTGCCCATGAACTAGGATGTCACATCCCCGCTCAACAATGTAGTTGTGAGACTAGTTAGTCGTGTTTAGAGGCTCGAGAGACCATGAACATCACATTTCCAACTATGTGAGACAACAATTGATAATTTCATACGTGAACCATTACAAAGTGTAGCATTGCATGATTATCCGTCCTTAGCTCAAGTTGCTTATTATATCGTTTCTAGATTGTTCTGTGACCACCCCAAAACTTTATTATAATTTACCGAAAACTTCTATAATCAACAGTTGTGAAGGTTAATCTTACACTTGAACTTCATAATTTGCTGAATTGATCCAGTCCCTGTGGGTTAGACATTCGTCTCCTAAAAAGGGCCACTGTATTACTTGTACGACCGTGTACGCTAGCGAGTGCGCTGGAGCGCAACAAAAACCCAGACTAAAACTCAAAACGACGTAGTTTATATTCTAAGAGATTAGAAAATTATGTAAAGACCCTTAATAAACTTGCAGGGAAAACTGCCTGCTAATCCCAACGAAGGACTAGATGTGTTGTGCCCGGTGACCACGACTCATGGTCACACTCACCGAGTACACTGCCTAAGATTCCACTTGGGTTCATCACAGGGAACACCACGAATCGTGGTGCAACCGACGAGTCGTGGTGACCCATCCGTTAATTCCTCCGCCTATCTTTCCCCAACTTAAGCCAATTCTTGACCATGGATCACATCACGACTCGTGTTGTTGACCACGACTCATGGTCATACCCGTGGTCACCCCATTTCCTAATTTTTTTACCACATGCAAACTCCTCACCACGAGGCACTTAACGACTCATGGCCTACCCCATGGGTCACAGGATGACTCGTTCTGCGACCTGGTGCAGAAAATCCTGTTTTCTCTGTTTCAACTCCTAGGTCTGGTCTTAGGGTTTTCGGGGCATTACAATATCTCTCCCTTTGAAACATTCATCTTCGAATGTTGAAAAACACACAGGAAAGCAGAGAATTGCAATCATTATACTGGAATACTGATTATGAAAGCTGAAAACTAACGGAATGACTACCTCCGAGCTGAACTACTAGTCTGAATTGAATTCACTAATCATACACATATTCACTTACATGAAAGAAATTGAAACACACGAATTGAATAAAGTTCAGGGAGAAAATTGGTACCTTAAACTGGAACTGAGCCAGTAGGGAACAAATGTGGGTATCTAGCCATCATATCTGCTTCGGCTTCCCACGTAGCTCCCTCAACCTGATGATTTCTCCACAAGACTTTGACTGAAGCTACCTCCTTGTTCCTTAGCTTACGAACATGACGGTCAAGGATCTGAACTAGGACCTCTTCATAAGAGAGGCTATCTTTCACTGCCACACTGTCTAGTGGCACAACTGAAGTTGAATCACCGATGCACTTCTTCAATAGTGACACATGGAAGACTGGGTGCACAGATGCCAACTCTGATGGTAACTCCAGCTCATAGGCTACATTTCCAATTCGCCTTAGAATTCTATAGGGTCCCATATATCTCGTACTGAGTTTTCCTTTCTTCACAAATCTCATCACCCCTTTCATGGGTGAAATTTTTATACCAAAACCTAGTCATCTACGGCAAACTCTAACTTTTTTCTCCTCACATCAGCATAGGATTTCTAATGGATCTGAGTTGTTTTTAATCTTTCTCTGATAAGCTGTACTTTCTGCTAGATTCATGAACTGAGTCAATCCCGATTAGAGTAGCGTCACCAACTCAAACCACCCGATAGGAGATCTGCATCTCCTACCATACAATGCCTCAAACGGGGCCATCTGGATACTAGAGTGGTAGTTGTTCTTGTACGTAAACTCAATGAGAGGCAAGTGATCATCCCAACTTCCCTGAAATCAATCGCGCACACTCTCAACATATCTTCTAGGGTCTGAATAGTCCGCTCAGCTTGACCATCTGTTTGCGGGTGAAAAGTTGTGCTGAGCTAGACCTGGGTACCAAGTTCCTTCTGAAAGGACTTCCAGAAGTGAGAGGTGAACTGGGTACTCTATCTGAGATAATGGATAGCGGCACCCCATGAAGTCTGACTAACTCCAGGATATAAAGCCAAGCATAGTCCTCGGCTGATATGTAGTTTTAACTGGGAGGAAGTGTGCTGACTTAGTCATCTGGTCTATTATCACCTAGATTGAATCATGCTACCGATGAGTCCGAGGTAGACTTGTAATAAAATACACATTTACTTTTTCCCACTTTTATGTGGGTATGCTGATATCCTGAGTCATACCTCCTGATCTCTGATGTTCTATGTTGACTCCTGGCAGTTCAGGCACTTAGCTACAAATTCAGTGATGTATCTCTTCATGTCGTTCCACTAGTAAATATCCCATAAATTGCGGTACATTTTAGTAGCACCAAGATGGATGCAATATCTCAAACTGTATGCTTTAGCCAGTATATGTTGTCTCAATTCATCCACATCTGGTATGCACAATCTACCCTGGTAATGGAGTACACCATCTCTCCCTTGGGAGAAAGCCTCCACTTCTTTTTTGCGAACCGCCTCCTTCATTTTAAGTAATACGAAATCTTCATCCTGCCTTGACTTAACTTTAACTACAAATGAGGAATCTGATCCACTCTACACAATTACTCCACCCTCAGCAGTATCAACCAACTGTACTCCCAACTGAGCTAATATGTGGATATCCTATGCCAGCTCCTTTTTGCCTTCCTCGACATGAGCCACGCTCCCCATAGACATTATGCTCAGGGCATCAGCCATCACATTAGATTTACCGGGGTGATACAACATGCTCATGTCATAGTCCTTCAGTTGCTTTAACCACCTTCTCTGACGAAGATTTAGATCTTTCTAACTGAACACATACTGAACTCTCTTGTGATCGGTGAAAACATCCACGTGAGCCCCGTACAGGTAGTGTCTCTATATTTTCAATGCAAACACCACTGCTGCCAACTCCAAGTCATGAGTCGGATAATTCTTTTCACGAACTTTGAGCTGTCTGGAGGCATACGCTATCACTTTGCCCCACTGCATTAGAACGCAGTTGAGTCCAACTTTGGAAGCATCCCAATACACTACAAACCTATCTGATCCTTCCGACAGGGTCAACACTGGAGTGGTAGTGAGTTTAGTTTTTAACTACTGGAAACTCTTCTCACACGCATCTGACCATTGAAATTTCACCTTCTTCTAAGTCAGCCTAGTCAGAGGGGATGCTATAGAGGAAAAGCCTTCCATAAACCGTTGGTAATAACCGGCTAGACCAAAGAAACTTCTGATTTCAGTTGGGGAGGTAGGTCTGGCCAGCCTTTCACCGCTGTTATCTTTTGAGGATCAACCTGAATACCCTCACCCGAGACCACATGACCTAGAAAGTCATGGACTTCAACCAGAATTCGCATTTGCTGAACTTGCCGAACAATTGGCGGTCTCTGAGTGTCTAAAGCACTATCCATAGGTGATTAGTATGCTCTTCCTCATTTCTAGAGTATACCAGAATGTCATCGATAAATACAATGATGAACATAACATGATACTGCTTGAAGAATCTGTTCATTAGGTCCATAAAAGCTGTAGGGGCATTTGTGAGTCCAAAGGACATAAAAGTTGTAGGGGCATTTGTGAGTCCAAAGGACATAACCATGAACTCGTAGTGACCATACCGAGTCTTGAAAGCTATTTTTGGTATGTCACACTCTCTGACTCTTAACTGATGATACCTCGACCTGAGATCGATTTTGGAGAAACAATTGGCTCCCTAAAGCTGATCGAACAAGTCATCAATCCTGGATAGGGGATACTTTTTTTTTGTTGTGACCTTGTGTAATTGATGGTAATCGATGTACATTATGAGGGTACCATCTTTCTTTCACATGAATAGTACTGGAGCACCCTAGGGAGAGATTCTGGGTCTGATAAAACCTTTATCAATAAGGTCTTTTAGCTTCTCCTTCAACTCCTTAAGCTCAGCTGGAGCCATTCTGTAAGGAGGGATGGAGATGGGCTGAGTATCTGGGAGAAGGTTTATACTGAAGTCTATTTCCCGCTTAGGAGGGACTTTGGGAAGATCTTAGGAAAACACATTAGGGAACTCGCTGACAACTGGGACTGACTGGATAGCTGGGGTCTCAGAGCTGGAATCCTTGACCCAAACTAAACGATAAATGCACCCTTTGGAAATGAGCTTCCTGTCCTTAAGGTAGGAAATAAACCGACCCTTAGGCGCTGAACTTCTGCCCGTCCATTCTAGAGCTGGCTCATTAGGGAACTGAAACTTGACGACCCTAGTTCTGCAGTCGACTGAGGCATAACCGAAGTGTAACCAATTCATGCCAAGAATGAGGTCAAAGTCAACCATGTATAACTCTACATGATCATCTAGACTGACCTTATTCAAGATTGAGACTGGGTAGTTTCTGTACACCCGGCTGGCTCTAACTGACTTGCCAACTGGGGTGGAGACTGAGAATGGTTCAGAGAGGACCTCTGGACTGATATCGAATTGGACTGTTACATAGGGAGTCACGAATGAAAGTGTGGCTCTTGGATCTAGTAGGGCATACCCGTCTAGATGAGAAAGGCGTAAAATAGCCATGACCACGTTAGGTGAACTCTCCCGATCCTGATGAGAAGACAATGCATAAAAACAGTTTTGGCACTGGCCACCATTTGTACCTGAAGTGTTGGCCTGCTGAGCTGGTCGACCTACTGGAGCGGCTGAAGTAGTGGATTGTAACCTTCCCCGCCCTGCTGTAGGGCATTCCTTAAGCCGATGATCAAGCTGTCCACAACCAAAACAACCCTCTTGACCCTGAAGATAGTCTCATGGATGGTTCTTGCCACACCTAGGGCAAGCTGGGTAGCTGGCGCCATGGCTCTGGGATTATGAGCCAGATGCTCCACCACTCCGATCGTTATGGGCCCGAAAGGTATGGGCGCTGGCTGACCTGGATGATGGAGCCCTCTGCTGCTACTTCTATAGGCGGCTACTACTACTAGATCTTTGATGGCCATAATCTGACCGGCCGGTTCTTACCCATTTGTTCTCCCGCTCCAAATATTTCAATTTTTCTACCTCAATTTGCTGGGCGTGAACTATGAGGCTGGAGAGATCAATGTCCTTGATAAGAATTAGTGTCCTACATTCCTTAAGGACCAAATTTGAAACTCCATTCACAAACTTCAGCATGCGAGCCCTTGGCTCGGGTACTATCTCTAGAGCATATTTAGACAACCTGGTGAACTCCAGTGCATATTCTTCTACTGTTATGTTGCCCTGCTTCAGGTTCATGAATTCCGCCACCTTTGCCTCCCTGAGCTCCCAGGGAAAGAATTTGTCTAGGAAGTTTGTACTAAACTCCTCCCATTCCATCGGTCCTGCTCCTACTGGTCTCTCCGCCTTCCACTATTCATACCAGATCTGGGCTACCCCTTTCAGCTGGTAGGCAGCCAAGTTGGCACTCTTCGAGGAACTAACACCCATAATTTAGGTTATCTTTCAAATCTCATCCACAAACTCCTGTGGGTCCTCTCCCACCTTAGATCCGTAAAAATCTAGAGGGTTCATCCGAGTAAAATCCCGAACTCGGGCAGCTGTTGCGGACCCATTATTGTTGATTGGAATAACCTACTGGTTCACCTGGTTGGTAATTGTCTGAGCGAGCAGCTGGATAGCCACCCTGAACTCTACGGTGGACACTGAGTCGTCCTGAGGGGCTGCTGGAGCCAGTGGGGCAGATCGATGAGCGATACCTGCCCTTCTTCCGTTACCACATCGTGGAGGCATGATTCACTAAAACAAAACAAAGCACGAGTTAGGAGGATGATTTTGGAATTTAATTTCAATGCACGATAAAGAGTATCAACAAAAGGGAGTCTGCACCCTGGATGGGATACGGTACTTGGAGTCACAAGTAACCCCAAGTCAACTCCTGGTATACCACACACTGGCATTCTGAGTAAATATATATAGCGAAATCTTTTATAATAATGACAAAAAACCTTAATGAAAATAAAGATGAATCATAATGTTTAAAACATCTAAACAAAATTAAAAGTCTAAAAACCTAGTCCTTGTCTGAAAGCCACTACAACTGATGAGTTGCTGGGATAAGTTCCCAATAAATTCCAAATCTAAATAAAAGAAAACAGAACTGAATGAAATGATCTCCGTCCTCGAAGTATGAGGACTCACCAATGGTGCATCTGGAATCTTCTGAGAGTGAACTGCTAATGATACTGTGACTGCGATCCTGCAGCTGTATCATAAAATGATACAGCATAAAAGGTATGTGTCATTACTTGGAATGTACTCAGTAAGTGAGAGAAACCATACACAAGAAATAAAAATGTTGAACTGAAAAGACATGCAATGACCAACTGAAACTGCTAAACTAAATAACTGTAATAACTGAGATGGTCTAGATGACCCTGTCTGATGGCCGAGATCATGTCCTAAATTTGAGATACTAATCTGAAATACTACACTGAACTGATCTGAGCTGACTAATCTGAGAATGAACTGAGATAACTAGTGGGAGAGTCTATAACCGACATATAACCACGTGAGCTAGACGTGGAGTCCGAAGTATACACCCCATGTGTAGGACCTAATATACCTTGCCAGGGTATAAAGGCATGAACTGGGTGATCACAGGTCTGGGGCCATGAGGACAAAAAAATATAACCTACAATGGCAACATAGTTCTGGGAATCTGGGTGTACTGGAACCTCGGTCCGCTCGGTGCTAAGTCCTACTCCCACTGGATAGTCCTAAACTGAATGCTAAGCTGATAGCTCAAAATCGAGGCCCAAGACTAGTCAGGAATACCTATCTAGAAGCACCCTGAGAGTTTTATCAGACCGAATTCTATAACTGGGTTCTAGGACTGGTCAGAGCTGCTTGTCTGGAAGCGTCGTAACCGTCTAAAGAACAAACTCTAATCTGAAGTTGGGGTCCTAAGGCTGGTCAGAGCTGCTTATCTAAAAGTGTCATGACCGCCTAAAGAACCACTAAAATCTGACACTGAGTCTAATTCTAATAACTGGGAGGCACTACTGACACCTCGAGAATTTCTGTAGTCAAACTGATCAGCTGACATTTTTGACTAACACTAAGTATTCTAACATTTTAACTGAAATTGAACTGACATATATCTGATTGATTATTTAATACAAACTAACAATATGGTAACCCCCAACACTAATAGAATCAAGCAATTTCGATAATTGAACAATTAGGCAAGACTTTAGTTTTCTCTGCATTCAAGAGCTAGGGCTAGAATTCACTTTATAGGAACGAGCAACAACATAGTCACAAACTGGTGGAAAAACATCAACAATTAGCATAAATGATATTCCACATGATTTAAACGAGGTCTTATAGATAATTTCATCACATTCGAAAGTCTCAGGGCTAGAATTGTTAGAGAAGACATGGAAGATTTTTGGGGACACAAGGAAAGAACTATTCCCTTGTTGAATTCCCACATACCTCGTGATGGAAGACCCTGAGAGAATCTCTTGAAAATCTGAGGAGAGTTTGATTGCCCTTTCTTCTTCCCTGAGTCTTTCTGAGAGAAATTTTGCGTTCTAAATTTTTTAGGGGATGCGTGAAAAGAAATAGACCGTCGGTTACCCCCTCTAAAACTCCTGACTAAAACCCAAAATGATGTGTTTTAGAGTCTAGGAGGTTAGAAAATTACGTAAAAACCCTTAATAAACTCGTAGGGAAAAAGTGCCTGCCAGTCCCAACGAGGGACTAGACGAGTCATGCCCGGTGACCACGACTCATCATCACACTCGTCGAGTACGCTGCTTAAAATTCCACTTGGGTTCACCACGGGGAACACCACGAGTCGTGGTGACCCATCCATTAAGTCCTTTGCCTATCTTTCCCTAAGTTAAGCCAATTCTTGACCACGGATGACATCACGACTCGTGGTGTTGACAATGATTTGTGGTCACACCCATGGTCACCCCATTTTCAAATTTTTCCACTACATGCAAACTCCTCACCACCAGGCACTTAACGACCCGTGGCCTACCCCACGGGTCATAGGACAACTCGTTCTGTGACCTGGTGCAGAAAATCTTATTTTTTCCGTTTCAACTCCCGGGTCTAGTCTTAGGATTTTCGGGGCATTAAAATCCATAATTATAGACCTCTTTTCAACTGTGAACCAGGCCAAACTACCCATAGACCTCTTTTCAACTGTGAACTGGGACAAACTACCCATAGACCTCTTTTCAACTGTGAATCGGGCCAAACTACCCATAGACCTCTTTTCAATTGTGAACCGGGCCAAACTATCCATAGACTTTCTACTCAAGGTGTCCGCCACCACATTCGCCTTCCCAGGGTGATACAAAATGGTAAGATCATAATCTTTGAGTATCTCTAACCACCTTCGTTGTCTCAGATTCAGATCTTTTTGCTTGAATATTTATTGTAGACTCTTATGATCAGTATAGATTTCACATGGCTCACCATAAAGATAGTGACACCAGATCTTCAGTGCAAATAAGACTGTGGCCAACTCCAAAATCATGAGTCAGATAATTCTTCTCGTGAATGTTTAGTTTTATAGACCCATATGCCACCATTTTACCATTCTGCATTAAGACACAACCCAATCCAACTTGAGACGTATCACAATAAATGGTGAAACCACCCTCCGCTGTAGGTAACGTCAAAATTGGAGCTATAGTCAATGCAGTCTTTAATTTTTGAAAACCTTCTTCACATCCATCAGACCACTAGAATACCACACCTTTTTTAGTTAAACGCATCAATGGAGTGGCTATCTTTTATAAAACTTCCACAAACCTTCTGTAAAATCCAGCTAATCCTAAAAAGTTGCGTATCTCTAGAGGAGTACTGGGTCGAGGCCAATCTCGAACCTCTTCGATCTTCTTTGGATCAACTTGAATTCCATCTTGTGACACTACGTGTCCCAGAAAGAAAACTGTACCCAACCAAAACTCACATTTTGAGAATTTGGCATAAAGCTTTCGTTCCCTAAGTATTTGTAGAACAACTCTCAGGTGTAGTTCATATTCTACCTCACTCGGGGAGTAGACCAAAATGCCATCAATGAACACAATTACAAAATGGTCTAGGTATGGCTTGAAACCCTGTTCATGAGGTCCATAAATGTTGCGGGTGCATTAGTCAACCCGAAAGACATCACCAAGAATTCAAAGTGCCCATAACTAGTTCGAAAGGCTGTCTTAGAGATATCCTCGATCGTGATTCTCAGCTGATGGTAACCCGGCCTCAGGTCAATTTTGAAAAAGTGACTAGCACCTTGTAGCTAATCAAATAAATCATTAATATGAGGCAATTGATATTTATTCTTGATTGTTGCCTTATTCAGCTATTTGTAGTCAATGCACATCTTTATTGTGCCATCTTTCTTTTTCACAAATAACATAGGTGCACCCTAAGGCGATACACTAGGCCTGATGAACCCCTTATCAAGTAGCTCTTGGAGTTGAACCTTCAGTTCTCTCAACTCAGGTGAACCCATACGATATGGAGGAATAGAGATAGGTTGAGTCCCTGGATCTAAATCAATGATGAACTCAACTTCTCTCACCGTAGGTAGCCCAGGCAAATCTTTTAGGAACACATCAGCAAATTCTCTAACAAAAGAAACACTATCGATAGTAACATTCTCTGCTCGAGTATCATGAGCGGTAGAAATAAAACCAAAACACCCATGATTAATCATTCGACGTGTCTTTACATAAGATATTATCTTTTCTTGGGTCACACAAGTCATGCCTTTCCACACTAAAGGTGGTTCCAGGAAAATCAAAATGTATAAGCTTAACATAGCAATCGACTAAAGCATAACATGATGATAACCAATCCATACCCATAATCACATCAAAGTCGGACATCGGCAACTCTAGTAGATCAACTACGGTGTCCTTATCCTAAACATATATTACACAGTCTCTATAAACTCTATCCACTGCCAAAGTCTACCCCACCGGAGTCATAACCATATATGGCACAATAAGAGACTCAATGGTCCGTTCTAAGAACATAGCAAAAGATGGAGATACATACGAATACGTAGAACTAGGATCAATAAGAGCATATGCCCCAAGAGAGTTGACAATGATAATACCTATGACTACTGCATTAGATGCCTCGATATCTTGTCGGCCATAGTGAAGAATCTTGGTGGTCCGCCCGCTCCTTGTGCAACCTGTGCACCCTGTCGACCCTATCCACGAGCACCTTGCTAAGTGGCCCTAGCTAGCTGAGCCTGAGTATGTGTACATGTAGCGGTTCCCTACAACTACGCCGTAGCCTGACTAGTACTAGAATTTCCCTAAGGACAATATTTAGCAATGTGCCCCGGTCCACCACAAGTAAAACAAGCCCTATCTGGTCCAAAGCAACAACCATTATGAAATCTACCACAATTAGAACATCTCAAATACTGTCCGGACTGAAAGGAACTGTTGCCCTTCCTCTACATCTTTTGCTGACCCTGTGTAGCTAGATAACCACTCCTAGAAGACTGCCCCACCGACTCTGACTGAGTAGGTCTAGATTGCCCCCGATGGAAACTACTCTTTCCCCTAGATGGAGCACCACTAAACCCTCATGTGTTACGCGTCTTTTTGTTTTCTCACTCAGCTCTTTCCATTTCTAACTAGGACTCAAAATGGAGAGCGGTGTCAACCACATCTGAATAAGTACCACCTCGCATATCTCATATCACAAGATCACAATGAAGATGTTCAAGTCCATCAATGAAACGTCTCACCTTCTCCCTCGGGTCTTCAATTAAAAATGGAACACATCTGGATAAATTATTGAACTTAGCCTCATACTCTGTAACTTTCATAGAGCCATGACGCAGGTTATTGAACTGACACCTCATGTTATCTTGTTTGCTCAATGGAATGAACCTGTCCTTAAACATCATGGAAAACTCTGATCAAGTGATAAGTGGTAACCCGACTTATCTACCTCTCTGAACTGAAGTCCACCATGCCTCCGCAGACCCTAAGAATAGGAAAGTAGTAAATTCCACACCATGACTCTCCTTCAATCCCAATGTACTCATATCTTATCATAACGATCAATGAACTTCTGAGGCTCAATAGAAGTTGGTGCCGCATCAAACTCTGGTGGCTTAAGATCCATGAAATTCTTAAGATATTTCGATTGCCCAGTAGTGATAACCAAATGAACAACCGTCTGAGGGGTCAACTGAGGTGTCTGTGTAGCTGCCACATTCAACTGGACTTGTGTTTGAGTTTATGAAGTAGTTTGGGGAATTGGAAGTCCACCGTTATTAGCCACCAATGCCTCTAACACATTCAACAGTCTGATCACCGCATCTGCAGGCAAAGCAACAGTTGGCACTATTGATGGAGTATCCCGAACAACCTGTTCCTACACTCTCTCTAGAGAAACAACTCAGGGATGACCTCCATTCACAACTTCAGGCTGAGGATTAGTCTGAGCCCTAGTCTGATGGGCCCCAACTTGACTATCACCGCTGGTAGTACCACGCCCCGCACTACGTCCAACAGATGCCTTTGATCGACTAGTATATGAAGATGCACGTTTCTTAGGATCGACTAGTAGATGAAGACACACGTTTCTTAGCCATATGCAAAATAAATATTTCAAGATTAGACTTGTAACAATTCAACGCATGAATAAAGAAATGAAAGAATGGAAAACTTCCTAAATGCTCGGTAGCCTCAAGGTCATAAGTATAGGCGCCTACATACCCATGAACAAGACTCTACTAAGCATTTCTCCATGACTCGGGACCCAAAACCTGGCCCTAATACCAACTTTGTCACATTCCAAAATATCCCCTAGACGTGACTGGCACCCGCTAACATCACCCATAAGGGCGAACCAATTTATCCATTGCACATGCTCATTTATATAAGCACTGAGAGCAAATATGTACAAGTCTAAACACATTAATCATTCTTAAATAGAAATAGGGAATTCAACAGAATCCAAAATCAATCTATCAATCTCAACAATACTCGGAAATTTAAGTTTCTAGCCCAAATCCCACAATGAAACCATGGAGCATCTAATAGAGTTACATGATTTTAACTGTCGGGCATGCAAATCCCAAGAAATAAAAATATATTCTATAAAATAGATTATGCTAAAATGACAGCCTCCATGAATTGATGTGAAGGCTCACCTTAGCAACAGAATCTACAGCGAATGAACTCGTCAGCCACTAGTCTCACGGTCTGCAACGGTATCTGCATAGACATGCAAGTAAGGAGTGAGCTATATACAAATATAACTCAGTAAGATCCTTGATCTACTACTTTAAATACCGCTGGAACAAGTATTAGAAAATAAATTCAAACTTACTACAAGCACTTGAATGCGTTTACACAGCCATTAAATCATAGTATGATACCCATTGATTTTTCAAATAATTGTTTATCAAAAATTTCATATATCTCAATACAATTTGCTTAGGGAATATATCATAAAAGGCGTTTACAATATTTAATCAATACCACGAGTCCACAATAGCATACACAATGCTCGGTACTGTCAAAATGACATACACAATGCTCAGTACCATCAAGAAGTATACACAATGCCCCGACCTCATGTCTCACAGTTGTATCACTCCACAAAATAGTTCGTATAATAAAAAGAGTTTAGAATGCTTAAACACAAGATATATGCAGCTACCCTCGAAGTCCAACGATTCTGCTATGCACACGCTCGTTTCAACACATGGACCGGGCAGACAAAACATATTTTAAAAAAACAGATTTGAAAAGCAAGCATTCAAAACTTAAAGTCTCACATACCTCGAATTCTCAACTAAAGCACACTTTTCAATAAATCAGAATTATGCTTTCGGATCTTCAGATCAACTCAAACTACACCAATTTATTTTTAGAGTAAATCAAAATCGACCATCCACCCTCAATCCAATTAACAAAAATAATATACCCAAATCAATGTCAAACATGATAATTTCAATAATGAAGCACATTTTGCTGAACCAGAAGCTTCAGTTATTTGATGCTTCTCATACTAATACTAATGGAATCACTGCCATATAAAATAATATGCTTCTACATCTTATCTTCTTTAATACAATGCTTCAACCTTCTCATCATTAAATAATTATTAGCACTCATGATGACTTTTACTTAGAAGTAAAGAAGGCTTCATTAATAGGAGCAATAATAATACTTTTTCCACCGTATATTCCAAATATTCATTGGCTGCTGTCTAATTTCACCCACCACCGACCTTTGTTAACTTAATTAGTCCTTCACTAATTAAAATAATCTTATAAAGATAGAAATTATATATCACGATAATTAATCATTGGTGCTAATGGCAGAAATTTATCACCCGAAATAGTGGCCAGGTGAGTTTCTTAACCACCTCCTCAACCACCACCGACCTTTGTTAACTTAATTAGTCCTTCACTAATTAACATAATCTTATAAAGATAGAAATTATATATCACGATAATTACTCATTGGTGCTAATGGCTGAAATTTATCACCCGAAACAGTGGCCAGGTGAGTTTCTTAACCACCTCCTCAACCTTGTATGATTTGTTGCATCCCCCTTTAATAACTAAATAAAAATATTCTAGATATCTGCTAAAAAATAAGGTAATTTCAATACCTGAACTATGAAATCTTTATTGCGCTTAGTTTGTGAACTCCCCAACATTCTTTTGAGTTACTTTGTTTCCTTTCAAAATAAAGAAAGCAGTTTCCCTAATTATTGTTGTTTTCAGCTTTTAAAACGTGGCTGACCAGAATATAAGAAAGGACTTGGCCCACCCCTTTTAATTATTTATTATTATTTGTTAAAGAAAAAAATAATTCTTAATTTAATTTGAATTGTTACAGTCAGAGTCAGACCTCAGATAGAGGTTGGGTCTTGTGGTCAGAATCTCTAGCTCAGTCTCGGAGTCAGGATCAAATCTCGAGTTCAAGTTCGGGTTGATATTGGTGTTGGGTCTTACATCAAGGTTAGGATCATGTCCCAAGATCAGTGTCAAGTCGGGGGTCGGGACATGGTCCAGAGTCATAATATTAGTTTAAATTATACCTAAATGATGCTCTTGAAATAATATTTTATCTTTACTAATAAAATATCAAAAAATAAATAAGAAAATTCATTTTTTTCTTTAAAAAAAATATTTTGTCGTACCATTAGATGATTTGATTTGTTCTAGCTAAAAGAGCCAAGAAAAAGGATTGGATATCGCGAATCATGAGAATCATCAGTCAAACATCAGCAGTAGAGATTAAGCATTTATCCTTTATAAGCCTTCCAGAACTAGGTTATATCCGGGAGCATACCCCCGAGGTTGAGGCTTAGTATTGAGAAAAGATCACAGTGAGGTACGGGAAGAATAGTCTGTTCCCCAAAAGGCACGAGAGTGTGCGCTAAAGTGAAGAGTGAGATAGAACAGTATTCCCTCTGTTTTAAAATAAATGGTATTTTATATAATAAAGAAAATATTAATGATATTCCTTCGATTTTATCCTAAAATTTAAATGGAAAGAGTTCTACATAATCAAGAAAATACTAAAGAGTTACATCCTTTGCAAGATATTTATTAAGGATAAGTGGGTAAAAATATTTTTTACTTTGTAGAAATGAGTGATTTTCTTAATAGTTGTGCTTAGGCTAAAAATACCACTTATTTTGAAATGGAGGAGTAGAGTACAAGTAGATGGTGAGCGCCGGCTAGACGACTTAGGGTACTGCGGAAAATATTTTCTGAAAAATATTTTTTTATTTTTTCGTGTTCGGTTCATTAAAAATTTTGAAAATTATATTTTTAAGATATGTTTAAAAAGTCATTGTGCAATTGAAATTGGATAGTACTAACACTAATTAGAATGATCTTTTTATTTACCAAGTCTAATCATAAGCGTACTTTTGATTGCACAAGTATAATTACACAGTTCGATTAAATTTTTAAAATAAAAATTATTTATCAAAAATTAATGTTTGACAAATATCTATATCTTTATAAATGATATAAATTAGGTATTTAAAATACATATTGCCTCTGAGAAATATATTAATAAATATATATATATATATATATATATATATATATATTAACTAATATGATTTAAAAAACTGATATCTATTTTCAAATTAATAGTATTTTAATTTAATTAATTATAAACTAAAATTCATATTTTTTTAAGACTATTATGGAATGCATATTTGATAAAATATTAATATTATAAATATAATGTTATAAAATTATTCAAAGATTTGAAAAAAAATCATCTATCATTTCTAGCAAAAAAATGAATGGCATATAATGTGAAATAATAAGTCAATACTACTAAAACAAATGAATTAGAATTTTTAAAAAAAAAAACATAAGTTCAAAATTAAGAAGAAAAAAATTGACATAATACTTTTAAGTCAATTTTCAACATAACTTAAAATAAGTTTCAATATAACTTAAGTAGATATAATTCAAAAAATAATTTTAAAAAATAAATCTATAACATCATTCAACATAGAAATTCTACGTTAATTCAAAAACTAGAATAATAATGAATTTATTATAAATTAAGAAAATAGAAAAAAAATAAAAGAAAAATACAAGGAATACATAAAATCACAAGAATTAAAGGTTGGGAAATGAAAAGAAAGAAAATAAAAGATAAATAATATAAAATTAAAAAAAAATAAAAACAAAAAAAGAAATTAAGATGATAGAATTAAAGAAAATAAAAACAAAAATGAAGAAATTAAAAATTAACCTTGTAATTACATCATGTTTCTTGTAATTTCACCTAATTTCCTGCTAACTATATAATTACCTGACCAAACAAGCATGTCAGACTGTGTAATTACACTCAATTACACTCAAATCTAATTACCAGTGATTTTTCAAATATGCCCTTAAAAAAACAGTTCCTTCAAAATGAGAAAAAATGACTTTCCTAATAAAAATAGAAAAAACAAGTCATTTGTCATTTTCCATCCTCACAAGTACAACTATCCACCCCTCATCCGCCCACAACTCACCTAGACCCCATCACCACCCATCCTCACCCCACCCAACTAGCATCCCTCCTCCCCGAATCACCTGTTCCCCCACCTATCACTTTATCCTACCCCATTCTTATCCTCATAGTTTTGTTTTAAATATATACATATAATTTTAATATAATATTTTACTTGTACCGAACACAAGAATATAAGTAAGAAACAACTTATTTCCTTGGAAAATATTTTCCACGAAAACCATTTTCCCTTGTACCAAACACACCCTTAGGCGTCACTCTATTCTGCTTTGATCCTGGGCCCACACCCAGACGGCCGCCTCCACTGCATCCGTTGGCGCGATAATTACTGTACTTTTAAGCTTTATCAACTTTAGTTTTATACATATGGAAATTTATCACTACCACATTTTCTAATATGAGATTATGAAAATGTAAAATAGTAAATATTCAACCTTAATTATCCAAGTTTCAAGACAAGTCTACAGAAACTACAGAAGGAACCGAAATGAAGTGCTGTGAACTGTATAGTGGATTCTATTACATTACAGAAATTGACATCAATGCAGCCTGACTTCTTCATTTCAAAGAATCAAAAGCAGTAAACATTAAGCTGTTAAGCACAATAGTCTCCAGAACAGCAAACTACCTTTGCAATCAGAAGATTTCCAAGAATTTAATTTGAAGCACACATGGATGATAAATTAGAAGCTTTGCTGTCCTCACAAATATATAATACCTGCTAATATGTTGCACTAGTTGAAACATATGAACACCTCTCTCATGCCTTTAAGCTGCCAACACCTTCTCCTAACTTCAAATGATTGTGCCTAAGACAGCCTGTGCCTACCCATCTATTCCATTATGTACATGCATCCTCCCTCTGCTGAGTTTCGAACCTTGGCATTCTATGGTCCTCATTCCAGCTTCATTGACCGCTAGACTGCATCCTTTGGTGAGGTAACCTTTTACAATAGGAACCACTGCATAAAGGTGCACCACGACAGATGAAACTACATTATGCAGGTTGTGGAGTGCTTATTCAGTTCTTCATGCCTTTGTGCTGCCAACATCTTTTATAACCTTCCGAAAGTTTCCTTCTGCAAAAAGAACCATTACGCAATGTTGCTCCACAAGTGGGAGGATGATTGACTGATGGAATGTCTATATCCCAATGCTTTTTTACGCTACTAATTTTGGCAGCTGGACCTGCAAATAAACTTGGTATTTCCGCTCCTAATTGCTTAGAAATGGGCTCTTTAACCCTCATACCCTTATGTCCTTCACACCGCTTTCTTCCTACTGCAGGTTGCCTGGTGCAGAAACTACCATCATTTGAGTGAACTCCACATATGCCATTGTGGTTCTGGTGGATAAGAAAATTGGAGAAATCTTGAGAGTGTTGTGTATCCGCTCTACAAGATAAGATCTGCTGATAATAATTACTAGAAGAATTCATGTATTCCAGTATAGGATCGTGGGTACACTGGCCAATTTTGTCTGTCATTGGCTGAGAAATGAAGCCTCGATTTCTCCTTCCCTTGTGCTCCAGGCATCTTTTGTTTCTCTGGAATGGTTTTCTTGCACAAGGAGCACCATTATCAAAGATAACACCACAAATTGGAGCATTTTCCTCACCTCTACTTTTGCAAGGTCTTGTACTCTCATTTCCTTCTGCAATCAACTTCGAATTTACACTGTTTACCTTCATTCCCTTGTGCTCAGCACATCTTTTATTTCCTCTTATTGGAGGCCTTATACAAACAGATCCATGACCTAAAGCCACACCACAAATAGCATTTGGATCACCTTTTACACCAAAGCTCAGTGAAACTATCCTCGGCTGTGATCGCCCAAATTTGAAAATTTGGGGAAGGAAGCTTTTGAAACTATCATGAAAATCAGATCCATTCTCCAATAAGAAGCGCTCGCATGCTTTGATTCTGATGCCCTTTTGTTTCTCAAGGGACAATTCAAGCTTCCTGATGAAAGCAGGCAGACGAGTTGCTCTTGAAATGCCATCAAGCTTCCGGAGGACATCATTGTGGCGACGCACACCATTACTTCCTTTATTCCAAGCATAATCAAATTTGTCAAGCAGCTGGGCTTCAGTTCTCTCAGCATCTTTATTGTCATTCATCTGTTAAATATTAAGAAACATTGCCAAAACCATTACGGCTCCTAGTGACTGAGGTACTCGAGGTAAAAGTCAATACTGCATGCAATTACTTTCACTGAAACATGCTTAACTGAGCAACTGTATGGCTGGCAGACAGCACACAATGAGCTCTCAGACAACAGAACAAAATGAAGTATTGAAAGAGAAAACTCAACTTGGCCTTTTAGTGTATCCATCTATAGCTTCGGGAAAGAACCTCATAGTAGTAATTTATCAACAAGATTACAGAGTAAAACTAGGAGAGCTTTAATCTGAATGCCAAATAGACTGACTAGTGGGAAACAACTAATTGCAATTTTTGTCAAGGAAATTAACATTAAAAAATCTAACTTCACATTTATCCAAAAATTGAAAAGAACACTTTTACTTATAACTAGCATGAGTGAGTGAGAAACAACCTTTTGCATTTCAATATCTAACAGGAAACCACAAATTAACACATTTGCAAGTTGTAGACAGGAGAAATATGTTACTTACAGGCCCCCACCTATAAGCAATAGAGAAGCCTCTTGAGAATGTTTCTGTAAATAATCCTGCTCTCTTTGAAGCAGATACATTTTCATTCATGTACACCTCACTATTGGAGCAGCCATTCTCTAAATGAGCGCCTTCACGGCCATATCGCTGCAACCTAGTCCTAACATTTTCAGATTTTCCAACATATACAGGAACAATATAATCAGGGTCAAGTCTGCTAGTCTCTCGCCCAGCTTGGTGCCGTGAAACAGCTATTCCCAGTTCATAAACTCCAGAGCACGAGGTGCAGTTTGGCAGGTTCTGAGTCCTATATCTCTCTGTTCCTTCCTTTCCCAGCAGATAATCCTCCCAATCATTAGGCCCAATTAGAATCTGGCAGTAAAAGTCTCATGATGAATCAGAAGAACAATAGGTAAGTAGCTAAACATAGCTTCATATAATTCATTATCTTTCCAACTTGGAGAAAAAGATTTAAGCTTTATCACATCTCCAAAAGTGTATATTCTTTTTGTTTTTTGCCACTTTGGTACATAGGAGAAAACCCAAATTTTTTTATCTTCTGTAATGGGATATTCCTTGCAAATATGCTTGATGAAGAGGACTTATCTACTCGGTTGGTTGTTATTTTTAACATCAAATTCTGTGAATGAGATGAAGAAGAATGGCTGTTAATCAGAAATTCTTTTCCTTCTAGTCACAAGTTGGTTTGGCCATTACTACACTTCTACTGTAAGGTCCTACATTTATCTTTTCCTCTAAAGTTAGATAAAGTTCCAGAGATTCTACTACTAGTAAGTTATTTCTCCATTTCTTGCCTTCCATAATAATGATTTGAAAAACTCGAAACAATCAAGGAAAGCTCCAGATCTAAATCTAAGCAACCAAAGCTAACGAAAATGCGCAACTCTTCAAACAATTAACAATCAAAAAAATATGGGAACAAAAAGTGAAAGAGTTTGGATGGAACCTTCCAATCGGAGAAAGCCGAATCGTGTTTTGTGCGCTTACAGTCTTCTCTTTTGAGCCGACCGGTGAAGGATCTGTCAGCAGCTGCCATTGAGGTCCTTCACTCAATGCCCTCTTCAGCTGCGGTGCAGTCAAGTTATTGACAATTTTGTTTAGGAGAAAAAGGGTCATTTGCCTTCCTCCTACTTTGCGCCTGTTTTCTATTTTAATTTATAAATAATTTTTTAAATATTAAAATTAAAATTAACTTATTTAGAGGGAAAAAATTCTTTAAAAAAAATTATTATTATAAATATCTTATATTAGGTGGATATTCATTGGATAAACTTATGATTAGATGAGCTTGCAATCACATAACTGAATGTCTAAGTTAGAGTTAATCTTACCCAATAAATAGAGGAGTTTTCTATTCATTGTAATTCATCCTACAACCCCTCAAGAGGATCCCTCAAGAGAAATAAGAATTACTTTCTCTTGTCTTTTTCTCTACAATATTCTTCCTCTTGCTTTATTATTTCATAATTATCAGCGGAGACTCTACCGTCTCAAAATTTGAAGGTTAAAGTATTATTTTTCTTTTCCTTTTAATATGGTCAATCTTACGAAACTTGAGTTTGTTGCCCTTCAAAGTTTGGGCAAGAACTATCTTTCATGGGTGTTGAATTGTAATACCCCGGAAGTGCCTAAGAGTATATCCGAGAAGCTAAAATGCAGAACTGCTAAAAGTTGGGAAAAAGTTGCAGGACGGGAGGTACAACGTCTCGTGGTATGTAACCACGAGCCATTGTTGGCAGTCGTGGGTTCAGGTGTTCAGGTGGCAGTGGAGGCAACGATTGATGTAGGGAATGGGCTTAGCAGTTGGGGAGTTTAACGGGTCATGCAACGACCCGTGGTGGCTTGCAACGACCCCTTGTGAAGAGTCGTAGTAAGGGAGCCCAGATCTCCAGTGGAAAATGACAGATGGGAACCACGACCCGTTGTATCTTACAAACGAGTAGTGGTGAGACTCGTTGAATAGAAGTCCAGAGTCTCAGAAGAAGGAAACAATGATTGAAGGAAAGACCCTTTGAAACTTAGGACGACTCGTCCTGTATGTCCGTGGTTTGATTCCAAGATATGGATTAGGGCAGCGCTTAGCATGGGCTGATACCACGGGTCGTGGTATCTTCCAACGGCCTGTTGGTTCGTCCGTTGTTTGGTCCAGTGGGCAATTTTCTGCGTAATCAGTAAGGAAATTTCCGTCATTCCTTCATCCTAAGGCTCTATACTACGTCGTTTTAAGCTCGTTTTAGTGGGTTTTTAGCAGGGGAAAACCTATTCTAAGTGTGTTCCTTCCATGCATCCAAGTTTATTAAATTTAGGAGGTGATCAAGAGCTTCTCTAAGGGATTCTTCTTCCAATTTCTCCTTGGGAAATCAGTGAGGTGGTAGATTCATCCTTCCCAGGTATGTAGGGGTTTAGAATGGGTGATTTCTTCCACACCCATGCCCAAAATTTCAAATTTAATCATGAATCCTCATATTCAATTTCATGGGGTTTTATCCAAATGCATAAAAATGTGATTTCTCCTTATGGATTTGATTTAATTGAGTTTTAATTGTTGAATTATGAATGATGGGTAGACTTTATATTATTTTCTTGAAAATTTTATTTCAAGTTTTTTTTTAAAATCTAAAATGATGAGAGTTCATGAAAGTTATGATTTATGATGAATATTCAATATTTTGAGTTTATTGGTGATGGAAAAGCATGATTTCAATTACTCATGTTTATGAACCTATTTTTGAAACAATTGATTATGTCAAAGTGTTGGGCAATGTCCACATGTTGAAGAATGATTTACGATTTATGAAAGAATTACATGATTTATCGATTTATGATGTTGGCTGATGAAAAGGGCCTTTGATTCTTGGCTAAGCATGTTTTTAAAGGGGGTCAATGATGATAAATGTTATATTTTAGCCAATGAATTTTAAAGCATGATGTTATTGATTTATGTATGAGCCTATATGCATGTTTTTGAGAGTCGTGTCTAGCACCGAGCAGCCCGATGTTCAAAGGAATACGCTGGCGTCTCATAACCACGTGCCACTGTGGGTTTCTAATGTTATACATTGTATTGATACCGATCCCCTCAAATGTGATATCACGCCTAATGTACGACCCTCGAATGGCAAGCCAGGGTCGGCTCTACCCACTTGAGTGAGATAGTTGGGGCATCACGAAAGGCTCTACCATGATGGTGTCAGTTATGAAGAGTCCTCCCATTGTTCCGCATGTCTTATGAATTGTTATATTTATGTTATTGGCTCAAGTTATTTTTTGATAAAGTTTGTTTACGATTATGATAATGAACGATTTATGAATGATTTGAAAGTCTTGAGCCTTATGTTTGACGTGCCCGATTCGCGCGTCCGCAAGTGTACGGGTCGTGCAAGTAATATAGTGGCTCTTTTTAAGAACCGGATTGTCGAACCCACAGGGACTGGACCCATTCATCTAACTATCCATTTCTATTGTGATCTTAAATACCTCAAGTGTTGGTTATATACATTTTCGATTGAGATTAATTAAGTCTAAGTTTGGGTCAACGAAATATTCTGAAATCACTCTAGGAGCAACATAGAGTTAAAACCAATTAATCATGCGATCCTACGATTTGCAATGGGTTAAGCATGGAACTATAAATTGTTATTTCACATAATTAAAATTGCATGTTTATGGTCTTTTGAGCCTCTAAACACGGCAATCTAGCCTCACTGCATCATTGTGAGCGAGGAGTTTAATTTTCGAGTCGCGGGCAATCAATTATGTTGTGGTTTACGGGGAAACGATTAGGGACTTTCGTACGTCTAACCATTTAACTCAACTTAGCCTCACAACTACTTCTTCGAGTGGTGATGTGACATCCCAAGTTGGTCTTTCATAACCCCCGTGTGTCAACCAAGCAAGGTGTGAGGTATATTTCTATCCTAACACAATATCTCTCCCGAGAGACAAACATGCTCCTTACATTCTCATGTCCTGACCTAGGTAATGCTTTCTCAAGCTATTACTCAAGCTAACAAATATGCTTTCATGGTGATCAATCATAAAAACAACCAACAATCCAGAATGCAAGACGAAAACAACAATCAATAACTTAATTCCAAAACAAATTCATAAAAGCACAATCATAATTCATGGCTTCAACCCTAGAGGAAGGGTTCTTGCCATTCATGTTCGTAAAACTACAATTAACTAATACTAAACTAACATACTTACATGAATTTGGTAGATGAGAAGGGAATTTGATAAACCCTAGATGAGTTCTCCCACTTCTCCCTTCACTCCTAGGTGGTTTTTCAGAATAAAATCGTGACCAAATGATTTTAGGAGCTAAGGGTCCTATTTATAGTAAATGGAAAACGTGCATAATTTAGCCTGAGAGGGAACGGCTCCGTGTCACGGAGTGCATCGCGGAGCACTGCCTCCGTGACACGGAGACAACGCGAAAGCTCTCTGGAAATTGCCTCAGGAAACCAAGTTGCCGAGGGTTGCCGCGCTGGCCAACGTGGCACGCTGCCCATGCAGCGCGTTGGCAAGCTGCTGTCGCGCAGGCTGCCTAGCGTGACACGGCGCTGCCGCGCTGGTTCTCTGCCTCCTGCTGCCTGCTGCTGCCTTTCCTCGTGCGCTTGGCAAGGGCGTGGCACGGTGCTGGGCGCGGCACACGCACAGCGTGGCACGCTGCCTGGCGCGGCCAGCCTTGCCAACGCATGCCCCTTGTCGACTTTTCGCCACTTGTTTCCACTTCATTCCTTCCTTTCACCAACTTGCGAATTAGTTCCTCAAATGCATTATTAACCTACAAAACAAGGACTAATCATGTTGGTTAGCACATATATTCACATTTATATAAAATCACATGAGATTATGTAAAATAACTTAGATAAACAAGACTATATTAAGGTATAAAGCGTATCACGGGTATGCTATTTTGCCCGTGATCACAACCCCACACTTAAAGCCTTGTTCATCCTCGAACAACATTTTACAAATCATACATATGGAGACTCCCACATAACTAATTTGGCAAGATAATTCAAGCTACGGCTATAATGATTCCATAAGATAACAAGCTAAAGGTAGAGCATACACAATTTAATCACCGAGATGAAATACAACAATGCTAAGACTTCTTAACCTCAAGAATCGACTCTCGATCTTAGCAAACTCATGCAAATCAACTGAGTAAGAAATCCCACATGAATTATATCCTTCCTTCAACATGTGCCCTCACGGAAGGAGAGTTACCCAATCACACGCAAAAATCATTTTTACATCACAACATGTGTGGGTAAATAAATAGAATTACACTCACTCTCACAAAGAATTCACATGCATCATGTAATGACCCATAAGCTTGCCCTTAGTGTTTTATTCCACTAATTTAAGGATGTGCGAATGTAAGATCAAGTAGGACTTAATGGGTTGTAATGTAGGCTAAGGGACAGATAGGTACTATTATGGCCAGTAATAGTGACTATCTTTCCTAAACGCTTTTAATACATTACGCCCTCCTTACGAACTTTCCTTCCCTTACTTTACCTTTTTCTCCTTTCATCTTTCTTGTTCCTCTTATGTTCCCCCATTTCTTTAGGCACTTTTAACTTATTAGTAAGGAGTTCTATAAATAATTTTTCATTAATTTGTTTTCTTGCTCCTTACTAACAATCAACCATTTTCACACAAGTGCACCTTTGTCCTTTTCTCACTTCTACAACTTGCTACTTTTCCTTTCTTTTCATTCTTCTCACTCCTTTACTCCTTCGGATTTTTTCACTCAAGTGATTAGGAATTTTGGATCAAGTTTAAGGCTAATGAAAGAAAAAGGATTAAGCTTATGTTGCAGCTATCAAAGAATAGGCTCAAGGCTCAACAGGGCTAACTAGGATTAATTTCTCAAGGTAGGTAAAACGAGGGATAACAATTGGTTCATTCAAAGAAATGCCTAAATCATCTCCTACAATTCACATCCTTCATTTCGTTTAATAAACACACTAGGCAAGTTCTAGACAATCCACAATAGCACAGAATACTCAAAAACCTTACACTCATGGCACATGCTCAATTCGAGACACATTCATCAGACTCTTACTCAGCTAATCACAAGAATTCTGATTAAGCTTCAATCATATTGAGTCAAATTCAAGAGCCTAAGCGTCTCACACAAAGTTATACACCTGCATGCTTCACACCTAACATACTTGCATCTTACAATCACGTATAGCACATAACAAGAACATCAAGCACCACTTAATTACGGTTTCAAAAACAAATCACCTACCGACTAATTTTCCTCAAGACGGTCGTCATCCATCCATCGTCGGAAACAGTCCCTAACTATGACTAAAAACACTATATACAGACAAAGGAAAAAAAAATTTATTCTTCGGTTCAAAGACCCCCCGTCGGAAAAGAACCGAAAAGAAAAACCAACGGGTGATGAAGTCATGCTTACTTCACAAAAATTTTCAAATTTTTCAAGCATTACATTCACCAAAAATCGTTAAGCACAACAAAAATTTTTGAAATTTCCCTTGAAATTTCCCTCACCCCACACTTAAATCATGCTATGTCCTCATAGCATCAAATTAAAATTTACAAAGGGTGAGAAATACTCCCTGAGGCCTTTAGGCCTAGCTAATAGCATGCCTTCCTTCAACTTTCACAAGTGGGTGTTCAACCCCACACTTTTTCTCTTCCATGCTTGTTAGCTTCCTCTTCCACGGGTACTCAAACTTCCCCTCCATCTGTGCTTAACTTTCCACCAGAAACAACACAAGATGAAAAATAAATAAAATCAACACAAATGCCAGAAATTAAAATGGTACCTGTGGTACCCTTGGGTTGCCTCCCAAGTAGCGCCTTATTTTACGTCGTGGCCCGACGTGGACTATCCTTTTCAGGACATCCTCCTACCTGGGTTCTCTTTCGAGAACCATCTCCTTTTCTTTTGCTGTTTAGAGGAAACAGCCTCCACTCTGCTCCTCTCTTTCTCCAACTTCTTTTCAGTTTGAAGTCCTTTTTCAGACTCGGGCTGAACATTTGTTATAGCCTTTGGCCCTACACCTGTGGAATCCCCCACCCCACACTTATCCTCTGCCAACACACTAACCTGACAAAGGTTTCTATAGTGTGCAGATGGGTTCATTTCTTGGTACACGCGGAAGATTTCTTCTTCATCCTCAACCCTCATTTTCAGGGTCCCTGCTTTCAAATCAATCACCGCTCCTCCAGTGGCCAAAAATGGCCGTCCCAAGATCAGGGGTACCTGGTCATCAACCTGAAAATCTAAGACAATATAATCAGCAGGTATAATGAACTTACCTACTTTGATGAGAAGGTCCTCTATTATTCCATCAGGTGTCACTCGCGACTTGTCAGCCAGCTGCAGCATCAACCTTGTTGGCCTTGGTTGTCCCAACCCCAAGGTGTTGAATAAGGATAGGGGCATTAGATTAACTGCCGCCCCCAAGTCACATAAAGCTCATAGAACCTCAGCTTTACCAATTTGTATGGGGAGGGTAACACTCCCTGGGTCTTTGAGTTTCTTTGGCAATTTGCTCAATACCCTGTAACTGCACTCCTCAGTCAGTGCTACCGTTTGGACATCCACCAATCTCACTTTGTTCGCCATCACGTCCTTCAAGTATTTAGCATACTTGGGCATTCCCTGCAAAACATCAAGAAGAGGCAAATTTATGTGAAGTTCTCTGAAGCTCTCAAAGAACTTTTTGAAGCATTCCTCTTCCTTGCTCTTTCTGAATTTCTGAGGGAATGGTGGTGGTGGTCTTTGTGCTGGCTGCAATGGAAGTCGTGCATTTTGTTGCCCCGCACTCTGATTATCTCCCATGTGGATGGATGGTCCTGGTCTAACCAACTCCGGCTGCACCTCTTTGCTCAGCTCTTTTGGCACTGCATCAGCTAATTGCCTACCGCTTCTCAGACTGATGGCATTGATCTGCCGGGGGTTAGGATCTGTGTCGCTTGGTAATCCCCCTTGCGATCTCATGTTTTGAGCAACTGCTATCTGACCCACTTGTTTTTCAAGATTTCGGGTGGCTACTTGCTGATTCATTAAGTCTGTTG
The DNA here is from genome assembly GCA_035772735.1 of Datura wrightii. NCBI lineage: Eukaryota > Viridiplantae > Streptophyta > Magnoliopsida > Solanales > Solanaceae > Datura > Datura wrightii. Next base: position 105,738,038 of record JASDFA010000016.1, on the reverse strand, counting down.
CCATCCTCGCCTGATTTTCCACTAACTGAGTCTGGGTCTCCATAATTTTCTGCAATGTTTCCTCAATGTTGCTACTCAATTGCCTATCATTCTTCCTATTCTACTGATACTGCTGCTGTTGAGGTTGCATAAAATTCTGCTTTTGGTTTCCACCCCAAGAAAAATTCGGGTGGCCCTGCCAATTTCTGTTGTAACTGGTTTCAAAATTCTGATTGTTGCGCTGCACATTACTAACAAAATTGACTGACTCCGGATTGGCTCCACAAGATTCTGCATGGTGCCCATTATTACCACAAATTTCACACCAACTCGGAGCTTGCTGAACTGCATTAACCTGGCCCTGGCGTTGGTTCATACTCAATTTATTGAACTGAGTCATCATTTGATGCTGGAACGAAGCTAACTGTGCTGCCAAGGCATTCAAACCATCTACTTCTATCAACCCTGGTCTCTTTCCTGCCCCTCTCGATGACTCGCTGTGCCACTCTGGATTTCCTTGTGCAATTCTGTTCAACAAAGTGTACAACTCATCATATGTCTTATCCAAGGCTTGCCCACCCGATGCAGAGTCTAGCAATATTTTTGTGTGTGGGTCTAGACTTTCTACAAAGGTATGAGCCAGCACTTCATTTGATTGCTGGTGATGGGGGCAATCTCTCAACAATGACTTGAATCTTTCCCAAGCCATATATAGGTTCTCATCAGGCCTCTGCTTAAAACTGAGTATTTCACTTCTCAACCTTGCAGTTTTGCCTGATGGGAAGAATCTGATAAGGAATTTCTTAGCCAAGTCATTCCATGAAGTTATGGAGTTCGGTGGCTCAGCCTTCAGCCACTTCTTCGCCTCTCCCAACAGTGAAAATGGGAAGAGGGTCATTCGGACATAATCTGTGGACACGCCGGTAGGGACAAACGTGTCACTAATCTCTAAAAAGCTCTATAGGTGCTGCTGCGGGTCCTCATGTGCCATCCCAGTGAATTGACCACTAGAATGTAACAGCTGCACCATGTTCCGTTTAAGCTCAAAGTGCCCTCCAGGCTCCGGTTTAAGAATGCTTGAGGTCACATTTGTCGCTAGTGGGATAGCCACTTCGCGAACTGGTCTTGCTTCCATTTCTTCGGATGACAATTGTGCTTGTCCCGCAGGTGGTTGTTGTTGTACCTTTTCTTGAAGTCTCTTCAGCTTATGCTCTAGAGCTATTCTCCTTTGCAAATGGAATTGACGTTCAGGTTCAAGCAACGGTTCCACAAGCTCTCTATTTCTAGCCAGCTCGGCAGGACAACCTGTCACCTGCAAACAAACAGACTAAGACCAAGTTTTTCAACACTTAAGAGAAATTTAAAAATCACACAAAAATAGATAAATTATCAAAACTTCGCCGATTCCCCGGCAACGGCGCCAAAAACTTGACGTGCCCGATTCGCGCGTCCGCAAGTGTACGGGTCGTGCAAGTAATATAGTGGCTCTTTTTAAGAACCGGATTGTCGAACCCACAGGGACTGGACCCATTCATCTAACTATCCATTTCTATTGTGATCTTAAATACCTCAAGTGTTGGTTATATACATTTTCGATTGAGATTAATTAAGTCTAAGTTTGGGTCAACGAAATATTCTGAAATCACTCTAGGAGCAACATAGAGTTAAAACCAATTAATCATGCGATCCTACGATTTGCAATGGGTTAAGCATGGAACTATAAAATGTTATTTCACATAATTAGAATTGCATGTTTATGGTCTTTCGAGCCTCTAAACACGACAATCTAGCCTCACTGCATCATTGTGAGCGAGGAGTTTAATTTTCGAGTCGCGGGCAATCAATTATGTTGTGGTTTACGGGGAAACGATTAGGGACTTTCGTACGTCTAACCATTTAACTCAACTTAGCCTCACAACTACTTCTTCGAGTGGTGATGTGACATCTCAAGTTGGTCTTTCATAACCCCCGTGTGTCAACCAAGCAAGGTGTGAGGTATATTTCTATCCTAACACAATATCTCTCCCGAGAGACAAACATGCTCCTTACATTCTCATGTCCTGACCTAGGTAATGCTTTCTCAAGCTATTACTCAAGCTAACAAATATGCTTTCATGGTGATCAATCATAAAAACAACCAACAATCCAGAATGCAAGACGAAAACAACAATCAATAACTTAATTCCAAAACAAATTCATAAAAGCACAATCATAATTCATGGCTTCAACCCTAGAGGAAGGGTTCTTGCCATTCATGTTCGTAAAACTACAATTAACTAATACTAAACTAACATACTTACATGAATTTGGTAGATGAGAAGGGAATTTGATAAACCCTAGATGAGTTCTCCCACTTCTCCCTTCACTCCTAGGTGGTTTTTCAGAATAAAATCGTGACCAAATGATTTTAGGAGCTAAGGGTCCTATTTATAGTAAATGGAAAACGTGCATAATTTAGCCTGAGAGGGAACGGCTCCGTGTCACAGAGTGCATCGCGGAGCACTGCCTCCGTGACACGGAGACAACGCGAAAGCTCTCTGGAAATTACCTCAGGAAACCAAGTTGCCGAGGGTTGCCGCGCTGGCCAACGTGGCACGCTGCCCATGCAGCGCGTTGGCAAGCTGCTGTCGCGCAGGCTGCCTAGCGTGACACGGCGCTGCCGCGCTGGTTCTCTGCCTCCTGCTGCCTGCTGCTGCCTTTCCTCGTGCGCTTGGCAAGGGCGTGGCACGGCGCTGGGCGCGGCACACGCACAGCGTGGCACGCTGCCTGGCGCGGCCAGCCTTGCCAACGCATGCCCCTTGTCGACTTTTCGCCACTTGTTTTCACTTCATTCCTTCCTTTCACCAACTTGCGAATTAGTTCCTCAAATGCATTATTAACCTACAAAACAAGGACTAATCATGTTGGTTAGCACATATATTCACATTTATATAAAATCACATGAGATTATGTAAAATAACTTAGATAAACAAGACTATATTAAGGTATAAAGCGTATCACGGGCATGCTATTTTGCCCGTGATCAATGTTTACTTACGAAGTTTATGATACCAGCATGATGTCCTCCTCCTATATATATTTATGAGTTTATTTTACTTTGAACGTCTGTTTTATTTACATTACATACTCGGTACATTTCACGTACTGCCCGCATACTTTCTATGCTGTATCGTTTTATGATACAGGGTCCGGATCTCAGGTTCATCCTCATCCCTAGTCCATCTCAACTCACGCTCTCAGATTATTGGTGAGTCCTCATGTTCCGAGGACGTTTGACAAACTTTTATGTTATCTTGTGTTTTCGTACTATTCGGGTGTCACACCCCACCTTGGGGGGTATGACGAGCACCTGGTGCCTGCTAGACTCTGGCTCTATTTCAAGAAACGAACCGGCTATATAGCGGCTGTAAATACAGCCCCCGGCCGATTAGGCCTATAGCCACCTGCAATGCACAACAGCTAACCAGAACGATGACACTATAATCCGAAGCAACTGCTATTCACATTTGTGACCGACAAGGTCACTAACTATAACCAGAAGAAGGCCCTACACGGCCAACATCAACAACTAAACACATATATACATGCACGGCCCCACACGACCGGCTCCACCACCACAAGAAACATCAGACTGCAAGCCTCTAGGAGGTAATAATAGAATGGTCGGGACAGGGCCTCGACCTACCCAAACTGTAATCAAAAAGGAAATAGGAACAACCTCGACTGTCTAGCTCCGGAGGATAGGAGCTGATAACTCTGCTAACTGGATCACGAGGGATCGACTTCTCATCTATGTGTACCTGCAGGCAAGCAATGCAGCGCCCCCACGGGCGTCAGTACCACAGGTACTGAGCATGTAAAGCAAACTAAAATATACAACTGAAATGGGTAACAACAATAACATGAAATATAAGCAGGAAGTAGCTGAGTCTATCTGGCTGAGGATAACTGGGGAGATTTACCTATTCTGTAACTAAACTGGGCGTACCTGGCGACGTGTCACCCTAAGTCTATCAGTATCTAATAGCACATATAGATATACATATAAATACACACAATACCTGACCGACCCCCATAAGCCGAAAGGTGCCAACCAACAGAACAATCTATTTACCCCTACCCGGGTCTAAACCAACCAAAAATAAGTCACTCCACTCATCTGATAACTGTGAGCTCCTCCTACCGGCCCCCTTGGGTACGTAGCTCAGGCCTTGGCCTCTGACAATGAACTGTGTCTCAGTCCGAAGACTCCTGCCTCTGGGCGCAAGCGCTCAACGGGGTAATCTGTTGCTGTATTTGTGACTGAAACAGCCCCTGGGTGTAAACACGCGACAGGGTAATTTTATGAAAATTTGTATCTGAAACTGCCCCCGGCCACAAGCGCACACAAAGTAGTCTGCCCCTGTAAACAGGGTAATCTGGCTCTGCGCAGAGTAAACTGAACTGCCCCTGCAAGCAAGGTAATCTGGACCGTATTATTATGGTGGTCAGCCATCATCGTCCTCTAGGCGGACGGCATCACCCAGCTGGGGGCGGTATCTGAATCTGGTATTGGCACAGCTATAACCCAGGGGCGGCGGGGATGCTAAAGGATGCCCACATGCCACAACAAGTCTCAACATGCAAAACACATACACATCAAGCATGCTCAAATGAAAAATACTAATCATATTCTCTTCTTTTATTTCAAGCCAGTCCGTATTAAACAACTGATGCTATATTCTGTTTTACACTGTTTCTGATTGCTGGGCTAACTGCTACCTGGCCTTTATCTGTTTATCTGATTATTGTTATCCGTGATCTGAAGCTATATCATTTTCTAGAGCCATATCTGTTTCTGGAGCTATATCTGTATCTGCAGCTATATCGGTGTTTGGAGCTATTTTTATATCTGATTACTGATCTAATTATATTTGGATATAACTCAATAACATAGAACATACCATCTATAACTGGATATAGCTCGATAATATAAAATGTGCCATCTATTACCGGATACAGCTCAACAAATGTAATACGTACTATCTGTAATCATGCTAATTCATTATACTACTTTTACAACTTTCATTTTGGGTATTACGTAAGAACATGCTGAACTACTAGCGGATACCACATTACTATCTGAAATCATCTGACTATCTGTTATTCTGATTATCGCATGATACGTAATGATATACTAGCATGTTTGCTGGAAATTGTACTGAAATCGTTCCTGTACGCTGGGTATCTGTTAATAGCCTTTACTCTATTTATTTTCTAGACTGTACTTCCTGGCTTGCCGAAAAAATAGCTTTACATACCTGGTTTCTGAGTACCCGACTGACCGATGTGATTTCCGTCGGTACTTCTGCTGTTTCTCCCAACTATATTCATATACATGTCAATTAGAACTAAATACATTAATATCCCGGAGAAATTGTCACTTTTGATATATATTTATCCCAAGCTTCGACTTATCGGAAAATGGTCGAAAACTCATTATTTCTCGATAGTCCAGAAGGGATAAATGCTCACTGTAAGGCTAAGAACATATTGATACTAATTTAAAGCAATTCTATTTACTTTACCTCGGTAGCACGACGTTTCGCCGGCCAAATTTCACGAAACCAACTCCATAGGATTGCTCTCTGCAGCTTTATACCTCAGTGTCTAAGCCAGAACGGAGTTTAGACCGCGTTTCGTAGCGTAATCGGAAGGAAATATGAGTAAATAGTCGTGGGTTTCCTCTTCCCTATCATATTCCCCTATTTTTCTGGAAATTATTGATGTATATATGAAAAAGTCGACTTTCCCTTTTTTTTTCTTGCCTTCTAAATCCCTTAACCAACATGCCATTAGGCTATTTATTCATTTAAAATTTATGGGGTGTAACATCGGGTTAGTTGGGGATGTTGTCCCATCAACCCATCGTATGTAGTAGAGGCTTTCAGACAATATGTAGTACTCAACTTATGTGTACATCTAGTATTTCCTGATGTTATACTATGGTTACGTCTCTGTTACGTTTTTTGTTTAGTATTCCACTTATTTAAATAAGAATAGTTGTATGCATGAGCCATGGGTCTACTTGGGGTCTCTCGGGGTCCCTTGTCCCGTGTCTACGATCCGGATATACGTTTGGATCGTGACATGGATGCTGAAATTCATTTGGATGGAATGGGTCTTGAAAACACCATTAAAAATAAAAATAAAGCATCAAACCAAGATCGTGCCAAGGTTGTGATATTCTTGCGTCATCATCTTGACGAAATTTTGAAAATTAAATATCTCACGATTAAGGATCCACTTGTTTTGTGGAATAGCCTGAAAGGAAGGTATGACGACCTGAAGACGGTCATCCACCCAAAGGCACGATATGATTGGATGTATTGAGATTTCAAAACTGTAAGTTTGTTCATGAGTATAACTTTTCAATGTTCAGAATTATTTCTTAGTTGAAACTATGTGAAGAGTCTATTAATGATGTCGATATGATGGAATATGTGGCAGTACACAAAATTAACTGAGAGCTCCGGAAAAGCTAATATGTTACTACCAGAAGGAAAGAAATTATTCATAATATAGGCATAATGACGAAATCACATGCGAAAGTAAACTAGAAGTTTATTGAAATAAAGATAAGTTGACAAAACCGGTTGGCCATCCCGGTTTAAATGTGATGCAAGAATAATTGAGAATTCACGTGGTTATATGTTGAAGAAATAAAAGATTCTTTAAGATTTCTCTTGTGTTACTTGTTCTCATGATGGAATGACCATTATATCAGCTAAGATTGGGATTATATTCTCTAAAATTTTGAAACTTATAAAAAGGTGAATATGTGTTTGTTCACCTGTCATGTGAACCGTTTGTTATTATATAATTTTAAAGATGCATCTATGGTATGGTCTCATGTGCTTTGATATCAACTTGCAATTGATTTTTGCAAGGTTGTTTGCTCGAATTGTTAAATTAAGAGCACAATTTCAAATTATAAAATCATGTTGATAATGTTGGTTCATATCTAAATTGGTTTAGTAGAAATTATAAGCTGCCAATTATAGCTAAACCATCAATTACGAGAACAAAACCCCCAAATAAAATTTGGTATAAGGTATATTTATTTAACATGTAGCAACACTTGAATGCACCAAGCCAACAAGGTTCCCCTATCACAAGTGGTTTAGGGTCAGAAATCAAATAATTCCATCTAAAAATTTAAATGTACAATATATGATTCAATTGCTCCACCATAACGCACAAAGATGGGTCCCCAAATGAGGTTAGGGTAAATGTTAGTTTTTCTGGCATTAGGGGGAGAAAATGATTAGCAACTAAAATTGTGTATGGGATGAATTAGCTAGATCCTTGAAGAAAAAAATGTAAACATAAAGTTCAAAAGATAATTCACTTGTAAAATATTACAAATCAATTGTTAGGTGTGTTTGTTGATCCTATAATTCAGTTGCAAATGCTCTAATGAAAATTAGAGTCCTTAAAGGACAAGTGTATAACATGCCTGAAGCATGATAGATCATTCGATTCTAGAAATAAAAACTCCTTGAATAAGGAGAAGAGCAAATGATCATGATGGTCAAAATAATGAGGCAAGTGCTTTAAAAGGAGCACCATGATATAATACTTCATAAAACCCTGGCAAAGGTTCAGGTACCTGAAATGATGAAAAATGAAGAGATCTTGATAAGTTATGTCATATTTGATTAATATAAATATGATCGTCGATGATACTTTTGATATAATGTAGCGCTCATTATTGTAATGTTGACGAGGATCTTGAATTCAAATATGCCAAAAAGTGTGGACAGATAAATAATTGGCTAAATAAAAATACGCAATTCAAGTATAATGCCAATGGGGGTATAAATAGATTCTTGTGCGAAAGATGAAAAAAATAAAATCGTAAAATAGTACGACTTGTGTCTTGTGGTATAAAAGCAAAGTAATTAACCTAGTTTGTTCTCTTCTTTATTAATTTTGTCAATATTGATTCCAGCCCAAAATATTTATTTGAATACACTTTTTTTATACATATTATAAATATATTTGTATTATAGTGAATGTCTATATTATTTTAGGGTTAGTTTTTTCCTATAATAAAGGGTATTGTCATTGTATTTTATCCCTCAAGAGAAATAAGAAATCTTCCTCTCTTCTCTATTTCTCTACAATATTCTTCTTTCCACTTTATTATTTTATAACACATTATCAGCAAGAAATAAGAAATTAAAGTAGCTTGGAACCAAGTGAAATTGCGGAATTTCATGGACGATCAATCAGTGAGCGACCGGTTGTACTCAAAGGGCTAGCTATTAAAAAATCTAAAGCATAAAAAATACACACTTTGAATTTCATAATCTAGGCTTGTACCTCAAGGAATTTGAGGAAGTACGGGAATAAATACAAACATGTATCAGTGAAGGTGTAGAAGAAGTGGTCCAAGCAGATTCTCAAGTGATTGGACTTTCTGCATACACATGAACTTTGTGCTATCTGCAGGGATCTCAATTACGGTAATGTCTTCATTACTGAAAATACTGATCAGGTGGGAGATATTGCAGATTTTGCAGTAACCTGATTGATTAAAGGTAGTATGTTATTGTATTATATATTTAAGAGATATGCTATTTTATTTAATATTTATATTCTTTTAAATCTTATCATCATACATGGATTATTGTGTCATTGATTGAAGGTAAAATGGTAGATTTAAGTCCCATCGCACCAAAAGGGTAAAACATTGATTTAAGTTTCGATGCACTATAATAATAAAATTTTGGGTTCATTTCACATTGAATTATAGCCTAACACACCTTTATATGGGTAAAAGTCCCAATGCACCATAGTGATGATTTAACGATGAATAAGGAAAATAATATATTTTTGATGAAAAATCATGAAACCTATCCCACTTGATATGCTCCATTCCTTGAAGTGAATGTGGTAGTAGTACATGATAAGTTTGAAAGATGACAAAAATAATTATTGTGGTTGTACAAATGAATGTGGGCTTGTCCAAGACAAAATAATAATAGTCATTATTGTGGTAATAATAAAAGGGAAGAATATTATGGGTTCTCCAAATAGTCCTTCACAACGTGAAGGTAATTTTTGCCATCGGTTTGGTATGAAAGGTGATGGGCATGCGGTGATTGTGTGACCTAATGTAAAATTTTTTATAAATCCTCCATCAAAATAAAGAAATATAAAGTGATGGTGCACTTAACAGATCTTGGGCATAATTGCTTGTCCAAGTGCTATTTTATAGCTTAATTTAGTCATGTTTGTCTAATTATAAACTTTCATTCTTATGCGATTTTGGGTAAATTTGGGTATGCGCTAACCAACATGATTAGTCCTTGTCTTTTAGGTGTAAAATGCATATGAGGGACTAAATAATGATAGGTGAAGTGAAGGAATGGAGTTGGAAGTGAATTGCAAAAGATGTCAAGAAAACATGCCATGGCAAGGCTGGTCGCGCTAGGCAGCGTGCCACATTGTGCGTGTGCCGAGCCCAGCGCCGTGCCATGCCAAGGCCATGCGCAGGAAATGTTGCACTCCAAGGCACCCGCGTGCCAGTGACCGTGCCACGCCAGGCATTGCTGCACGCCGCAGGCCGTGTCACGCTGGCCATCGCGCAGGTCCAGCGTCGTGCCACGCCGGCTGTCGCGCCATGCCTCGGCCAAGAAAGTTTCAAGTGCACTTTCCAGTAAGCTGTTGCGTTACCTCCGTGTTACGGAGGCAAATTGGTGCGTTCACCTCATGCCACGGAGCCATTTCAGGACAGTCCAAAAATTTCAAATTTCCTATTTGCTATAAATTAAACCCTTAGCTTCTAAAATCATTTGTCACGAAATATTTTCTAAAAACCATAGAAGAGCGAAGGGAGAAGTGAAGAACTCACCTAGGGTTCATTAATTTTACAATTCTCTTTTACCTATTCTTGTAAGTACACTACTTTAACGATGTTTTTAAGTTATTGTATGAACATGAGTGGCTAAAACCCTTCTTCTAGGGTTGAGGCCACGTGATATGATTGTAATGCATGAATTCGTTTTGGTTTGAGTTGTTAATTGTTGTTTTGTCTTACATTATTTATTATGGTTATTTTTATGCTTGATTACCATGAAAACATACATGTTAAGCTAGGTAAAAGCTTGAGAGAGTAACCCTAGGCTAGAACAAGAGAATGTCGGGAGCAAGTTCTTATCTTACGATAGAATTCGTGGTTAGGATAGAAATTATACCTAATTTTCCTTGCTTGGTTGATAAAACGGGATGATAGCAAGACACCGGCTTAGAATTGTCACTCTACCACTCGTAGAAGTAGTTGTGAAGCTAAGTTAGGTTAAATGATTAGAGGTACGAAAGTCCCTAATCAAGAGCACAAACCCCGTAAACCACATCCATGTAGTTGAATTGTCCACGAACTAGGATGTCACATCCCCACTCAACGATGTAGTTGTGACGCTAGTTTGTCATGTTTAGAGGCTCGAGAGACCATGAACATCACATTTTCCAACTATGTGAGACAATAATTGATAATTTCATACGTGAACCATTATAAAGTGTAGCATTGCATGATTATTAGGTCTTAGCTCTAGTTGCTTCTTATATTGTTTTCAGATTGTTTTGTAACCACCCCAAAACTTAATTATAATTTGCCGAAAACTTCTCTAATCAACACTTGTGAAGGTTATCTTACACTTGAACTTCATAATTTGCTAAATTGGTCCATTCCCTATGGGTTTGACATCCGACTCTTAGAAAGGGCCACTGTATTACTTATACGACCGCGTACGTTTGCGAGTGCACTGGAGCGCAATAAGTTTTTGGTGCCATTGCCGGGGACTGGTGAAATTGGTGAATTTCTTGTTTTGTGTTAGTGTCTAATTTTCTAAGTGTTGAAAAATAATTTTCTTTATTAGTTTTAGATTTATTTAATTTTTGTTTTTAGTCCGATACCCTTCTTGACATGACATCATGGAACACAAATGGGTTGAATGGTGAATACTCATATTTTGGTGAGTCCTGTCTGAATTGTGGAGGACTCCACTTGTGGCAACACTGTCACACTTGCAGTATTTGTGGTGGTCAAGATGGCCATTGGGATGGTTGTCCAAATGCATATTCCCCTTCCCCAAGCCCCTACTATGATCTTTCTGTTGTTTTTGATGAGTATAGGACTGATGAAAAGGAGGACTTGGAATACCAAGCTCAGATAGAAAATATGTTAAAACAGGTCCTTGAGCAGACAGAAGCAATGAGGGATCAGATGGAAGTATTGGGAGTTCAGACCAAGGAAAATGGAGAGTCCTTAGAAATAATAAGTGTCAAGTTCATGGAGATGATGGCTGAGGCTGAAGCTTGCTTTGATTTGCCAGTGACGGTCTTATGCAATACTCAAGAGGGACTACAAGGAGAAGAAAAGGGTGAGTTCTTAGAAGAAGTTCAACAGTTAGAAGCTCCTGAGAGTCCCCATGATGGTCTCACACATATGGCCAATCCATTCATGAAAGGAAAGATAGAGTTCCAACCATTTGAAATTCATGTGGAGTCAGATGTTGACGTGGAGAAGGTGTATACAAGTAAGGAGGTCAAGAACAATGCAGTTTCAGAATTGAGGTGTATTATATCCGCCTCAAAGCATTTCTCGACATTAAGTTTGGTTGACAACCTATAAATAGAGTCTTCCAAGCTTGTAGATAAAGGTCTAGAGGAGGAACAAGCCTTGTATATTCTAAAATTTGCTGATTTTGAGAGACAAAATGACTTCACTTACATAAGGGTCAATAAGTGCCAGAGGCGATATCTACTACTTGGTCCTTTCATTTTTTCACCACCACCCCTGGAGCATAAGAGGAAACTGGAGAAGAAATTAGGGGTGAGATTCATATCCTCAAAGTGGAGGAAAAAGTGGTGAAACTTGATGCGTCGTGCCGCGACGTAAAATTAGGCGCTGCTTGGGAGGCAACCCAAGGGTACCACAGGTACAATTTTAATTTTTTCATTTGTGTTGATCTTGTATATTTTCATCTTGTTGTTGTTTTTGATGGAGAATTAAGCACAGATGGAGGGGAAGTCTGAGTACCCTTGGAGGAGGAAGCTAAGAAGCATGAAAGAGGGAAAGTGTGGGGTCGAATACCCACTTGTTCAAAATGAAGAAAAACATGCTGTTAGCTAGGCCTAGAGGGCCCAAAGAGTATTTCTCACCCTTTTTGAATTTTAATTAGATGCTTTGGGGACATAGCAGGATTCAAGTGTGAGGTGAGGGAAATTTCAAAATTTTGTGCTTAATGATTTCGGGTGAATTTAGTGCTTGACAGGTATTGGTTGAGGAAGTTTTTTTTTTTGATTTGAGCATGATTCCCCACCCGTTGGTTTTTCTTTTCGGTTCTTTTCCGACGGGGGGCACTTTGAACCGAAGAATAAAAATTTTCTTTGTTTGTATATAGTTGTTTTTAGTCATAGTTAGGGACTATTCCCGATGATGGATGTATGACGACCATCTTGAGGAAAAATTAGTCAATAGGTTTTGGTTTTTGAACCCGTAGCTAATTGATGGCTTGATGTTCTTGTTATGTGCTATACATGATTGTGAGATGCAAGTGTGGTTAGTGTTGAAGCATGTGAGAAGTTGTATAACTCTCTTTGAGACACCTAGGCTCTTGAATGTGACTCTATGTGCTTAAAGCTTAATTTTGAATTATTGTGATTAGCTGAGTTAAGAGTCTGCTGATGTTGTCTTGAATTGAGCATGTGCTGTGAGTGTAAGGTTTTTGAATATTCCATGCTATTATGTAGTGTCTAGAACTTGCCTGGTGTGTATACAAAATGAAATGAGCGATGTCGATTGTAGGAGATGATTTAGGCATTTCTTTGAATGAGCCTAATTTTTATCCCTCGCTTTACCTACCTTGAATGTCTAATTCTAGTTAGCCCCATTGAGCTTTAAGCCAATTCTTTGATAGCTGCAACATAAGCTTAATCCTTTTCTTTCAATAGCCTTGAAGTTGCTCCAAAACTTCTAAGCGCTTAAGTGAAAAATCTAAAAGAGTAAAGGAGTGACAATCGTGAAAAAGAAAGAAAAATAATGGTTGTGGGATTTGAGGTGCACTTGTTTGAAAATGCTTGAGTATTGGTAGGGAGTAAGAAAACAAATGAATGAAAAAGTTGCTTAAGTACTCCTTACTAATAAGCTAAGTGTGCTTAAAGAAATGGGAAACATAAGAGGAAATTTAAGATTGAAAAGAATGAAGGTGAAGTAAGAGAAGAGATGTCCGTAATGAATGTTTGATGTATTAAAAGCGCTCCGGGAAGATAGCCACTATTACTAGCCAGCATAGTACCTACCCGTCCCTTAGCTTACATTACGACCCGATAAGTCCTATTTGATCTTACGGTCAAACATTCTTAAATTAGTGGAGTAAAATACTAAGGGCAAGCTTATGGGTCAATACGTGTGGCATGTGAATTCTTTGTGAGAGTGAGCTCAATACTTATCCATATACCCATACACGGTTTCATTTGAAAATTTGTGAGTAAAAATGGGTAATTCTCTTATTGTGAGGGCACATGTTTAATGAAGGATAATATTCATGTAGGACTTCTTGATCAGTTGATTTGCATGAGTTTGTTGAGATTGAGAGTCGATTGTTGAGGTGAGGAAGTCTTGACATAGTATATTTGCTTTTGATGGTTACACCATGCATGCAATATTTTTAACTTGCTATCTAAAAATAATCGTTGTAGCCGTAGATTGAATTATCTTGCTCAATTAGCTATGTGGGAGTTTTCATGTGCATGAGATGTAAAAGAGTTGCTCGATGACAAACAAGGCTTTAAGTGTGGGGTAGTGATCTTGGGAATAATTGCTTGCCCAAGTGCTATTTTATAGCTTAATTTAGTCATGTTTGTCTAATTATACACTTACATTCTTATGTGATTTTGTGTAAATTTGGGTATGCACTAACCAACATGATTAGTCCTTGTTTTATAGGTGTAAAATATACATGAGGGACTAAATAATGATAGGTGAAGTGAAGGAATGGAGTTGGAAGTGAATTGCAAAAGATGGCAAGAAAACATGCCATGGCAAGGCTGGCCGCGCCAGGCAGCGTGCCACGTTGTGTGTGTGCCGCGCCCAGCGTCGTGCCACGCCAAGGCCATGCGCGAGAAATGTTGCACTCCAAGGCGCATGTACGCCAGCTACCGTGCCACGCCAAGCATTGCTGTGCGCCGCAGGCCGTGTCACGCTGGCCATCGCGCAGGACCAGTGCTGTGCTACGCCGGCTGTCTCGCCATGCCTCGGCCAAGAAAGTTTCAAGTGCACTTTCCAGTAAGCTGCCGCATTACCTCCGTGTCACGAAGGAAAATTGGTGCGTTGACCTCCGTGCCACAAGAGCCATTTCATTTCAGGACAAAAATTGCAAATTTCCTATTTACTATAAATTAAACCCTTAGCTTCTAAAATCCTTTGTCACGAAACATTTTCTGAAAACCATAGAGGATCGAAGGGAGAAGTGAAGAACTCACTTAGGGTTCATTAATTTTACATTCTATTTTACCTATTCTTGTAAGTATACTACTTTAACGATGTTTTTAAGTTATTGTATGAACATGAGTGGCTAAAACCCTTCCTCTAGGGTTGAGGCCACGTGATATGATTGTAATGCATGAATTCGTTTTAGTTTAAGTTGTTAATTATTGTTTTGTCTTACATTCTTTATTATGGTTATTTTTATGCTTGATCACCATGAAAACATACATGTTAAGATAGGTAAAAGCTTTAGAGAGTAACCCTAGGCTAGAACAAGAGAATGTAGGGAGCAAGTTCTTATCTTACGATAGGATTTGCGGTTAGGATAGAAATTATACCTAATTTTCCTTGCTTGGTTGATAAAATGGGATGATAGCGAGACACCGGTTTAGAATTGTCACTCCACCACTCGTAGAAGTAGTTGTGAAGCTAAGTTAGGTTAAATGATTAGAGGTACGAAAGTCCCTAATCAAGAGCACAAATCCTGTAAACCACATCCATGTAGTTGAATTGCCCACGAACTAGGATGTCACATCCCCGCTCAACGATGTAGTTGTGAAGCTAGTTTGTCATATTCAGAGGCTCGAGAGACCATGAACATCGCATTTTTCAACTATGTGAGACAACAATTGATAATTTCATACGTGAACCATTACAAAGTGTAGCATTGCATGATTATCCGGTCTTAGCTCTAGTTGCTTCTTATATTGTTTTGAGATTGTTTTGTGAGCACCCCAAAACTTAATTATAATTTACTGAAAACTTCTCTAATCAAAACTTGTGAAGGTTATCTTACACTTGAACTTCATAATTTGCTAAATTGGTCCATTCCCTGTGGGTTCGGCATTCGGCTCTTAAAAAGGGCCATTGTATTACTTATACGACCGCGTATGCTTGCGAGTGCGCTGGAGTGCAACATTAACCTTTCAAAGTGATATTGAAATGAGCCATATAAATATGATAAATGTCAAGGTATGACAATGAGCATATAATGAGAATTTATGAAGCGCATACAAATAATTATAGTCAATTCCTTAAAGAGAATGTGACTTGTGATAAAATTTTTGAATGCTCACCCATTCTTGAAAGTGAATGTGTCAAGAGGTGATGTAAATTATGGGTAATGATGAGCTCATGTATAGTTGACTACATACAAAAACTCACCTCTGTGGAGGATTGAGAGAAGTAAAAAAAATCTATTTTGATATAAACGACTATTGATCAAGTACTTTTAGTACATCACTAATATTATGATATATTTTATCATGAATTATTAAATGGTAAAAGTAAGAAATAAGTCTTGCCTATAATACCTTTTATCATGACCGTAATTATATACTTTTCTTTTTGAAGGAGATGTTTAGCATACGAATGATATTATGAAATATGTGGTAGTACACAAAATTAATTGAGAGCTTAGGAAGAGCTAAAATGTTACTACCCGAAGGAATAAAATTATTCATGATATTGGTGTGTAATCTAAAAAAGAAACATATAAATTTCAAAGGTATTTTAAAAATATTATAGTGAGACTATAAATTATGAAAAAATTCAATATCTTCATATTATTACAATCGAAGCGGGTTTTTAAATATTTATGTAAAAGGTTATCCGTGTTTTTCTCCTGTTTGTAGTACATAAAAATGAATATGATGATGGCATCACATGCGAAAGTAAACTAGAGGTTTAATGAAAAAAAATCAATTGGCATAACCGGTTGACTATTCCGGTTTAAATGTGATGTGAAAATAATTGAGAATTCATGTAGTTATATATTAATGAAATAAAAGATTCTTGAAGATTCTCTTGTGTTGCTTGTTCTCATGAAAACATAATCATTATACCAATTAAGGCTGGGATTATATCTCATGAATTTTTAAAACTTATAAAGAGATGAATATGGTTATGTTCACCAGCCATGTGGACCTTTTACTATTAGATGATCTAATAAATACATCTTTGGTATAGTCACATATGCATTTGATATCAATTTGCAATTTGATTTTTGAAAGGTTGATTGCTCAAGTTATTAAAATAAAAGCATAGTTCCAACTATAAAATGTGTTGATAACATTGTTTTATATCTAAGTTCGTTTACCAAAAATTGTATACCTTCAATCATAGCTAAACCATTGATTATGAGAACAGAACTCCCAAATAAAATTTGATATGAGATGTGTTTATCTAACATGTAGCAACACTTAGACGCATCAAGCCAACAAGGTTCTATTATCACGATTAGTTCAGAGACAGGAACCAAATAATTCTCATTTAAAAGTTTATATATGCGGTATATGATTCAAATTCTCCACCATGCACAAAGAAGGTCCCTAAATAAGATTAAGGGTAAATGTTAGTTTTTCTAACATTAAGAGAAGTGACAGCAGTTGAAAATTATGTGGGGAATGAATTATTTAGATCCTAAAAAAAAGTGATAATTCATTTACAAAATGTTGCAAACCAATTTCAAGAACTATTTGCTGACCCTATGCCATGACCCGAACATAGGCTCAGATTGAGACATGGGACAAGAAACCCCGAGAGGCTTCAAGTCGACCCATGGCATGAACATACGTCTAACTCAATTATAGATAAGCGGAAGTTCAACATGAATAACATAACGGAAGTCTAAACAAAACATAACATCTGAATACATACAGGAGTCTGAAGCTAAAATATAACTATGTTGGAAAAAATCTCTAATACTGACGAGTTGATGGGATAAGACCCCAACTAACTCACTATGGTCTGAAAACTGAAAAGACAATACACAACTGATAAGAAGGGCCCTCGCAATATGAGGACTCACCAACTGAGGCTGAGGAAAGCTAACTCCGGAAATCTGACTAGCGGCGGGACTGAACCTGGATATCATATCCTGTATCATGAAATGATATAGCATAGAGTATGTGGCTAGTACGTGGAATGTACTGAGTATGCAAGATAAGTAAAACCGCTAAGTGAGTAAAATCATAAATCATGCATAATATAAAACATAATCAAGATAAGATTCTGAGAGTAGGGCTTGCATGCTATTTTTCTGAAATCATAATCTGAACATAACTAAACATCATAACTGAATTGAATGACCCAAAGCTAAAAATTGATAATCATAAGTTAAACTGAACATTGGATCAAACCTGTTGATAACATAATATCATGAATGATGTACATGCATAACTGAAATCATGAGGAACAATAGGTGACTCGTCATATAATCGACATTACCACGATAGAGCTTACGTGGTCCCGACTATCGCACTCAAGTGGGCAGAGCCATCCAAAGCTTTTTCAGGACTAAGGACGCTACCATGATATCGGTATCAAGCTGAAGGCCCATTAGGGCAGGGGAAGCTCATAAGAGAGGTCCCAAATAATCTGAACATACCTATGTTGGTGCGTAGTTCTGAGGCATAGGGTTGACTGACCCTAGCCTACTCGGTACTAGACATTACTCCTAAAAACATGCTTATGCTCTTCATCATTTTTCAATGAAGCTGACTATCGTCTAGGTGACGAAACTGAATAATAACATACATGCATAATCTGAAATCATAACATGAGGAGCTTTGGCTCAAACCATACCACAAGCTGAAAATAATGGGAGTCTTGACTCCAAAACTATGTGATAAGCTAATTCATGAAATCATAAGACATACTTGATTATAAGGGTTTCCCAATACTTAAACATGCTTGAAATCAACTTGATTCACTTTGAAGACATGAACATAAATATGGGTATTTCGAAATCATACTTTCTTCATACACATCTCATCATACTTGTACACATACTTCATAGATCTCAACTTTCATGAACATTCATGGATGAAAATCATAATTTTAAAAACTTGAAACTATAATTTATAATTTAAAACATTATAAAATCAGCCTATTAATCATAATTCATCATTTAAAATATGCTTAGATCATACCCATGATTGAAACTTAGAAATTCATGTGGGTTAAAAAAAACCCCATGAAATCATCAATTAGAACATCATGAATTTAGAGGGAATTAGGCATGGGTGTGGACAATTGCATCCATTCATAGCCTTACATACCTGAAGGAATCTGATTTTCGCACTTCCTTGATTGCCCAAAGAGAATTGAGGAAGTATTTTGAAGAATTAGCATTGATCACCTCTCAAACCTCTAAGTTTGCATGTATGAATTAGGATGGGCTTAGAATGACTTAAACCTTCTTAAAACACTCAATTCTGAGCTTAAAATGACATAGTTTAGCTTTAGGAACTTTGAAATTATGGAAAAACCCTTAATAAACTCACAGAAAAATACAGACTGGCAGTCCCAATGAGGGACTGGACGACTCGTTGTCCCTGGCCACGACTCGTGGTCTGCTTCGTTACTTGCACTACCAAAATTCTTCTGATAGTCACCACGAGGGACACCATGACACATGGTGTACCCGACAAGTTGTAGTGACCAATCCGTTAGGTACACTGCCCAAAATTTTCAACTTTTGTCCAACCCTTGACCACAGCTCACATGAAGACTCGTGGTGTTGACCACGACTTGTGTTTACACCTGTGGTTACTTAAATTCCCAAATTTTCAATCAAGTTAAAGCCTCTCCCCATGAGTCACTTAACGATTAGTGGGTTTCCTGATGGGTCACTGGATGGCTCATCCTGTGACCTAGTGCACAAATTTCTATTTTCTCTATTTCAACTCCCAGATCTGATCTTAGGGCTTTCGGAATATAACACCCTATGTTATAATCTAGCTGCAAATGCTCCAATGAGAATTAGAGTCCTTGAAGGACAAGTCTGACATGCCCAAAGCGTGATAAATCTATCGGTTCTAGAAATAAAAACTCCTTAAAGAAGGAGATGAGCAAAATGATCAAGATGGTCAAAATAATGAGGCAAGTGCTTTAAAAAGAGCACCACGATATGATACTTCATAAAACCTTGGCAAAGGTTGAAAATGATGAAAAATGAAGAGATCTTGATAAGTTATGTCATGTTGGGCCGATATCAAAATAATCATCGATGATATCTTTGGTATAATGTAGCGCTCAATATTATAAATGTTGATGAGGATCTTGAATTCAAATCTGTCAAAAAGTGTGAACAAATAAATGATTGGCCAAATAAAATGATATGCAATTTAAGTATATTTAGTTTCACTTGAAAAGTAAAAATTCAAACTTATAGTCCAAAGACCTCAAAGTATAATGTCAGTGGGGTACAAATGAATTCTTGTACGAAAGGTAAAATAAATAAAATCATAAAATAGTACAACTTGTACCTTGTGGCATAAATATTTTTTACAAATTCTGACATTATTATATGGAGAGGTCCTCTTATGGTGGATGCAATGATTTTGAGGTTGTTCATGAGTTTAGTAATACATGAAAAAATTGATATGCTTATAGTGAAATTGTTGTCATGTCTAGATAGACAGAGAAAGTTATATGAAAATCTTCAAAGGATTTTAAAGCGATTCCATTGAATACCCCAATAGTTGTGAGATTGCTTAATATTATTAAAGATCAATTTTGATCTCATGCAAATAGTTAGAAAGCAAAATTTTTAGTGCAATTGGTACACTTATATATCCTATTATTATCAGTATCCATGAGATAGTATTTTTATAATGTGTACGAAAAGTATAACTTAACTTTTATCCATGGATATGTGAGACTGAATCAAATATTGTTACAAATTTATTATAACCAATTTATCAAGATTTATTGGTTATAAAAGTGTAGGAACATTAGTTGATTTAAATGAAGTTTCATCAAGAAAATCGTTCATTTCAAGTGGGATTACTGCCACATCATGTTACTCTACAAGATAGTAAATTTTTGTTATCATGCAAATGAAAGTGTCTGCCACTTAATTGTTACTACAAATAAATTGAATGATCAATTTATCTGCAACGATGAGGTCACACACAATGTGATTGTCAAGAATGTGTTTGGCCAAGCTCAAGGACTCAACATATCCAAGAGGCATGTGTTAGTATCAGATAGATAGTACTCACAATATATCAACATTTTCAAAAGCTGGTAGACTAGATAGAAATGCATCATCTAAAAGATTAAATGATATTTTCATCAACAGGAGTAAATACGCGCTGCACTCTTTTTTTCTTAG
Source organism: Datura wrightii (assembly GCA_035772735.1). NCBI lineage: Eukaryota > Viridiplantae > Streptophyta > Magnoliopsida > Solanales > Solanaceae > Datura > Datura wrightii. Next base: position 105,717,402 of record JASDFA010000016.1, on the reverse strand, counting down.
CCGAGGTTTTGTCCCACTGGGTTTTTCTGGCAAGGTTTTTAATGAGGCAGCTACCAATGTGTATTGCAAGATGTGTGTACTCTTTTTCCTTCACTAAAATATTTTTCCACTAAGTTTATTTTCTAGTAAGATTTTAACAAGACTCATTATCTATCAAATAGTCAATCAAGTGGAAAATTTTATAAATGTATTTGTATTATAGTGAATGTCTAAAGTTATTTGTATTATAGTGGACGTGTGAATTTATATTATAGTGAATGTCTATATTGTTTCTTGAGAGAAAATTTAGGATTTGTTTTTTCCTATAAATAAAAAGGTTCTCCTTCATTATATTTTATCCTTCAAGAGAAATAAGAAATCTTTTCTCTTCTTTATTTCTCTACTATATTCTTCTTCCTACTCTATTATTTTATAACACAACTCTTTTTTCCCTCCTTTTTATCCTTTCATTTGCAACTTTTATTTTTTTTTCTCATTTATGATTATTATGTTATTCTTCTTCTTCTTCTTCTTCTTCTTCTTCTTATTATTATTATTATTATTATTATTATTATTATTATTATTATTATTATTATTATTATTATTATTATTATTATTATTATTATTTCATTTATTACTTTTATTTTTTCTCATTTATTACTTTTATCTTTTCATATTTATTATAAATTTTATTTGTTAATTTTTTTATTATTTGTTTCCTATTTTTTTCATTTTTTCTCTTAATTTTTTTTGGGTTACTTTATCTTCTTTTCATTTTTTCTATTCCTTTCTCTATTTTTATTTTTTTAAAAGATAAAAATATTAATTAATATTTTTTAGATTAATAAAATATAAAAAATTAAATAATTAGACTACGACTGTTTTTTATAAAAAATTTTAATAGAAATTAATGCACCCTCATAGTAGTAGCAATTACTGAATGTTAACAAAATTATTTTATTTTCTTTATTTCTAGTAATTAATGTTATTCTCTTTTTGTTTCTTTTTTGACTTTTCATATTCTTCTTTTTTAATCTTTTTTTTCTCTTACTTTCTTTTTTTTGTTGGCTCCTTTTTTTTATTTTTTTTCTCTTGTTAACTCTTTTTTTGTCTTATTTTATTTTATTTTTATCTATTTTTAATTTATTTCTATGACATGCTATCAATATATATATATATACCATGTGAGTATCATACATGATTGAAAATTGTCTTATTGAAACAAACCTCAATGATACCATGATAGTATACAGATATATTGTGATTGGAGTACTGACGAGTGTCTCACTGAAGGACTAAAGCAAATCTCAATGATACCATGACAGTGTTAGTGTGATGGTATCATGGACGACTGAGGAGTGTCTTGCAAAAGGACTGAAGTAGATCTCAATGATACCATGATAGTACATAGATATACTATGATGGCGTCATTTGAGGAGTTAAGTAGACCTGAACAATACCACGATTGTATATAAATATACTGTGATGGTATCATGGAGGACTGAGGTGTGTCTCGTTGAAGGACTGAAGCAGACTTCAATGATATCATGCTAGTATATAGATATCATGCTAGTATCATGCTATACTTCAATGATATCATGCTAGTATATAGATATACTGTGATGATATCACGGAGGACTGAGGAGTGTCTCACTGAAGAATTGAAACAGACTTCGATGATACTATGACAATATATAGATATATTGTGATGGTATCATTAAGAAATAAAGCAACCTCAATGATACCACGACAATATATAGATATATTCTAATGGTATCACGCAGGACCGAAAAGTGTTATATTTTGAAGAAATGAGCTAGTTCTTTATGATACCCTATCGTATATGGTATATAAAATATGAACATCATAAAGGACTGAGTAGTATTTTTTGAAGGAATAAATCTATTATTTATGATACCAAGTCAGTATATAGTATGTACTAGACTGGTATCACTGAAGGACAGAAGCAGTTCTTTATAATACTTACTATATAAATATATTATGATGGTATCATAGGGGACCGTGGAGTGTCTCATTGAAATACTGAAGCAATCCTCCATGATACCATGCTATTTTATTAAATATTGTAGTGATATCACGGAGGACTAATGAATCTTTTACTAAAGGACTAAAGCAGATTTCAATGAAAATCACTACAAATTTGAAAAGAAAAATAAGGAAAAGGAGCAAAAAAAAAAGAATGAAATGAAGTTAAAAAAAACAAATAAATAAAAAATAGGAAAAGAAAATAGAAAAATAAAAAAAACAAAAATTGAGTATGAAATTAGATTCCGGAGAAAAAATTACAATTACAAAAATTAAACAAATAAAAAGAATAACAAAAAATAGAAAAATAAAAAAAGAGCAAAAATTGAGTTCAAAATTAGATTATGGTGAAAAAATGAAGAATATTATGATTTGAAAAAAATAAATAAAAAAGGAGAAAAATGTAATAATAAACTAAAAAAATGAGAACAAATAAAGAAGAAAAGAAAGAAGAAAAAGAGAAAGAAATAGAGAAATATAAAAATGAACAAATATTTACTATATCAATTATTTTTTTAATTATATAAAAAATTAAAAAAAAGAGAGCAAAATATTATGAATAAAATTAGATTATGGAGGAAAAACAAGATAAAAAATAAAAATAGAAAAGGAACAAGAAATAAGAAAAAACAAAAAATATTTTAAAAAACAAGAAAAAAAGAAAAGAAAAAAATGAAAACAATTAGATAATTAACTAAAAAAAGTTGTAATTGGGTATGTGTGTAATTAGATTAGGGGTGTCAAAGTAAAGAGTGCGATTGTGTAATTAGTTTACTTCTTGTGGGTTTCTATATTGTTTTCCCAAAATTAAATAGCAGCTTATTTGAAGAGTAAATCATGCAACTAAAAGGAATATTTGTCCAATTCAAGTCCAAAGTAGAATGTTGCGCAATAAATAAATTGAGCTTTAGGATTTATTTGGAAAGTTATCGGTAATTAGAATTACTGTAATATAATAATTATGTTGATCTGTCTATTTGTCACAATGTAATTATAATATAATTATAAATGTATTGTTTGGTTGTATAAGTGTAAAATTTAAAATAAACGTTAACTATTAAAAATTAAAAGTTAATGTTTAATTTGTCTTTATAAATAATTATAATTAGGTATTTTAAGATACATGTTGTTACTTGAAAATATATTAATTAATAAACATATATTTATAACTAATATCGTAAAAAATAATTAATATATATATTTTAAAAATTAATAATATGTTAATTTAATTAATCATTATAAAACTTAAACGTACAAATTTTGTAAGAACATCATTGACTACATATTTGACAAGAAGATTAATAATATAAATGTAATGTCATAAAATTATCCAAATGTTTGATAAAAAACTATCAATTCTAAGAAAAATGAATAACATTCAATGCGAAATAATAAATCAATACTACTAAGGAAAATAAATTGAAATTGAAAACATAACATAAATTTAATTTTTTTTTAAAAAAGTAACATAATACTCTTATCTTAATTCTAGCATAACATAAAATATGTTCCAACATAACTTAAGTAAATGTTATTCAAAGAAAAGGAAAACATAAGTCGTTAACTTTATTCAATAATTAAATTTTGCTTTAATTCAAATACTAGAATAATGACGCAATTATGCTAAATGAAGAAAATAAAAAAATAAAAAAAAAAGTACAACAACTACACGGAATCACAAAAAGTGGAATTTGAGAAATGAGAAAATAGATAATATAAAATGAAATATATATTTTTTATAATAAAAAAAATTAAAATACTAAAAACAAAAATTAATTAAAACAAAAAGAAAAAGAAAGAAATGAGAAAGTAACCATGTAATTATACTCAATTCTCAATCTCCTTTGTAAATTGAAGAATGCAATTCCCTCTCCCAATTACATTCTATTTCTTACTAATCAAGTAATTTCTTGGTCAAATAAATAAATCAAGTTGTATAACCACATTCAATTACTCAAATCTAATTTTTCATATGACTTTTCAAACAAGTCCTCTATAAAAAACGATCTAACAATAAAATTTCTAAAGTATTAAATAACAAAAAAATATAAGTTTCAATTAAACTGAAATATTTCATCCTCACGAAACAACGAAAAAAGGAATAAAAATTATAAGAACTATTGAAAAAAATATTACCATCAAAAGCTTAACCGTGAAACTAATTCTACAATTTTATTCAAACAATAAGATTTTTTAACTTCACAAATTTGTTTATAATCTCAATATATAAAATCTTCTCTCAAGAATGAATACGCCAAGTATCTAAAGCTATTACATCCACATCCCAATTAGAAAAGGAAATAACTAAAAATTGATTTTAAAGCTATTACATCCACATTCCAATTAGAAAAGGAAATAACTAAAAATAAATAAATCAAAAAAGGAAATAAATTATTTTTTACATGAAAATAATATGAAAGGTAGAAACCTACCATGAAAAGAACAGAAAATGTCTCCTTTTGGAAAACAAATATATAAGTAAACCCAATGTGACTTTTTCATTCAAGTTTGAATTTGAAATTTTTAATTAAAAATAAAGAAATTTTAATTATATTGACATATGTTTTACTTTTAGTAAGAAACGAAACACAAAATACTTTATTTTTAGAAAAAAGTCCACAAAATATCCCATAAAAATATATTAACTATTTTGATTTGGCCTCTTTCATACTAATTTCATTAATACCCATTTGGGGTAAACTATTTATCTGAAATGTCCCTTTAGTTTGCATGCTGGAGCGGTACTCCCGTCATGACCCAAATGACCATGATTGACACCCACACTAATTCCCTGGTGGGCGCACCAACCTTTCTCAATAATAACCCCGATGTCAAGCATTAAGAAGGAAATTAACACTATCATAATTAAATGAAACATTCGAAATGATAAAAACCAACGCTTAAGAGCGATAAGTCTAGAAAATATAGGAAACTATAATGTCCGGAGGAGAGACATCTTCCACGGAGGAGTAGGATTGCCCATCTTGCAATCGCTCACCTTTTAAAATGAAACTGCTGATGCTCTAGAGGTGAGGGAGAGAAGAGCTTCCTAGATCGGATTCTGCACTCAGAAAAAAAGTGCAGGAGTAGCGTTAGTACGAGACATAATACTGGTAGACATCATTGACCGACCTTGCATAATAACATATAAGAATGCAAACAACAACATGTAACCAGTCTAAAACATTATTCAAATACACATTACACATTTTAGGAAATTCAACTCTACTCAGGTGCTCCGGCCTGCTTACTGGATTAGGCTCCTCGCTGCAATGGTCTTACTGTGGCGGAATATGTCCCGCTGCAGCGGTACTGCCTTAGGCAGTAGCTCGACTTAGCTGCACTTAGTCATTTCACCAACTATTCACAACATCACATATCATCTTATTCTTACAGAGACATAACAATTACTACAATACGACACATGAAATGCTGCATAATCACATACAATATAGATTAACCCATAACAATGATAGCACAACATCAAGACACACATGTTTTCAAACATCAGTTCATCCAATTAACATATTCTATTCCACTTCTATACATTATTATAACACACCATGAAATAGCATAAATAGTGAATGTCGGACACATGCCTCTGTCATATTATCGTGAACACTCCAGTGCTGAACCTCAGTGTATACACATGCTAGAGGGTCTTATTTCTGCCCTTTCAGTCATGACCTACAGGGGACTCTAGAAATTCATGTACCATATCAGCGTGGTACCCACTCCCACTCATATGCTTGTTTGGATGCTCCCTCGAACACGAGCCACTCAATCAATATTGCTCGCCTGGATGCTCTCCTCGGACATGAGCCTCTTATATCGGGATATTCTTACTATCTTTAACCATTCTCATGGTATTGATATCATAGCCAAGTTTATCATTATGACATTTAGGAGAACACAACTATCTCTCCCACTCATATATTTCAACACTTCATCATTCATTCCATGATAATACAAGAATACGTTAATAGTTCAAAACAATTCCATGTTAGTTAGGTGGCCACAACATATTAAATTTATTCCAATACTTGATTTTTAACAAGGCAATCATCATCACAGATAATGTCCATAGATAGAGCAATATATTATCATTCATAAACATACAGATCATTATGTAAATTCTAACTCTAAATTATAACCTACCTCAAACTGGGAGGGTTTAGATGGAAATCACTCTACTAGAGCCTAGCCCATCCTTAGTGCTTCCGAACGTGCAAAGTCTGAACAAGAATATGACAGAATTTAGTATCCTACCACCTACACAAGGGTATTAGAAACTCAAACCCTTCCCTTCAGGGCAATTTTAAGAGTAAAACCCTAATTTTACCTAGTTTTAGGTCTCAATTCCTACATAAACTACGTTCTTTAACAACTAAATCTTGGGGAATGATCATTACTCCCTTTAAACTCATAATAAAACCACCCAATTAGTTTCCCATGATTCATCCCTAGTTCTCTCAGCCTAGGGTTTTCTTTTCTAGAAAATCACCATTAAAGGTTCTTCTTGAATTCTAGGTGTTACATAATCAATCTTAGGGGTGGAACTCAAGAAACTTACCTTGGGAAAGAAATTCAACTGCTCTGGGGGAGAAAATCACCTTCAGCGCTTCATGTTTTGGAAATAATGGGGTATAACCAAAAAAATTTCACTTAAATTCAGTTTCTGATTCCCGTCGTCCACTGCTGCGATCACCTTCACATTGCAGCGAACCTACTGTGGCAGTTAGGAAGCCGCTACAACGGATCCAGCTGTTACTTCCCAGATCTATTATGGCAAAACTCCGACCGTCACTACGGTCTCGCTACAACGAAAATTCTACCGCTGCAGCGGTCCCCCGAAATCGGTAGTTCCCCAAAATCAACCACTTTCACTATCTCACTCCACAATACTTCTTTTATCCATAGTCTATCCCCATTAGAGTGTTCTAGGTTTATTTCCCCTTGTAATGATATACGGGTCGTTACAAATCCTTTTTTCTATTTTTCTGTCCTTTCATTTATTTTTTTGTCCTTTTCTCATTTATTATTTTTATCTTTTTGTCTACTTTTATCCTTTATTAGAGATGTTATTTGATAACATTTTTATTATTTGTTTCCTTATTTTTTGATTTTGTTTTTTAAATTTTTTTCTCTTGATTCTTTTTATTTTTTTGTTAGCTTATCTTTTTTTTTAAATTTTTTTCCTTTCTATATTTTTTTTCTATTTTTAAAATATAAAAAATAAAATACAAAAAAATAAATTAACTATTTTATATTAATAAAAATAAAAAATAAATAACTAGACTACAATAAAAAATAATTTTAAAAAATACTAAAGTCTACTAGTTTATTTATTAAAATATAAAGTGATAGAAATTTATTTTTATAAATCTTTTTTCCTTTTCAAAAGAAAATAAAACTTATATCTAAAATACGACTTCATTTTTTTGTAAATTTTTGTACAAAAGTCAACTTGCTAAAACTGATATAAAAAATTAAAATATCACAATTAAGTGTAAATTTTATGATACCTTGTCAGTATGTGATATATATCATGTGGGTATCATAGAGGACTGAGAAGTGCCTCACTAATGGATTGAAGTGAATTTGAATGATACCATGCCAGTATATAGATATACTATGATGGTATCATGGAGGATTGAAAAGTCTCTCATTGGAGGACAAAAGCATACCTCAATGGTGCTATGTTAGTAGAAAAGTCTCTCATTGGAGGACAAAAGCATACCTCAATGGTGCTATGTTAGTATATAGATATATTGTGATGGTATCATGGAGGACTGAGGAGTTTCATTAAAGGACTGAAGCATACCCCAATGATACCATACAATATATGAATATACTGTGATGGTATCATTGAGGACTGAAATAGACCTCAATTATACCATGACAGTATGTAGATATATAATGTGATGGAATCATTGAGGACTGAGGATTTTCTCACTAAAGGACTGAAGCAGACCTTAATGATTCCATGCTAGTATATAGATATACTATGATGGTATCATGGATGAGTGAAGAACGTCTCATTGAATGACTGAAGCAGTACTCCATGATACCATGCTAATCTTTTTAGTATATATATATATACTGGGATAGTATTATGAAGTACTAAAGAGTGTCTCATTGAAAGAATGAAGTAGTCCTCCATGATACTATGCTAGTATATAGATATACTGGTGATGGTATCAAAGAAGACTTGATAAGTGAATCATTGAAGTACTGAAGTAGTCCTCCATAATACCCAGCCAGTAGATAGATGTACTAGCAGGTATCATGGAGGACTGAAAAGTTTCACTGGAGGACTGAAGGAGATCTCAATGATATCATAATAGTATATAAATATACTGTGACATCATTAAGGACTAAGGATTTTCTCACTAAAGGACTGAAGCAAACCTTAATGATTCCATGCTAGTATGTAGGTATATTATTATGATATTATGGAGGAGTGAATATGGTCTTATTGAAGAACTGAATTCATTGAAGGATTGATATAATCCTGCATAATACCATGCCAGTATATAGATATACTATGATCGTATCAGTATTGAAGAACGTTTTAGTAAAAGTAAAGTAGTCCTTCATGATACCATGCCAGTATATAGATATATTGTGATGGTATCATAAAGGACTGAAGAGTATTCACTAGAGGACTAAAGGAGACCTCAATTATTGCAAATAAACCAAGATTAGTTATCCAAAATCATTTAGGATTTGATAGTTGGTAGTTTATTTAATTCATGTCTAGTTAGGATTTATTTGTCAAAGTCATATATGAATAGGTATTCTAGTCCTAGTCTAATTTGATTTGCTAGTATTACAAATAGGGGGTGCTCTGTCACATATTTTCTTGTAGTGAGATTTTATCTTGTAGTGAGATTTGAGAGTTTTTTGAGTTATTGAATGAAACCTTCTACCTCTTCTCTCTAAATTGAAAATTTTCTTCTATATATTCATTGGTGGGTCTTTCACTTATGGCTATATTATTTCGTTGTATATTTTTATTCCCTTCAAATTGATATCAGAGCCTGTGTGAGATCCATTAGAATTTCTTGTGGGATACAACACAAATAAATTAAAAAATATGGATATCCCGTGTTTTCCTGATTATCCTGTTTTTGTGGTTGATGAAAAAAATAATTTTGAGAGCTGGTATCAGCAGATGAAGAGTTTCTTCAATATTATTGGACTTGGTCCAATATTGATAATGGGATTATGGAACCCTGAAAAGGCACATTATTGATGGCTGAAGAAGATATACAATTGGAGAAAAATAGACACTTAAATTATAGGCATTATACTACCTCAATAGTAACTCTCATTACATGTTGTTAGCAACAAATTTTCGAGTCTAGAAAAATAATAATCAAGACAGGAAAATCGTGTAACAAAATATTTGATTTCAAGTATGATGAGTGTTACAATCTCTATATAATCCTTTGATTCTCCCAATGATAATTGGATTCAAGGGCCTAAGTAGCTTAATCTTGAATCTTCATCTTTGAATTATTTATCACGAACAAGTAACTTGATCTTGAACCCCTTGATAGTTGCCTTCGTTCTTGATTTTGATCTTGAACTTGATTGCTTGAGCTTGTAGCTTGAAATTGTAGCTTGTAGAGAATTTGCGGTCTTTGATCCATGAGCTCTCTTCTTGCTTTTTATTCTTGATTTTCTTTTCTTGTGAGTTATGAGGACCCCTATTTATAGTTGTAGGGCTGATGCCTTTGTGTGATTTGATTGGTCAGTTTGACCTGACCAGTCATATTTCTTGGTGACGTACTTCAATTTGATTGGTTAGAATATGTCACTTACACACTTGGCATGATTTTATTGGCTCATTTGTTTGGCTTGGATTGTCACCTCATTTGACACATGACATGATTTTAATGGATCATTTATTTGACTTGGATTACCACCTCATTTGACACGTGGCATGATTTTACCGGCTCATTTATTCGACTTGAATTTCCACCTCATTTGACATGTGGCACCTATTTGGGCCTCTAGAAAGATGATATCTTGGGCTCAGTAAAGTGGGTTCATCATTTGTATCCCAATTTGATGGACTAACCCAATAAAATTGGATAATTAATTAAATCCATATTTATTGGACTCAAATAATTAATTTAATTATATTAATCCATAATATTTATTTGGACTAATATATTTATAATTTAAATTATTTTACGAATTTAAATGCAATAAAATTTAATCGATTACAAAATGCCCCCACTTCAAGACTTGTCAATTATTTGTGAGACTAGTCTTGAAGTATTAGTAAAGATATCCCCTAATTTGAAAAAGAATTTTGGGTTATTGCACTTTTGGCGGAGAATTTTAGTAACCCAAAATGGTTTCTCATTTTGTTAAAATAATTGTATTCTCTTTTGAGAAAGAAATCAAATACATAGCAAAGTGATATGCCATGTGAAATGGACTGAAACACAGCAAAGTGCCGACCAAAGGTTTTAATGTGGTTGATTCCTATTTTCCAAGAACAAACTCCCTGGGAGTATATGATTTATCTAATACATAAAATGGATAAATAGTACTGCCGCCTCAAACAACTTTTGATCGATACTTGGAATTTGACAGTTTGAAGCCCTTTAGGAGACTTGATATGCTCGCCAGCAGTACCACTTTATCGCTGGGCCAAATAGTACCGCCACCTCAAACAAATTTAGTTCACTTAAAAGACTGATTCTAGTATCTATCCCACATCGAAAATTACTTTACAACAATCACTTTTTGAAATCTATATAAACCAAATGCTCATCCGTTTATCAGCATAATTTCTTAACTATCATAAAGAATCATCAGAGACAAGGTAATTTTTTTTCTTTCATTTTTCCCTTTTCTTTATATGGATCAGAAGGACATGTTCTAGCTCATTGCGGATTAATATTGACGGAATATCTATTACTGATGGAGTTTCATATTTTCCCTTCAAAGAGACCAGGCTTAAGGTGTAGTACATGATGAGTTTCATCTGCGCTTTAGGATTATGATCTTGGAGAAACTAGACCTAAAGCGTAATACATGATGTATTTTTTCTGCGCTTTAGGATTTCGGTTATGATCTTGGAGAAAACGGACCTAAGGCATAGTATATGATGAATTTCATCCATGCCTTAAGGTTTTGGTTATGTTTTTAAAGAAATCAAACTTGAGGCGTAGTACATGATGAATTTTATCCACGCCTTAAGACTTTGATTATGTTCTTGAAAAACAAACTTGAGGCGTAATACAGGATGAATTTCATCTACGCCTTAAGACTTTGGTTATGAACTTATGAGGCATAGTATTGGATGAATTTCATCCGCGCTTCAAGATTTTGATTATGTTCTTGTATGTAATGATATTTATATTCACCCTTGTGTCTTTGAGTTGGATGGTGATGGTAATTTGTTTTTACTTTTTTTTATTCTTGCAGCTTAACCAGATGGTGAACTTTAGGGACTATACCTCTCCTTCATCCAAATTGAAGTATCTTATTATTGAAAGTACTGAAAGTTCAGTGCAAACAAAATTATTGGTTCACACTCCCTTGTCTGGATGGTATGCAGGTCCATGGCCACCTCTTAGAAATAGACTTCATGTGACAAATTGGACTTTAAAATGCGAACCCACTACAGCTCGATCTTCTCAGACGTGGTCTTTTCAGGCGCCTCACCACCGTTACACAAATATTGCAAGCCCTCTTCCTAGTATGGGTCGTCGCATAGTTTGAGGAGACATACGTTGGGGAGAGACAATAGTATTTGAGGGTGAATACTGTCATATTTCCGGGTATTGGGAGTGGGATGAGGATACACTTGGAAGAAGTCAGGAAGTTTTAGTTGCCGCATATATTTATGATGCTGTTTATGACTTTCTTTTTACCTATGATCGAAACTTAGACATATTGCAAGCATTTTGTGAGGCGTGGTGCCCAAAGACAAATACAAGTCTTCCATCTGTTGGCGAACTATCTATTTATTTATGGGACTTACATACCCTTGGAGGCTTGTCAATTAGAGGTTTATTTTATGAGGAGGTCATTCCTGAGGCTACGGAACTCACATGTGTTGATGCGAAGGACTAGAGATACATCCCTCGAGTCTGCGAGTATTTGTTCACAACTTTTCACTATTTGCAGGAGAGCAAGACTGACAGCTCAAGAGTCTCTTTGAGCAGGTGGATAGGGTTTTGGTACAAGAAATCTCTAAGGTACGAACCTGCTCCGCCGAGGAGGAAGAAGAAGACTGCTCGCTTAAAATTTATGCATAACCCTACTGGAGCTATACCTAAAACATCTCAATGTTCAAGAGGCGAGGAAGGGGTATTTTCTAAACTTGGGATGAAGCCTGCAAAGAAGGAGGAAACTTGGTTCTGCGCTTTCGTCATGTTGGTTGTGCGCTTTCGTGCTCCCTTATGAAGAGGGTGATTTTATTCGACCAGAGACTTTTAAAATGGAAACTATGATAGCTACCAAACTGAATATTAGTCTCGCAGTGCCTGTTTTAGCAAGCATATATAGTGGTCTTAATAAAATTTCTCAATCGTCACAACTTGATCTTGTTAGAATTCGCTTTCCCATCCATTATGTTTATGGTTCGCTTGCTCATTATTTCAAGACTCATTATGTGTTTGCAAATGGGCCCTCTAATCCATTCATGGTAGCTTTTTCAGGAGAGGGTGCTGCACGATACTATGACAAAAAGGAAGCGAGAAAACACATCCACCAAGGAGATAACATTGCTTGGGCTTCTACGATGTTAAATAATTCTAAGCCCTATGACTATATTGTTGATAATGATGCACCAGAGTTGTTAAATTACTTTGCGAGCATCTGCTTTGGCTATCTTCCTTTGAGAAATGGAAACTCAGTCATTATTGAACCATATAGTCCATACCGGTTCAGTAGCCAGTTTGGGTTTTATCAAAGAATCCTGGGTGTTTCGGCATATGATAAGCGTAGTGCTTCATTAGATGAAGGACTTAGATATTGGCGGATTTGCGTGCTGCATCGATCCATGTCCCATGCGACTTTTCCCCCTGTTACACCTAACGTGAAAAAGCTCTTTGCATACGACTATAAGACTTGGTGGTCGAAAACACATGGGAATTTTCTTGACTGCTATTTTCAAATCTTGGTGGATGCAGCTAAGCCAATTTCTACTAAGATTTCAGAGGTCGCACCTCAAGGATATAGCAATGCAAACCCTAAGACTGGCAATTTCTCGGCCTCAATGTCATGTTATCTGAGCAATGAAAAGGCAAGGGACCTCAGTTACTTATAGAAGCTCCAACTAAACAAGCATATGATCAAGATAACTAGGGTGGTAAAGACTCTTTTCTCTTAAGTATAGTTGCTCATGATTCTAAAAAGCGATCATCTCAGGGAAAGAGTACTAGTAGTTTGAGGATCATTGTTGGAAAAAAGTGAGATCTTCGAACAAATCAGGAGGCGCAGAATTAGTAGTGCTTGAGATTCCTGACAGCATTGATAGCCCTTCGAGGACCTTGACCGTTCCTTTTAAAGAGGTATGCTTAACTCTTACTTTACCCAATATGTCATAGTGACTTTACTAATTATTTGTTTTACCTTTACAGTCAAATTGTGTTGGAACCTTACCGAGAGGAGGATCACAGGAGAGTGGTGAGTCTGTTTCTGGTCCAAATCCAATAAAATCATCTTCTGCAGGTAAAACAGAAAAAAGGCAACTTCTGTTTGTCGCGATGGAGTAATAGCGAGGCCGAGTTCTGATTTGCAAAAACATCCAACAACTATAGTATCTGTGTTCGATGGAAAGAAGGTTGTCCTAAACTATCGAAAGATGTTTATTTCTGAGCTTTGGAGTGTGATTCGGGGGAAGCTTTTCGGAATCGATGTAGATTGTGCTTCCTCTCTTAAAGAAGTGGTCGAAGTAATTCTCGAGGATATGGATGGCAAGGATGTGGATGTTTCCCCTTTGATGAGATTAGTGAAGTCCTTTTTTGAGCTTGCTTCTATATATGATCAGGCACGATTGACTCTACATGATAAGGATATGGAAGCTGCAGAAAGGAGTTGTCCATAGCAGCTAGAGAAAGTCTTTCAAATGCCATGTTTGAAGAACATGAGAAGATTGAAAATTTTTTCTCTATTCATCAATCTTTAAGCGAGGTGAGAGAAGAGATAGAAAAGTTGCGCCAAAAAGAGAAGGATTTAGAAGTCCTCTTGGAAGTCACCGATAAAAAAATTGAGGAAGCCAAATTAGGAGTCTCAACTGCTGAAAAGGATTTTGATGCATGCAATGATGCAAACTTGTTGAATGATGATGACTTGACTGATTTAGAGTAGAAGAGGGAGCACCTGGAAGCTATGCGCCAAGACTTAATCAATTACAAATTATGTTTAGATTAGTCTATTTTTTTTTAATTCAACAGTGGGTACTCTTATTAAGAATAAAGTCTATTTCCCTTTTGCCTCAAATAATTGCATTTTTTTTGAAATAAAATTTAAACATTAATCTGTTGATAGTTTCAAATTTGCGCGTACACATCAAAAAATATCGTATCTTGATGCATGAGTATTAGAATCACAATCCGCTTGATTCTCCAGAAATTAAACTTCTCAATTTTGAACATATCCAAAATTCAGATTCTTGAAGTCATCAAGAATACCTCAAATTATTTTTTTTTGTTTTTGAAGCCAGCTTTGAATGCTAGCAAGTTGACAATTTCAGATTTGTGCGGCTTCACCAGAAAATTATATCTTGATAAAGAAATGCCAAAGTTATAATTCACTTGATTACCAAGGAACTAGACTTGTCAATCTAGAATATATCCAAAATGTAGAATTTAAAACCTTCAGGAATATTCCAGATTGATTTTTTTTGGGAAATCAGCTTTGAATGCTAGCAAGCTGACAATTTTAGATTTACCTAGGTAGTGAATTTGAACCTACAACTCAAAGGCTTTGCAAATTGAATACTCCGACTCGCAGATTTGACAATATGCTAAAAGATGTAGTCGTCTTGTTAGGAAAATTGATTTCCACTGAGGTTTTCCCCCATTATATTGAACCATCAAGGTTTGATGAAGGTTTGACGTTCAATAAGAAAGAAATCATGTAAACATAATCTTTATGTGTTGGTAGGTGAATTTTATTTCATCACCTATCTCTTCAACATCACTTGGAGGGATATATCTTTTTTTTAAACTCATGAGACTGAACTTAGAATAAAACTCTAAGTTGCCTACATACCCCGAAAAAGAGGATCAAGTCATTCCTTAGATCATAATGAGTGAGTTTAATTTTTTTTGGTGTCCTAACTTTTGCATAGGCCGCCTCTTGTGAGGTTTTCAACCTAGCGGACTTTTTTTAAAAAACCGTGCACAGTTTATACTCTTTCGGGCCAGGAGTAGGCTTCTCTCTTTCTTCAGGGATAGTGTCTCTTCATGAATTTCCCATTGATGTGGCCAATTCACAAACCTTCTGAATCGACAAGCTTGTAAGCTCCTTTTGAGTACACTTCCTGCACAACATCGGGCCCATCCCATTTAGCATAGAACTTGCTTCCAGATCGACGAGAAGTAATAATGGGCCTTCTTACAACGAGGACTTGATAACCTATTTGGAAGCATCTAAGATGAACCTTTTTATTGAAAGATCGAGATAGACAGGCTTGATAACATTCCAAGCTTTGTTGAGCTTCTAGTCTTTTTTCATAAAGAGCTTCCAACTCTTCAAGGCGTAACCGAGCATTCTCCTCATTAGTGAGTCCTTCTTGAATATCAAGTTGCAAGGATGGAATTTGGCGCTCAAGTGGAATGACTGCTTCAACCCCATAAACAAGTGAATAAGGAGTCACTTGCGTTGGTGTTCGATATGTGGTCCTATACGCCCAAAGAGCTTCTTCCATTCTCTCATGCCAATCCCGTTTAGACTTGGAGACGACTTTCTTCAACAAGTTGCAAAGTGTCTTGTTAAATTCTTCAGCGAGACCATTGGAAGCAGTATAATACATAGAGGAATGGCGTTGCTTAAAGCCAAAAAGGTCACATATTTTAGTCATCAACTTATTACTAAATGGTTTGCCATTGTCTGTTAATATATATCGAGGTATGCCAAAATGATAGATAATATTAACTCGGATGAAGTTTGCTACGTTCTCCTTTTTTACTTCTTTAAGTGAAACAACTTCGGCCCATTTCAAGAAGTAATTAGTTGCAGCCAGAATGTACAAATGTCCACTGGAAGACTTTGGAAATGGTCCAACGACATCCAAACCCAAAGCTTCAAATGGCCATGAGGAAACAGTTGGATGCAATACTTCTGGAGGTTGATGTATGAAATTTGCATGGAATTGGCAAGATTTACACCTTCGGGCATAATCCAAGCAATCTTTCACCATAGTCTGCCAAAAATACCCCATCCTTTTTATGTGAAAATGAAGTTTTGCCCCAGATTGATGTGCTCCACATACTCCAGATTGTGCTTCTTGCATGGCTTGAATAGATTCAATCATCCCCAAACAACATAAGAGCACTCCATCAAATGATCTTCTGTAGAGTGTATCCTTATAATAAAGAAAGCGAGGGGCTCACCGTCGGATTTTTGTCTTCCGTCGAAGATCCTTTGGCAATATCCCATAGCACATGTAATCAATTATTGGTTGTCGCCAGTCTTTGATTTCAGCCTCAGAGGTTGTGATGACATTCTCAACTTCTTCTTCATGTTCATTTGATGGTGGTGCCACCCATCAATACCAATGTAGAAGCTAGAGTTGCTAATGCATCAGCCCTTTTATTCTCCGTCCTAGGGACATGTTGGATAGTCACCTCTCCCAGCCAATTTATCATCTTTTGATAATAATTGCGATATGGAAGAAACTCGGGTTTCTTGACCTCATAACTACCCAAAACTTGATTGATCACCAACTTGGAATCTCCAAGATTTGCAGCTGCAATTGATTCATCTTAATAGCCATTTCAAGTCCAAGTATGAGTGCTTGATATTCAGCGATATTGTTGGAGCAATGTTGTGTTAGAGTGAAGGAAAAGGGCAAAACTTCCCCACAGGAAGTGACAAATACTACTCCAACACCGGCTCTTTCACGATGTGCAGTGCCGTCAAAGTACATCTTCCACGGAGGTTGAATTTCTATCAACATCGCATCCTCATCAGGTAGTTCATCAGATAATTCCCAATAATCTGGGATTGGATGGTCGGCTAAGAAATCTGCTAGCACTTGTCCTTTCACTGCTTTTTGAGGGATATACACAATTTCAAATTATTGAAATTGGAGGTACTATCTTGCTAGTCGATCACTTAAGACAGGCTTGGACATGACGAACTTGATAGGATTTGCTTTCGAGATGAGTCGCACAACATGAGCTTGGAAGTAATGCTTCAACTTTTGGATCGAAAATACAAGTGCCAGACATAACTTCTCAATGGGAAAATACTTCACCTCATTCGATGTCATCATTCTACTTAAGTAATAAAGGGCATTTTCTTTCCCTTCATTATTTTCTTGTGATAGAAGTGCTCCTACTGACCTTTTTTGTGCCGCAATGTATAATACCAAGGGTTTTCCAAGAATCGGAGGCTTTGTCAGGTAAGATTTTATACTCTCGAAAGCATTTGTGCAAGCTTCGTCCCATTGAAAAGGAACATCTTTCTTCATAAGACGACTGAACGGTTGACATCTCCCAGCTATATTTGAAATGAACCTCCTAAGGTACGCCGACTTTCCTTGCAAGCTTTTTAACTCACGAATATCTTTAGGCTCAGGCATCTTCAAAATAGCATCTATCTTAGCTTGATCAATTTCAATTCCTCGATGTCAAAAAATAAATACTAGGAACCTCCCGGAAGTAACTCCAAAGGCACATTTCAAAGGATTTATCTTTAGTTGGTACCTTCGAAGTCATTCAAACACCATTCTCAAGTCATGTAAGTGGTCACCTTTTTTCCTTGATTTCATCACTAAGTCATCAACATAGCACTCGACAGTTTTATGAAGCATGTCATCAAAAATTTTTTGCATGGCTCGTTGATAGGTAGCACCAGGATTCTTCAACCCAAAAGGCATCACCTTGTAGCAATATATACCTTTGGGAGTGCGGAAGGCTGTAAGTTCTTCATCTTTTGGTGCTATGAAAACTTGATTGTACCCAGATGAACCATCGATGAAAGACATTACCTCATACCCCATTGTGGAATCAATCATAAGCTCAAGGATTGAAAGAGGAAATTCATCCTTAGGGCATGCATTGTTAAGATCCCTAAAGTCAACACAAACTCAGATTTGCCCATTCTTCTTCCTTACAGGCACAATGCTTGAAATCCAAGTGGGATACTTGACTTCACGAATAAAACCTGCCTCGATCATCTTGTTGACTTCAATTTCAATCAAGGGAACCAATTCAGGTCTAATTCGATGTTGAGCTTGTTTAATAGGGCGACATTCGATGTTGAGCTTGTTTAATAGGGCGAGTACCTCTCTTTACAGCGAGATGATGAACTGCAACTTTGGGATCTAAACCTGGCATCTCCCTATAACTCCAAGCAAAAATATTCCAAACTCCATAAGCAACTCAATATTTTTATTTTCTTCAGCATCATTCAGTGAGGCACTTATATATGAGGGTCTTCGATTTTCATCACTTCCAAGATTGACTTCCTTTAATACATCAACAGTAGTTTTCACCCCCTCCTTAAGCTCAGATGGTGCATCTTCAGTGTCTTCATCTTCTTTAGGATCACCATGATCGAAGGATATATGATAACATGCATGAATGTCAGTAAACCTTGCCTCAATACCTGCACGAAGGGAGGTATTTTCCTCGTCACATATTGTGATGTGACATGATGACCCTACACTTTCCTCATCGTCCTCACGCTCCTTTGTATGGATTATAGTATGAGTTTTTGCTTTGAGGACATTTCCACATGAAACTAGAAGTTTCATTTCTTGCCTCATTCTACAAGGAATCAAACTTAGGCAATCCTCCGAAAAAATTGCTTTTTAGCGTAAACTGGTGCTTCTGCCCTTCTATTATTTTCTTGGCGCTTGTGTTTCCCTTTAAAAGTCCCCAACCTATTAAAAACTGAAGCTCTGGGAGTTGGATTGGTAAGCCGTTTGAACATAGAAGGACTTTTGTTAGACATTGCAGACTCTTCTTCAACGATAATGTAGTTGCTGCTTGCCCTTCTTACAGAGATACAGATTGGTGATGGTTGTTCGTAACCCAAGCCTTCACGCGATTGTTTGACAGCATACCCTTTCTCTATCATTAGCTTTTGAGTAGGGTTTAAGCCATAGTTTCCCTTTCCATCAGCTTCAAGCGGGAGTTTTCCTAGTTTGGAAGGTTCATTGGGATTATACCCACCTTTTGCCAACAACTTGTAGGCGTTTGGGTCAAAACCCTCATCTATGCACCTTTTAGGAAGTGCCTTATGCGGACTATGGTTTGTTGATTTGGCCAATCCTTCCACCTATTTTGAAGATGATTTGATTGCATCAATTTGTTTGATAGGAAAAGTTAACCCTCTTGAAACATTATGTTGCAATCCAGAAGATGGGCCATCAACTTTTCTTACCTTTGGGACATAGTGAGGAACATGAGTCACTCCTTCACTTAAAGATATACCATTCATCTTGGGTACTTTCTTCATATCAGAAAGCGCTCGATCCTTCTCAACTATAATCTTCGTATCTATAACTGGGACATCAACTCTCTTTGTAATATCAACCTTCTTGGTCGGCATTGTCCTACCATATCCAACTTCTCTCGAGATGCGATTCTTTAGGTAGAATTTTGCATCTGCAAAGTGTTCTTCTATTTCAGCAAAAGGTTCATCATCAGCAACTACATTCTTTTGCACCCCATCTTCAAAGTAATTAAAGCATTGATGGTATGTGGATGGAACCACTTTGTTTTCATGTATCCATGGCCTTCCTAGCAGGATATTGTATGAGGTCATTGCATGGATCACGTGCATCCATGTTGTCGAATGCATGTCTCCCATGCTGATTTCCAGTTTGACAGCACCTATGGCTCTTTTCCCCCCTTGATTGAATCCCTGAATCATCAGACGACTCTCAGATAGTTCATCCATCGAGATCCCAAGTTTCTTCATAATGCGAATAGGGATAATATTGACTCCAGACCCATCATTAATCATAATTCTATTTACTTTATGCCCCCGCACAAATACTACCATATATAAAGGACGATTATGCAAGGTTTCACCCAACAAGAGATTATCATTGGTGAATGTGATTTTCGCCTCACAAGTGTCTACTTCTTCAGTGAGGGACTCGATTGGATTTTCATGCAACAGAAGAGGATACAACGATAAGCCTTCATTTAGCTTCCCTTCTTTATCAATATTACAACATGAGGTCTTGTCATCACAATGAGAAACATTTTGGTGAAACCAGCTTGGCAGGAATTTCCCCAATGTTACTAGACAACGTGGCCTTTGATAGCGTTTCACATTAATTTTTTCTTTATTCACATACTTCTTTATGCCTTGATTTTTTTATTTCTTCATCATCTCCCTTCTTATTACTTGTTTACTTGGCGCCCTTTGCAAACCTGTTTTGCGACGTCTCCATCGTGTCACCAAAATCCATCCTTCATCATCGATGTGATCAGCATGAGGTTGGTCTCTCTCTAGAAATTTCTCCTCTACTATTACTTTGCTCACCATAGGGAGGAGTAATGATGCGCTAACATTAACTGGTTCAAAGTCACCAAATTTAATCATATTTATTGGTGATGTAGCTAGGATATCACCACCTTCATGTACTTCGATATAATTGCGTAGAACGATCGGATCAAGCGAACCAAAAGTGACAGAGACTTGATTCAAACTTTCTTTCTCATCCTCTAGCAATATCTTTCCTTCGCGGGCCAAGTCCATGACCTTTTCCTTGAAGATGAAACACTTTTCAATGGGGTGACCCATCAATCGATGATATTTGCAGTAATTTGGATCTTTAGTCCTTCCAGCTCCATCTAGCCTCTTCATTTCAGGTAGCTCAAAGAGCTTCAATACAAGGAGTTCTTCAAAAATTGCTGGAACATCTGAGTCCAAGAAGGGATACTCTTTTGCTTGCATTTCCTTCAAAGTTAACTTTCGGCCGACGTTATTCTGGAAAGATGTATTCTTCACACCCTACTTCCTATTTAGCTTTGTGGTGACCTTCAATGGTAGGGCATTAACATTCATTGACTCTTTATTCTTAGACTTCGGTGCAAACTTTCCCCCTTTCTTTACTTCTACCTTCTCTTTCCCCCTGCGAGGCTTATACACAGGCGGTCCTTGATTTCCGCTTGAGGACATGCTTAACTCCATATCATGAGCACGTGTGGCTAATTCTTCAAAAGACTTAGACTTGATGCCTTGTAGGATATAAAGAAGTCCCCAATGCATCCCTTGGATACATATTGCTATCTTTACAATTGAGGCTTGCATTCCTCCATCGATTGATGAAATCAATGTCGGGTTCACCCTTCCACTGACGCATATTTGTGAGTTCAATCATTCTCACGGTATGCCTCGTGCTATAAAAGCGATTGAGAAATTCATGTTCAAGTTGCTCCCAACTATCAATGGAACCAACCTCGAGATCTGTATACCAATCAAAGCACTTCCTTGTAAGGAACGCACAAATTGTTTAACGAGATAATCTCCATAAGTTCCAGCATTATTGCAAGTTTCAACAAAGTGTGCTATATGCTGCTTCAGACTTCCCTTACCATTAAATTGTTGGAATTTTGGAGGTTGATAACCTGTAGGAATCTTCATGTTATCAATTCTAAAAGTGTATGGCTTCGAGTATGTGAAGGAAGACTTGGCAGCAACATCATACTTGGCTTTGATAGTTTCCATAATGAAGTCTTTCAATTGATGAATTAGAATCAATCCTTCAGCAGATACTTGCATTTCATCAACAACATGCGCTCACTTTATTGATGAATCCCCTTTGTCTTGTGCCATAGGAAGTTTCCCAGGTGCGTGACTTAAATCCCCCTCCATTACACTTTCAACTCTATCAGTCAACTTGATGATTCGATTATCCTAATCTTCCACATATTTCATTAAGCCTTCAATTGCCTTTGTCAAGCTGGCAAGCTGTTCTTCAACAGTTGAGGTGTTAGTCACCATTTCTTGGATAGCAAAGCATGGATTCTCCCTCGAATTGAACTTTGAGTGGAATAGGTCACGTGGAATAATCAGGAAAGATTCGATGATTGAAATATAATCATCACTTTGAATGGTAGAATTCTTCATCTTACATGGGCTGAGTTGAGCCAATGTCTTTTCAACTATCTCGGCGATATCATCTCCTTCTTCCAATTTATTCGAAAAAAGTCTTGCCCTCTTTAAGGATCGAAGGTCCAAGACAGGAACTGATGCAAACGACACTTGAAGTGCTTGTGGTCCCAATAAGTTTGCTTTGTTCCTAGTGATGGGCCCCACACTTCCCGTAGTAACATCCAGTATGTTCTCCACCTTAGAGGAAAACTTGGAATCGGTAGCCTTAGCAGTAGCAGATGTAGAGTCAACTTTCTTAGATGCCATTTTTTGTGTTCTTGAAACTTAGTGCTTAATATGGAGAGATGAGAAGGTAGAGATGATCCCATAGGGCGTTCCAAATTTGTTCGCGAAAAATTTCCGAGTCTAGAAAAATAATAATCATGATAGGAAAATCATGTAACAAAATATTTGATTTCAAGTATGATGAGTGTTACAATCTCTACATAATCCTCTTATTCTCCCAATGATAATATGAAATATGTTGCACTTGGATTTGATTTGGATTCAAGGGCCTAAGTAGATTAATCTTGAATCTTCGTCTTCGAATTATTTATCACGAACAAGTAACTTGATCTTGAACGTGTTGATATTTGCCTTCGTTCTTGATTTTGATCTTGAACTTGATTGCTTGAGCTTGTAGCTTGAACTTGTAGCTTGTAGAGAATTTGCGGTCTTTGATCCACGAGCTCTCTTCTTGCTTTTTGTTCTTGATTTTCTTTTTTGTGAGTTATGAGGATCCCTATTTATAGTTGTAGGGCTGATGCCTTTGTGTGATTTGATTGGTTAGTTTGAACCGACCAATCATATTCCTTGGTGACATACTTCAATTTGATTGGTTTGAATATGTCTGTCACACCCCGCCTTGGGGGGTATGACTGGCACCTGGTGCCCTACTAGGACCTAAACTGCTAGACTGCTGAGCCTGGGCACATCTGGTGCCTGGCTGGCTCTAACTCACATTTCTGGAAACAAAGGGCTATATAAGAGCTGTAAACACAGCCCCCGGCCCATTGGCCTATAGCCTCCTGTACCTGTAATGACAGCTAACCAGAAACATGCAACTATAGGGAAACCTATGCGGGCCGACAAGGCCACCATGCTGTCTAGTTATCTGCAACTCAACACTAAAATACTAGAAGGCTACGTGACCGGCAAGGTCACCACTACTGTCGAGTTATGGCCCCACACGACCAACCTAAAAAAAGTAAAAGTACTAACGGCTATACAACTGCATGGCCTCACACGACCGGCTCAGCTGACCACAGGGAAATATATACAACTGCAAGCCTCTAGGAATAACAATAGAAACGATCGGGACAGGGCCCCAACCTACCCATACTGTACAACAAAAGAAAACGAAATACACCTCTGGAATTCAGTCTCCGGATGACAGGAGCTGAATACTCGATCGCTGACAGGAATCACGAGGGATCGCCTCCTCGTCTGTGAGTACCTGCAGGCAAGTAATGCAGCGCCCCACCGGGCGTCAGTACTGCTGGTACTGAGTATGTAAAGCAATAACTGAAAGGAACATCTGAAAACATCAATACAACTGATGAAACTAAAATAGGAAGGGGAAAGATTAACTGCCTGATAATGTAAAACTATACCTACTCTTAATCATACTAAAAGGAGTAGGAGTCATACCTGGAGACGTGTCGTTCTACTGCCGATCTACTCGTAACTAATGTAACATGGCATGACATAACATAACATAACATAGCTCACACAAACCTTACCCGACCCCCATAAGCCGGGAGGTACAACCAGCACAGAATCTAAACCCCTACCCCGGTCATCCCATCTCCTATAATAGCTATAAGCATCCTGCCGGTCCCCTGGGTATGCACTTGGGCTCGCTGAGCCCCTGACTATAACTGCATCTGAGTCCGGAGGACTCCTGAATCAACACCCGGGCGTATCCGCTCGACAGGGGTGTGTAAGGGCCGATCAAGGCACAATATGGGGAAAACTGGCATCCCATCTTCGTCCCCTGTGGGACGGCATGCCACTCCGTAGAGCGACGTATCCTCGTCCTCTGGTGGGCGAGTCGATACAGCTATCAACCCTGGGGCGGTCATGGATGCTAGGTAATCTAACCCCAAAACAATACAACGGTCTCAACTAGTAATACTATCTGCATATCCCATATACTGAAGCTAATAGTAGTAAGGTATCCGTACATACTGTGTACTGAACTAGTAATAGTAATGTATACGTACTTAATACATGCTGAGACTGATAATAGTATATATGTATAAATATGATCTTCTGCCATACTGAGCTGTATACTGAGTTTCTGTAATAACATGATTTACTACTTCTGACATGCTTCCTAACTTCATTTTTAACCTATCATTCTGCTTCTGAGATGCCTTACAGATATTACATTGTTTTACTGGGTTTCAACTAAATACGATAATATCCTACATTCTGTATTACATCACATACTGAGCATGCTGTGCAGTTCCTAACACTTGTATTAGAATCTATATCGTGCTAGCAAGTTTCATGCTAATTATAACCTGATGCTTCTAATATCGTACCAACATTCATAATAAACATAACACATGACTTCTGAATATTCTACTGGCCTTTAAATTACTTTACTATACCGAGCTTACTAACTTGCCGAGGAAACTAGCTTTACATACCTTATCCTCGAACTATCCGTCTGTCGGACGAGGCTCGGCTAGTACTTTAACTATTTCTCCCAACTGCATTCATGAATATGTCAATTATTACTAAATACAGCTTTATTTTAAAGAGCAACGTCACTTTCGATATAATTTATAGCCTAAACTTAGGCTTATCGAAAGACGGTCGAAAACTCGCTATTTTTCAGAGGTCCAGAAGGGAGAACTATTCACTTCTCAGCTAGGAACACATAGACACTAGTTTGGAGCAATTCTACTTACCTTAGCTCGGTGGCTCGACGATTCGTCGGCCGTATTTCACGAAACTAAATCCATAGGAATGCTCTATGCTGCTAAATACCTTAGTATCTGGGGTTAATTTGAGTTTGGACAACGTTTAGCAGCGTAATCGGATGAAAATTATATTACCACCTTCGTTCTTTTCTCTTCTCTGCTGTTTCCTCTCTGTTTCACTGAAAATTATAAGTTTAAAATGATTTAAAACCGAAGTGGGGCTTTATATACTTGGGCCTGGACAAGGCCAACATGTCACGGAGCCAACGCTGAGGCTTCACCTCCGTGACACGCTGCCATCGCGGAGGGGCTCTGCCTCGGCTCCTTCCGCGATGGTTCGACAGGTTTCTCATCCGATCTTTTTCCCGGGCCTTTCTCTAGCACGTATAGCCTTCAAATATGCTTAACCAACGTGCGAATAGGTCATCTAGGTGCCGGGAATCCTACGGGGTATAACATTCTCCCCCTTAAGAACATTCGTCCTCGAATGTATACTGCTATCTAGAGGACTACTTAACTTACTTGTTTAGAAAAATTTCGCCAGAGTCTCCCCTATAATATGGACTATACCAAAAACCTGAAATGCAAAAAAGTCCAATACAGGTACTGTACACAATACTTTAGGACTCACTGGATGGCTATGTATCAATCTTTCTCACTTATACATATACAACCATAAGATACTACATAAGCAATAATACGGACATACCTGTCACCTGATTAGGCCTGGAATAGGTGAGGATATATAGCTTTCATATCTTCTTCAGCTTCCCACGTCATTTCCTCACGGTTCTTGTTACGCCACAATACTTTGACAGACGCAACATCTTTAGTCCTCAACCTGCGAATCTGTCTGTCTAATATAGCTACTGGAACCTCTTCATATGCTAACTCTTCTGTGACCTGGACATCCTGAACTGGAACAACTGTGGAAGGGTCTCCTACGAACTTCCTCAACATAGATACATGGAATACTGGGTGAACAGATGCTAACTCCGGAGGCAAGTTCAATTCGTATGCAACTCGGCCTATTCTTCGCCGAATCTGATATGGCCCAATGAATCTCGGGCTATGCTTGCCTTTCTTGCCAAATCTCACCACCCCTTTCATTGGAGACACTTTCAGATATACCCAGTCATTTACCGCAAATTCTAGATTTCTGCGCCGCATATCTGCATAAGACTTCTGGCGGCTCTGAGCAGTCAGTAAGCGTTCTCGGATAAGCTTTACTTTTTGCTCTGACTGCCGAACAACGTCTGGGCCAACCAACGCTGATTCTCCTATTTCAAACCAACCAATCGGCGATCTACATTTTCGCCCGTATAATGCCTCGAAAGGCGCCATCTGTATGGCTGAATGATAGCTATTATTGTAGGAAAATTCAATCAACGAAAGATGCTCATCCCAGCTACCCCCAAAATCTAGTACACACGCTCGCAGCATATCTTCGAGCGTTTGGATAGTCCGCTTAGCCTGCCCATCTGTCTGAGGGTGGAATGCTGTGCTCAAGTTAATCTGCGTTCCTAAACCCTTCTGGAATGACTGCCAGAATCTAGCTGTGAATTAAGCTCCCCTATTTGAAATAATGGATACCGGCACTCCATGTAGTCTAACTATTTCTCTGATATATAATTCGGCATAATCCTCAGCCGAGAAGGTAGCCCTCACTGGTAGGAAATGAGCTAATTTTGTCAGCCTGTCAACTATTACCCAAATGGAATCATTTCTGCGTCTAGTACGGGGTAATCCTGTTACAAAATCCATATTTATCACTTCCCATTTCCACATAGGCACCGTTATATCTTGCGTCAAACCGCCCGGCTTCTGGTGCTCCGCTTTCACCTGCTGACAGTTAGGACATCTAGATACAAATTCAGCTATCTCAGCTTTCATACCTGGCCACCAGTAGATGTCTCTGATGTCGTGGTACATTTTCGTTGCTCCTGGATGGAGGGAATAGCGAGCATAATGTACCTCATGCATAATCTGCTGGCGAAGCCCTGAAACATTCGGAACGCAAAGGCGGCCCTTACAGCGTAGCTCACCATCCTCAGTCATTTGGAAATCTGACTCCTTACCTTCCTGAACTCTATCTCTGAGTCAGACTAAGTCAGGGTCCTCGTACTGTCGTCCTTTTACCTCTGTAACTAATGATGACACAACAGAATTCTGAATTACCGCTCTATTATTTTCTGTTTCCATTACTCGAACGGCTAAACCAGCTAACTGATGAATTTCCTTGGCTAACTCCTGCTTCTCAGGTCGCAAATATGCCAAACTCCCCATTGACTTACGGCTTAGGGCATCTGCCACTACATTAGCTTTTCCTGGGTGATACAGAATGTTCACATCATAATCTTTTAACAGCTCCAACCAGCATCGTTGCCGCAGATTCAACTCCCTCTGAGTGAAGATGTACTGTAGGCTCTTGTGATCTGTGAAAATATCAACATGGACACCGTACAGGTAATGCCTCCACATCTTCAAGGCGTGGACCACTGCGGCTAATTCCAGGTCGTGGGTAGGGTAATTCTTTTCGTGTTTCCTCAGCTGTCTGGAAGCATATGCAATCACCTTACCATGCTGCATCAACACACAACCTAACCCGACGCCTGATGCGTCGCAATACACCGAATAACCTTCTGTACCCTCCGGCAACGCTAACACTGGGGTGGAGGTTAATCTGTCTTTCAGTTCCTGGAAGCTCTGCTCGCATGCCTCTGTCCACTGAAACTTTGCTGGTTTCTGTGTCAGTTTGGTCAGAGGTGCCGCAATGGTTGAGAACCCTTCAACGAACCTCCTGTAATATCTTGCCAACCCCAGAAAGCTACGAACTTCCGTCGGAGTGGTAGGCCTAGGCCATGACTTAACTACTTCTATTTTCTGCTTGTCTACCTGTATACCTGCATCCGACACGATATGCCCTAAAAAGGCCACTGAGTTAAGCCAGAATTCACACTTAGAAAATTTAGCATACAACTGGCGGTCCCTGAGGATCTGGAGCACTGTCCGCAAATGAGTCCGGTGATCTGCTTCAGAGCGAGAATACACCAGAATGCCATCAATGAATACTATCACGAACAAGTCCAGGAAAGGTCTGAAAATACTGTTCATCAGGTCCATGAAGACTGCCGGGGCGTTTGTTAACCCGAAGGACATGACTAGAAATTCAAAACGTCCATATCGGGTCCTGAACGCTGTCTTAGGAATATCCCTCTCACGTACTCGGACCTGGTGATATCCGGACCGTAAGTCAATCTTAGAAAAGTATCTGGCTCCCTGCAACTGATCAAATAAGTCATCAATTCTAGGGAGCGGGTACTTGTTCTTTACTGTAACTTTGTTTAATTGCCGATAATCTATGCACATTCGGAGCGAGCCATCTTTCTTCCTCACAAATAAAACTAGCGCACCCCACGGTGAAGTACTCGGCCTGATGAAACCTTTATCTAATAAATCTTTCAGCTGCTCCTTTAATTCTCTGAGTTCCGCAGGAGCCATGCGATAAGGAGGAATCGATATCGGCTGGGTGCCTGGTAATAAACAATAGCAAAGTCTATTTCCCTTTCTGGGGGAATACCAGGTAACTCATCCGAAAACACATCAGAGAACTCATTCACCACCGGAACAGACTGGAGTGTCGGAGATTCTGCTCGGACATCCTGAACTCTAACCAGATGGTAAATGCATCCCTTAGATATCAATTTCCTCGCCTGAAGGTAGGAAATAAACCTACCCTTTGGCATAGCAGTGCTGCCCTTCCACTCCCGCACTGCTTCTCCTGGGAAGTGGAATCGGACTGTCTTGGTCCAACATTCAATGTTGGCAAAGCAAGGTACTAACCAATCCATACCCATTATGGCATCGAAGTCTATCATTTTTAACTCGACCAAATCTACTGTGGTCCGACGGTCAGCAACCTCCACTGTACACCCTCGGTAAATTCTGCTAGCCATAATAGAGTCGCCGACGGGCGTGGATACTAAAAAGGGCGGCTGCAATAATTCTGGTGCAATACTGAACTTCCGTGCCACAAATGGAGTAATGTAGGACAAAGTAGACCCTGGATCAATCAACACATAAGTAGGGTGTGAGCAGATAGTTAGCATACCTGTCACAACATCAGGTGACGCTTCTGAATCTTGCCTCCCTGGTAAAGCATATGTGCGGCTTGGACCCGCACCCATACTGGAGGCCTCTGATCTGCCCCGACCCCTGCCTGCTGAAACTGAGGGCCTGCACCCTGCCGAGGATGCTGTGGCTCGTGACCCTGCAGATGCCCTATCCTGTCTATCCTGGCCCTCTCGACCTCTAGCTGGGCAATCTTTCATCAAATGGCCTTCTTGGCCACAAATATAACATGCGGTGGAACCATACCTGCATGCTCCAGGATGGCGTCGACTGCATATAGGGCAAAGTGGTAGGGTATACCTACTCTGCTCTGCCCTCCTCTATAATGGTGAATCTGCCATCTGCGAGCCCCTACCAGTCTCTGACTGCCCCCTGCGGCTGAATCTACCCCCCTGCGGCTGTGGCGGAGGCGGGGGCCTGGGCGGTCTGTCTAACAATCGTGGCCTGGGTCCTCCCTGGGCCTCCCTCTGTAACTTAACTGGCCTGTCCCGGTGGCGTTGTTCCTGATTGACCCTTCTGATCTCCCGATGCCGCTGTCTGATGCCCTCAATATTCTGGGCAAATGCCTGAACTCGAGCAATGTCCATGTCCTCTCGTAGTGTGGCCATAATGCAAGTCTCAACATATTCTGGATTCAACCCCATGATAAAGCGGTGTACTTTGGATGCCATGGTATCAACAAAGGCCGGTGCATACCGGGCCAAAGAATCAAACCACAAGGAATATTCCCGAACACTCATGGCCCCCTGCTCCAGATGTAGGAACTGGTCTACCCGGTCCTGTCGAATCTACTGCGGCAGATAATGATCCAGAAAAGCTCCTGAGAAGCTGGACCAGGTCGGGGGGGAAACATCTCTCCCTCGGGACCTTTCCCAGCTTTCATACCACAACACGGCGATGTCTCGTAACCGAAATGCTGCCAACTCAACTGATTCTGTAGGCGTGGCATGCATAACCCTGAAGATTCTCTGCATTTGATCCAGAAAATCCTGAGGGTCCTCTGTCCGGTCCGTACCTGTAAACTGTGGGGGATTCAGAGCCAAGAACTCTCGGACCCTCGAACTACCGGGCCCTCCTGACGACTCCGCAACTGTAGATGGCATCGGCTGATGCTGAGCAGCCATCATCTGTGCTAACATAACTACAACACTCCTAACCTCCTGGTCGGAAGGTGTCAGTATGGGGATTGCTGGCGGTAGTGTTGCCCCAAGAGGCTCCTGATGTGGTGGAGACTGCTGAGAAGGCTGGGACGATGCCTCTGTAGTGCCCTCTGATCGGGATGTCTCTAAACAAGGGTGAGGCATCCTGTTGGTGCCTTCCCCTGCTGCAATATCTAAACTCCGGCCTGTGATAGGATGTCGCTGTTCTGACATTATCTGTAACCAAAGAATACAGTAAGTTTTTAGGGACTCAACCCTATATTGTACCGCTCTACAGCACGACTGAATAAGAATAAAAGACAACCATCCTATCATGCCTTGCAGCCTCCTACCCATAGTATGTGGTGCACAACACATCCATGGACAGGACTCTACTTAGCACGGCTTGCATACTCCCTGGGATACGACCTACTCTGATACCAAGTTTGTCACACCCCGCCTTGGGGGATATGACTGGCACCTGGTGCCCTACTAGGACCTGAACTGCTAGACTGCTGAGCCTGGGCACATCTGGTGCCTGGCTGGCTCTAACTCACATTTCTGGAAACAAAGGGCTATATAACGGCTGTAAACACAGCCCCTGGCCCATTGGCCTATAGCCTCCTGTACTTGTAATGACAGCTAACCAGAAACATGAAACTATAGGGAAACCTATGCGGGCCGACAAGGCCACCATGCTGTCTAGTTATCTGCAACTCAATAATAAAATACTAGAAGGCTATGTGACCGGCAAGGTCACCACTACTGTCGAGTTATGGCCCCACACGTCCAACCTAAAAAAAGTAAAAGGACTAACGGCTATACAACTGCACGGCCTAACACGACCGGCTCAGCTGACCACAGGGAAATATATACAACTGCAAGCCTCTAGGAATAACAATAGAAACGATCGGGACAGGGCCCCGACCTACCCATACTGTACAATAAAAGAAAACGAAATACACCTCTGGAATTTAGTTTTCGGATGACAGGAGCTGAATACTCGATCGCTGACAGGAATCATGAGGGATCGCCTCCTCGTCTGTGAGTACCTGCAGGCAAGTAATGCAGCGCCCCACCAGGCGTCAGTACCGCTGGTACTGAGTATGTAAATCAATAACTGAAAGGAACATCTGAAAACAACAAATACAACTGATGAAACTAAAATAGGAAGGGGAAAGATTAACTGCCTGATAATGTAAAACTATGCCTACTCTTAATCATCCTGAAAGGAGTAGGAGTCATACCTGGAGACGTGTCGTTCTACTGCCGATCTACTCGTAACTAATGTAACATGGCATGACATAACATAACATAACATAGCTCACACAAACTTTACCCGGCCCCCATAAGCCGGGAGGTACAACCAGCATAGAATCTATACCCCTACCCCAGTCATCCCATCTCCTATAATAGCTATAAGCATCCTGCCGGTCCCCTGGGTATGCACTTGGGCTTGCTGAGCCCCTGACTATAACAACATCTGAGTCAGGAGGACTCCTGAATCAACACCCGGGCATATCCGCTCGATAGGGGTGTGTAACGACTGATCAAGGCACAATATGGGGAAAACTGGCATCCCATCTTCGTCCCCTGTGGGACGGCATGCCACTCCGTAGAGCAACGTATCCTCATCCTCTGGTGGGCGAGTCGATACAGCTATCAACCCTGGGGCGGTCATGGATGCTAGGTAATCCAACCCCAAAACAATACAACGGTCTCAACTAGTAATACTATCTGCATATCCCATATACTGAAGCTAATAGTACTAAGGTATCCGTACATACTGTGTACTGAACTAGTAATAGTAATGTATACGTACTTAATACATGCTGAGACTGATAATAGTATATATGTATAGATATGATCTTCTGCCATACTGAGCTATATACTGAGTTTCTGTAATAACATGATTTACTACTTCTGACATGCTTCCTAACTTCATTTTTAACCTATCATTCTGCTTCTGAGATGCCTTACAGATATTACATTGTTTTACTGGGTTTCAACTAAATACGATAATATCCTACATTCTGTATTACATCACATACTGAGCATGTTGTGCAGTT
This sequence comes from Datura wrightii, assembly GCA_035772735.1. NCBI lineage: Eukaryota > Viridiplantae > Streptophyta > Magnoliopsida > Solanales > Solanaceae > Datura > Datura wrightii. Next base: position 105,684,786 of record JASDFA010000016.1, on the reverse strand, counting down.
CCTAACACTTGTATTAGAATCTATATCGTGCTAGCAAGTTTTGTGCTAATTATAACCTGATGCTTCTAATATCGTACCAACATTCGTAATAAACATAACACATGACTTCTGAATATTCTACTGGCCTTTAAATTACTTTACTATACCGAGCTTACTAACTTGCCGAGGAAACTAGCTTTACATACTTTATCCTCGAACTATCCGTCTGTCGGATGAGGCTCGGCCAGTACTTCAACTATTTCTCCCAACTGCATTCATGAATATGTCAATTAATACTAAATACAACTTTATTTTAAAGAGCAACGTCACTTTCGATATAATTTATAGCCTAAACTTAGGCTTATCGAAAGACGGTCGAAAACTCGCTATTTTTCAGAGGTCCAGAAGGGAGAACTATTCACTTCTCAGCTAGGAACACATAGACACTAGTTTGGAGCAATTCTACTTACCTTAGCTCGGTGGCTCAAAGATTCGTCGGCCGTATTTCACGAAACTAAATCCGTAGGAATGCTCTCTGCTGCTAAATACCTCAGTATCTGGGGTTAATTTGAGTTTGGACAACGTTTAGCAGCGTAATCGGATGAAAATTATATTACCCCCTTCGTTCTTTTCTCTTCTCTACTGTTTCCTCTCTGTTTCACTGAAAATTATAAGTTTAAAATGATTTAAAACCGAAGTGGGGCTTTATATACTTGGGTGTGGACAAGGCCAACGTGTCACGGAGCCAATGCGGAGGCTTCACCTCCGTGACACGCTGCCATCGCGGAGGGGCTCTGCCTCGGCTCCTTCCGCGATGGTTCGACAGGTTTCTCGTCCTATCTTTTTCCCGGGACTTTCTCTAGCACGTATAGCCTTCAAATATGCTTAACCAACGTGCGAATAGGTCATCTAGGTGCCGGGAATCCTACGGGGTATAACAATGTCACTTACACACTTGGCATGATTTTATTGGCTCATTTATTTGGCTTGGATTGTCACCTCATTTGACACATGGCATGATTTTAATGGCTCATTTATTTGACTTGGTGTCACGACTCGATAGACACGTGACAAGGGACCCTGAGAGATCCCAAGTCAACCCATGCCACACGTATTCACTAACTTATTCAATAAACATAAAGGACACATAAACAGAAACTCAGCGGAAAACTAACTTTACATAACAACAGAATGAACATCTGAAGCTGAATACATGTCTAAGTCTGATAATCCTCTAATCTGGATGAGCTGATGGGACAACACCCCCAACTAGCTCAGAAATACTGAAACTGAAAGTACGCTCAAAATAACTGAAAGTCTAGTCCTCGGAGGATGAGGACTCACCAAACAAGCAAATGCTAACTCTGATAAGCGGCTTCGAACGGGGATAAACCTGAGAACCCGATCCTGCATCATGAAACGATGCAACACAGAAAGCATGTGGTTAGTACATGGAATGTACCGAGTATGCAAGGTAAGTAAAACCACTTGAGCAATACTAGCCTTTTTAAAACAAGTCATACATATATGATATCCTTTAAGAATAAGAAATGATCACAAGCATTCATTATGAAATCATTGTTATTTAATACATGGTCATGCATGGCTTTAGAACATCATGACTAAATCGAGTGACTCAAAACTAAATTATAACATTTATATCAAAAGATGAATAATGAGTCAAACCTTGCTTTTCAAACATGCATGCATAGGATAATCATCATGAGTAGTGGGTGTGCAAACTCGAATGATATAGACTGGGAGACTCGTCACTTAACCGACATACCACGATAGAGCTTATGTGGTCCCTACTATTACACTCAAGTAGGCAGAGTCGTCCATAACCTTGCCAGGGCTACGGACAATACCATGATATCGATCTAAAGCTCAAAGGGCCAATCGGGCCGGTGATAGCTCACAAGGGAGGTCCCAATAATATAATAGAATCAACCTACGTTGGCGCGTAGTTCTAGGGCATAGGGTAGTAGCCCCTTAGCCCGCTCTTGCTAGACTTTTCTCCCAAAACATGCAATGTTCTACATCGTATAAATATGAAGCTCAACATCGTCTAGTGACGAAGCTTAACATGAAATCATGCATAAACTCAATATCGTATTAAACGAAGCTCAACATTGTTTATTGACGAAGCTCATTATGAAATCATGCATGCATTAGACATCATATAGATTTGAAGCTCAACAATGTCATCTCGATAAAGCTTAGAATAGAATCATGCTTAAACTCAACATCATGTGAAATGAAGCTTAATGACGACATACATCTCAATTATGAATTCATGCATATTAGAAGCTTTACTACGATACATACCACAAGCTCAAAGAATAATGGGAGACTTTACTCCAAAAATTATGTGGTAAGCCTACTTAGAATTATCACTTCATCATCATCAATATAAGGGCCTTGCCTAAAATCGTATCATGCTTGAACTCATACTATTTATTTGGAAACATCGTAATTTGGGAGATTTCATTCCAAAACAAAGTAATAACGTCAATGCACGAAAATCATGGCACTACCCAAAGCTTCATCATACATGGGTCTATTTAATCTTCTTTGAAAACATCATCTAAATCATGGGTAAGGTTGAAAACACGCTTTTCATCATCTACTCCATCATCATCACATCATATAAGAAACTCCCCACACATGGGCATTTTAGATTCAATCTTTAAAAAATAATTTTGTAAAAGAAATTAAGTTAGAATCCGCCCAAGCTCGATAAATCATTAATATTAACTCAATTAATCATACCCATGAGTAGAAATGTAAGAATCATGCAATTGAATAAAAAACCATACTTGATCATCACAAATTAGTCACAAATTGATAGGGAATGGGCATGGGTGTGGAAGAAAGCACCCACTCATAGCCTTACATACCTGGGAATGAAGAATCCTAAATCTTCCTAATTGCCCAGCTGAGATTTCCCTTGAAAACCTTGAAATTCTCCTCACTTTCTTCCCTTCAAGCTCTCACCCTTGCATGCATGAAGAAAATGGCCTAGATGGGTCTTTCTCAGTGTAAAACCCTCTATTAAGAGCTTAAAACGACGTAGTATAGGACCTTAGAACTTAGGAATTATGAAAAAGCCCTTACCGAAATTGTTGAAAATAACATTCAAGGGGTCCTAACGGATGACTTGACGACTCGTTACCAGGGCACACGATCCATTGGTTCACCCATCAAGTACATTGCCTCATCATTCATGAAAATTCAACTGGCTGAGTGACGGCCCTCCTAACGGGTCATTAGGACTGATGACGACTCGTTAGGTACCACCCATCAAGTACACTGGATAAGCTTCACTGTCCTTCTCAAGGACCACCCTACGACTGACATGATGACTCGTGGTGTCTGACCACGAGTCTTTACATTGCCTGTGGGGACCTCGAGTCCTGCTTCATCTCAGGCCTTCCCCACGAGTCACCTGACGACTCGTTAGGCCTCCTCACGAGTCGTTAAGTGACCCGTTCTGCAACTACTGCAACATTTTTCCAGTTTTCTCCTGATTCACTTTCGGTTCCGATTCTTGAATTTCCAAAGTATAACAATATCTCCCCTTGGGAACATTTGTCCTCGAATGTTATAAGCAAGCAGAAAACCCAGAGACAACAATCACTATATATATATATATATATATATATATAGATGCTAATCATTCATTTCCAAGTTGAAAACTGACAGAACGACTACCCGCGAAAAGAACCACATAGCTGGTCAGAGTTCAGACATCACATACACATATCATATCATAAAACAACTTATTCGCATGAATAGAACATGAAAAACTGAATAGAGGTTTAGGGCAAAAATTTGATACCTCAAACTAAAGCTGAGCCGGTAGGGAACAAATGGGGGTATTTAGCCCTCATGTCTGTTTCGGCCTCCCACGTAGCTCTCTCAACATGCTGATTCCTCCATAAAACCTTTACTGAGGCTACTTCCTTATTCCTCAGCCTTTGAACTTGCCGATCCAAGATTTCAACCGGAATTTCTTCATAACTGAGGCTGTCTTTCACACCAATGTTGTCTATCGGAACCACCAAGGCTTGAACATCCAAACACTTTTTCAACAACGATACATGGAACACGGGATGAACTGAAGCCAATTCTGAAGGCAAGTCCAACTCATACGCCACCATACCAACTCTTCTCATAACTCGGTATGGACCAACATAGCAGGGAATGAGTTTACCTTTCTTTCTGAACCGCATGACTCCCTTCATGGGAGATACCTTTAGAAACATCCAATCGTCAACATCAAACTCCAATTCTCTTCTGCTCACATCAGCATATGATTTCTGACAACTTTGAGAGGTTTTCAACCGGTCCCTTATCAACTGAACCTTCACCATCGCCTCATGAACCGAATATGGTCCTACCATAGCTGCCTCACAAACCTCAAACCATCCGATGGGAGATCTGCACCTTCGCCCATAGAGAGCCTCGAACGGTGCCATTTGGATACTAGAGTGGTAACTGTTATTATAAGCAAACTCGATCAAGGGCAAATGATCATCCCAACTACCTTTGAAATCCATAGCACATTCCCTCAACATATCCTCAAGAGTCTAAATGGTTCGTTCTGCTTGGCCGTCTGTCTGGGGATGAAAAGCTGTGCTTAGCCCTTTCTTAAATGAGCGCCAGAATTGAGAAGTAAACTGAGTACCTCGATCCGAAATAATAGACAAGGGAACTCCATGAAGCCGAACCAACTCCCGAATATACAACTTAGCATAATTGTATGCTGAATCCGTGGTCTTGATCGGTAGGAAGTGTGCAGCCTTGGTCAACCTGTCCACTATAACCCAAATGGAGTCGTATTACCAGCGAGTATGAGGTAGACCTGTAATGAAGTCCATATTGATTTCTTCCTACTTCCAAGTGGGAATGTCAATATCCTGAAATACACCTCTAGGTCTTTGATGCTCAGCATTTACTTGAAGACAGTTGGGACATTTTTCTACGAACTCCGCAATATCCCTTTTCATACCATCCCACCAATAGATTTCTCTCAAATCTCGATACATTTTCATGGATCCTGGATGAATAGAATATCTGGTACCATGCGCCTCATGCAATATCCGAACTCTCAAATTATCAACGTTCGAAATACATAGTCGACCCTGGTATCATAGCACACCATCTCTCCCTTGGGAGAAAACCTCTACCTTATGACTCCGCACTGCCTCTTTCAGTTTCCTCAATATTGGATCCTCATATTGCCTGGATTTAACATCAACTACCAAGGACGATTCTTACCCGTTATGTACAACAACACCGCCTTCGGTCGAATCGATCAATCTAACTCTCAGCCTCGCAAGCCGGTGAACATCTCTCACCAATTCCTTCTTCCCCTTATCCACATGGGACATACTCTCCATTGAGAGCCTACTAAGCGCATCCGCAACCACATTAGCCTTGCCCGGATGGTAAAGGACACTCATGTCATAATCCTTAAGTAACTCCAACCACCTTCTTTGCCGAAGATTTAGATCTTTCTGTGTGAACACATATTGCAAACTTTTGTGGTCTATAATTACATCCATGTGGACCCCATACAAGTAATGCCACCATATCTTCAATGCGAACACCACCGCAGCCAATTCAAGATCGTGGGTTGGATAATTCTTTTCATGCACTTTCAGATGTCGAGAGGCATAAGCTATCACCCTCCCCCGCCGCATCAACACACACCCAAGTCCAACTTTGAAAGCATCATAATACACCATGAAACCATCGCTACCCTCGAGTAGGGTCAACACTGGTGCCGAGGTATGTCGAGCCTTCAAATCTTGGAAGTTTTACTCACAAGCCTCTGACCACTGAAACTTCACCTTCTTCCGAGTCAACTTAGTCAAAGGCGCTGCAATGGTTGAGAAACCCTCCAAAAACCTCCGATAGTAACCGGCTAGGCCCAAGAAGCTCCGAATATCCGAAGGATTCACCGGTCTGGGCCAATTCTTCACCGCCTCGATTTTCTGCAAGTCTACTTTTATGCTTTCGCTAGACACCACATGGCCCAAGAATGCCACAGAGTCCAATCAAAACTCATACTTGCTGAACTTTGCATACAATTGGTGGTCCTTTAGGGTCTGGAGAACTACTCTCAAGTGAGCGGCATGTTCCTCCTTGCTTCGAGAGTATACCAAAATGTCATCAATGAACACGATCAAAAACATATCCAAATATGGCTTGAGCACCCTGTTCATCAGGTCCATAAAAGCTGCAGGAGCATTCGTTAGTCCAAAAGACATAACTACAAACTCGTAATGACCATACCGTGTTCTGAATGCTGTCTTCGAGATATTACTCTCCTGAACTCTGAGATGATGATACCCAGACCTGACATCTATCTTCGAGAAACACTTCGCACCCTGAAGCTGATCGAACAAATCGTCGATCCTGGGTAAGGGATACCTGTTCTTGATAGCGACTTTGTTCAACTGTCGATAATCAATGCATATACGAAGGGAACAATCTTTCTTCAGAACAAATAGTACTGGTGCACCCCATGGGGACTGGCTCGGTCTAATGAAGCCCTTATCTAGCAAATTCTTTAACTGATCTTTCAACTCTTTTAGCTCGGCTGGAGCCATCCTGTAGGGTGGAATATATATAGGATGCGTATCAGGAAGGAGGTCAATACCGAAATCAATCTCCCGCTCGGGAGGAATACTTGGCAAATCATCAGGAAAGACCTCTGGGTACTCACGTACTATTAGAACTGATTGGATGGTTGGGGTTTCGGACTCCACGTCCTTAACCCTAACTAGGTGATACATGTAACCCTTGGAAACCATCTTCCTAGCCTTGAGTTAGAAAACGAAGTGACTTATAGGAACAACTGAACTACCCTTCCATTTTAAGAATGGCTCACTCGGGAATCTGAACTTTACTGGCCGGGTCCTGCAATTAATGGAAGCATAACAAGAATACAACCAATCCATGCCGAGAATAGCATCGAAATCGGTCATGGCTAACTCTATCAGATCTGCTGAGGTGACCTTACAGATAACCAATACCGGGCAATCTCTATACACCCGTCTAGCTATAACTGAGTCACCTACTGGAGTAAAAACTGAGAAGGATTCTGACAAGACATTGGGACTGACTCCAAAGCTACTAGCTACATAAGGTGTCATAAAGGACAAGGTGGCCCCTAGATCTAACAATGCATAAACATCAACATGGAAGACTCATAACATACCGGCAACCACATCCGGGGAGACCTCCTACTCCTGATGGGATGCTAGGTCATAGAATCTATTTTGGCGCTGACCGCCAACTACACTGGTAGATGCCCCCTGATGAGCTGAGCGAGGGGGTGGGGCTGCTGAACTAGAGCTGGGCCACGACCCCCAACCTGATCCTGTCTCACCGCTGGAAAATCTCTAAGCACGTGTTTGGGTTTCTCGCACCCAAAACACGCACTCGAACCTACCAAGAACTAGCATGTATGCCCTCGGCCACACCTGCGACAAGCTGGAACACTTGAATTTGTGGGCCTGCTGCTCTGACCCCTCGAGCCTGACGCTCGCCCTCTCTGATCATGCCTAGGCCGAGATGGAACACTCAAGGCTGATAAAGCTAGGGTGGATGACCTCTGGTGAGCCTGCTGACGGTGCCCACCGCCGGAACTCAGCTGGGAAAATTTATGGTCCTCGGTCTTGGCCCTCTTGGCCTCTCTGTCTCTCGAATGTGATGCCTCCATCTGCTGGGCGTACAACACCATCCGAGAGAAGTCCATATCTTCAGGGAGCATAGCAATCTTGCATTCCTTATCCAAGTAAATTGCTATCCCATGCACAAACCTGCTCACTCGCGCCCTCTGGTCAGCCACTAACTCAAGAGCATACTTCGATAGGCGAGTGAACTCAAGGGAATACTCTAGTACCGTCATCCTCCCTTTCTTCAGATTTACAAACTCAGTTTCCTTTAGCTCCCTCATCTCCCGAGGGAAGAACTGATCAAAGAATGCAACATGGAACTCTTCCCAAGTGACCGGACCTGCTCTAGCAACTCTGCTGTCCTTCCATTGAAAGAACCAGATATGCGCAACCCCCTTCAACTGGTAGGATGCCAACTCTGCGCACTCAACACTGTTCACCCCCATAACCTGGGTGATCTTGAAGATCTTATCAATGAAGTCATGTGGGTCCTCACCTACCTTGGACCCCAAGTACTCCGGCGGGTTCATTCTCAAGAAATTCGTGACTCGAGCCGCCGCTGTATTGCCATTCTGCGGAACATGTGCAACATCCTGCTGATTGACTTGGGCGGTCAAGGCCTGTGCAAGCATTTGGATAGCGGCCCGGAACTCAGCGTGAGCGGTTGGCTCCGATGCCTGAGGCTCCTGAACTGGTGGGACCTGCTGATGTCCACGACCCATGCCATCCTCGTGGCCTTCACCATCTCCATTTCTCCTTCCATTCATCCTTCAAGGAGCCATGACTCTGCAATCGCAAATAACATGAATTAGAGGGATAGAAAGACTCTTCATCGCACGACATAGATCACGAAAGATGGGAACATTTCCTAAAATGTTTTGTAGCCTCTTCGTCATAAGTGTGGTGCACTCTACACCCATGAAGAAGACTCTACTTAACATGACTTTCAGACTCCCTAGGACACTTCAAACCTATTGCTCTGATACCAAGTTTTTCACGACCCGAGAGTACACCCAGATCATAGACACGGGACAAGGGACCCCAAGTCAACCCATGGCACACGCATTCACTAACTTATTTAATAAACATAAAGGAAACATAAACATGAACTCAGTGGAAGACTAACTTTACATAATAGCAGAATGAACATCTGAAGCTGAATACATGTCTAAGTATGATAAGCCTGTAATCTGGATGAGCTGATGGGACAACACCCCCAACTAGCTCAGAAATACTGAAACTGAAAGTACGCTCAAAATAACTGAAAGTCTAGTCCTCGGAGAATGAGGACTCACCAAACAAGCAAATGCTAACTCTGATAAGCGGCTACGAATGGGGCTGAACCTGAAAACCCCATCCTGCATCATGAAATGATGCAACATAGAAAGTATGCGTTCAGTACGTGGAATGTACCGAGTATGCAAGGTAAGCAAAACCTCTTGAGAAATAATAGCCTTTTTAAAACAAGTCATACATATATGATAGCCTTTAAGAATAAGAAACGATCACAAGCATTCATTATGAAATCATTCTTATTTAATACATGGTCATGCATGGCTTTAGAACATCATGACTAAATCGAATGACTCAAATCTAAATAATAACATTTATATCAAAAGCTGAACAATGAGTCAAACCTTGCTTTTCAAACATTCATGCATAATATAATCATCATGAGTAGTGGGTGTGCAAACTCGAATGATGTGGACAGTGGGAGACTCGTCACTTAACCGACATACCATGATAGAGCTTATGTGGTCCCGACTATTACACTCAAGTGGGCAGAGTCGTCCATAACATTTCCAGGGCTACAGACGATACCATGATATCAATATCAAGCTCAAAGGGACAATCGGGCCGGGGATAGCTCACAAGGGAGGTCCCAACAATATAATAGAATCAACCTATGTTGGTGCGTAGTTCTGGGGCATAGGGTAGTAGACCCTTAGCGCGCTCCATACTAGACTCTTCTCCCAAAACATGCAATGCTCTACATCGTATAAATACGAAGTTCAACATCGTCTAGTGACAAAGCTGAACATGAAATCATGCATAAACTCAACAACTTATAAAACGAAGCTCAACATTGTCTATTGACAAAGCTCATTATGAAATCATGCATGCATTAGACATCATATAGATATGAAGCTCAACAATGTCATCTCGACAAAGCTTAGAATAGAATCATGCTTAAACTCAACATCATGTGAAATGAAGCTTAATGACAACATACATTTCAATTATGAATTCATGCATATGAGAAGCTTTACTACGATACATACCACAAGCTCAAAGAATAATGAGAGACTTTACTCCAAAAATCATGTGGTAAGCCTACTTAGAATTATCACTTCATCATCATCAATATAAGGGCCTTGCCCAAAACCTTATCATGCTTGAACTTATACGATTTATTTGGAAACATTGTAATTTGGGAGATTTCACTCCAAAATGAAGTAATAACGTCAATGCATGAAAATCATCATTAATACTCAACATTGGACACTACCCAAAGCTTTATCATACATGGGGCTATTTAATCTTCTTTGAAAACATCATCTAAATCATGGGTAAGGTTGAAAACATGCTTTTCAACATCTACTCCATCATCATCACATCATATAAGAAACTCCCCACACATGGGAATTTTAGATTCAATTTTTAGAAAACAATTTTGTAAAAGAAATTAAGTTAGAATCTGCCCAAGCTCGATAAATCATTAATATCAACTCAACTAATCATACCCATAAGTAGAAATGTAAGAATCATTCAATTGAATGAAAACCCATACTTGATCATCACGAATTAGTCACAATTGATAAGGAATGGGCATGGGTGTAGAAGAAAGCACCCACTCATAGCCTTACATACCTAGGAATGAAAAATCCTAAATCTTCCTAATTGCCCAGCTGAGATTTCCCTTGAAAACCTTGAAATTCCCCTCACTTTCTTCCCTTCAAGCTCTCACCCTTGCATGCATGAAGAAAATGGCCTAGATGGGTCTTTCTCAGCTTAAAACCCTCTATTACGAGCTTAAAAAGACATAGTATAGGCCCTTAGAACTTAGGAATTACGAAAAAGCCATTATTGAAATCGCTGAAAATAATTGTCAGAGACTCCTAACGGACGACCTGGCGACTCGTTACCAGGGCACATGATCCATTGGTTCACCCGTCAAGTACACTGCCTCATCATTCATGAAAATTCAACTGGCTGAGTGACGGCCCTCCTAACGGGTCACTAGGACTGTCGACGACTCGTTTGGTACCATCCGTCAAGTACACTGGATAAGCTTCATTGTCCTTCTCTAGGACCACCCCACGACTGACAATACGACTCCTGGTGTCTGAACACGAGTCGTTACATCGCCCGTGGGGACCTCGAGTACTTCTTCATATCAGGCCTTCCCCACGAGTCAACTGACCACTCGTTAGGCCTCCTCACGAGTTGTTAAGTAACACGTTCTGCAACTGGTGCAATATTTTTCCAATTTTCTCCTGATTCACTTCTGGGTCCGATTCTTGAATTCCCGAGGTATAACACTTGGGTTGACACCTCATTTGACATGTGGCATGATTTTACTGGCTCATTTATTTGACACAGATTGCCACCTCATTTGACATGTGACACCTATTTGGCCCTCTAGAAAGACGACATCTTGGGCTCAGTAAAGTGGGTTCATCATTTGTAGCTCAATTTGATGGATTAACCAAATAAAATTGGATAATTAATTAAATCTATATTTATTAGACTCAAATAATTAATTTAATTATATTAGTCCATAATATTTATTTGGACTAATATATTTATAATTTAAATTATTTTACAGATTTAAATCCAATAAAATTTGACTGATTACACATGTATATAAAGAATATTTGCATGCAGAATTAGCAAAGGAAGCTTGGGCAATTTTGGTGAAATCACATCGACGTTCTACAGAAGTGAAGAGAGAGAAACTTTAAGAGCTTACAAGACAGTATGAGTTGGCCCAGATGAAACCAACATAATCTGTCACAGAACTTTTTATAAGAATTTCTGAAATTGTCAATGATATGAAGATCAATGGAGAATTACTGGAAGAAACTAAAGTTGTTGAAAAGGTGTTGAAATCTCTAAGTTTAAAGTTTCATACCAAGAAAGCAATTCTTGAGACGACCCAAGATCATAATACTTTGAGACTTGATGATCTCGAAGATGAATTAATGATACATGAGATGTCTCTAAATCAAAAGATAGATGAGATAGTGGAGGAGACATTGCAAATAAAGTATAATCATCCAAAAGGAAAAGAAGAATCATTAAATCTGGCAGAAATAAATAAAGAAGACTAAAACTCAGAAATATTGGAGAAAAGAAGTGAAGGTAGAGATAAGTTTTATTGTGGTGTAGATGTATTTGATTGCAAAGAGGACTTCAATTATATCCAAAACTGATTTGTCAATAATTTTTGTGATGACTAATAAAAATAATTTAATTGAAATTGATGCTCTTTTGATAGAGGCAAGTATTTCAAGTCATGAGACATGTAATAGACATGATTGGTCTATACAAGATGAAACTATTGCAAAGAAATAGAAATGCCCTCCATTATTGCACAAGAACTATTATTTGAAGGTGTTGAAGATGAAGATAGCAATGAAAGAACCAAAAGTGTTCACCAAAAAAAAGTTTTTGATGATCTATCCAAAATTGAAGCAGATATAATTAAGAGTCTAGATCCGCAATTAAAGTGCATGATTATGGAATATACAATCAACTTGAGAAATTATTTGAAATTGTAAGTTTTGAAGAGTATGAAAAATTATTTATTGATGATACTACTTTACCGCATACAAAAAGACGAATTGAAGTCGAATGGGCACGCAAGATCAAGTACAAACCAATTGAAGAAGTAGATAATTTTAAGGCAAGAATATTTATTCAAGGATACAAGAAGAAGAAAAAAATATGATGATGATATTTTGAAGATGTTCAACATGGAAAATATCGAATTGACTTTGAATTCTGTTGAAGAGAAATTGAAGTAAACTAAAGATGGCACCCACGATTTTGTTGATGTTACATATTTTAGAAAAGTGATGGAGAGTCTAAGGTACTTGACTTCTGCGAGGCATGATATTGTTCATTGAATTCTCAAGTTTAAAGATCTTGGTTTAAGGAAGGCTATGTAAGAAATAAATCAAGATTAGTAATCCAAAATCATTCCGGATTTGATAGTTGGTAGTTTATTTAATTCATGTCTAGTTAGATTTTATTTATCACATACGAATAGATTTTCTAGTCCTAATCTAATTTGGTTTGCTAGTATTATAAATAGGGGTGCTCTGTCACATATTTTCTTGTAGTGATATTTGAGAGTTTTTGAGTTATTGAATAAAACCTCCTACCTCTTCTTTGTAAATTGATAAATTTCTTCTATATAGTTGTTGTTGGGTCTTTCACTTGTGGCTATATTATTCTGCTGGATATTTTTGTTTCCTTATCAATGGATCAAAAAATTTAAAAAAGAAGAATAAAGAAAAAGAACAAAAAAAAATGAATGAAATTAGATTAAGGACAAAAAATAAAAAAAGAACTAGATAAATTTAAAAAAATAAGAAGAAATAAATAAGATGAAAAAAAAATTAAAAAAAGTAACCAAATTTGAGAGTGAAATTAGATTATGGTGAAAAAAAAATAAAGAATAGTATGATTTGAGAAAAAAATTACTTCTTGTTGTAGTCAAATTCTTTAGTTTTTCTATATTTTATTAGTCTAAATATAATTTGCTATCTTATTTTTTCTAATTAAGATGTAAAATAAAAGATAAAAAGAAAAGACCAAAATATAGTAACAAAAACGTATATTGACTTAAAAAGGAATAAAGAAATTAAAGAAAGAGAGAGAAAAAGAAATAAAGTAATACCATGATAGTGAAAGTTAAGAGACAAAAAAGAAAAAGCTGCAGTGCTGACATCAACACAACATCATCCCGAAAAAAATAAATGAAATGATACATTTTATGCAATTATTTTTTAGGAGCATCAAAGTAAAAAGACATTCTCATATAAATACTTTACTTTTTATGAATAACTATGCTATTTATTTTATTTTTAATAGTAGGAAATATAAAGAGGCGTTTGAGATACTTTGTTCTTATACTATAAGTTAGGACGTACTAATCGGAGTTTAAGAATTATATTTTCACTGATTCATTCTCAGATTTGGCATATTTTTATTAAAACGAAGTAACAAAAATTATAATTAAGGCCGTGCCAAATTTTCTTGGTTGAACTAACATCTTATATAATAAAATTTTCATTTATCCATGATTTAAGCATAGATAAAAATCCATATCAAAACATTTTTCTCGTTACCTCTTTGTGAGATAAAAAAATCCCATAAAGAAACAAATTATATAATATAAAATAGCATAAAAAATTATTTCTTTTAAAAAAAAACTAAATGTGTCTAACGGACCAAGTTTATTCGAAATTGAATTGAGCTGAACTGGTTTCCACCTAGACCAAACTTGTGAAAGATGGGCATGAGTAGGGTAGCTTATTCGGACCAAATTCATGCGATAAATTCTTAACTGGTGGCGTAGGACTGGCTAAGACAAAAAGCGTCCCATTATGGCTAAACCGGGTACTTGGATCAGTCTGGTACGATGGCAACATTTTAGTTTTCTAAATTTTTGACTGTTGAAAAATTGTCCAAATTGAATGGGACCGTTGCCAAACGGCCAGATTTGTAAATTAGTCATTTTTCCCTTCTTTTTTTTAATAAAAAATTTTGTAACGACCCATGTGTCATTACGTGGAGGGGGAGGGGTACCTAGAATACTCTAAACGAGGCTAGACAACGACCCATGTATCATTACGTGGAGGGGGAGGGGTACCTAGAATACTCTAAACGAGGCTAGACAACAGTTAGAGAAGTGTTATGGAGAGAACTAGTGTAATTGATGATTTGTGGAGGTTCTGGTTTCGGGGGACCACTGTAGCGGTGGTTTTTCGGCTGCAGCGAGACCATGGTGACGGTCGAAGTCCTGCGGTAATGGATTGAGGAATTAATCATCAGATCTGCTGTAGCATTTTTTTGACTACCATAGCAGGTCCGCTGCAACAAAAATGTGACCACTCCAGCTGATGACGGGAATCAAAAAATGAGTTTAAGTGGAATTTCTGGGGTTATGCCTCATTATTTCTAAAAACACGAAGGTTGAAGGTCTGTACGGAGATCCCCCCCCCCCCCCCCAAAGTAGTTGAACTTCTTCCCCAAGGAAAGTTTCTAGCCAATTCCTTTCCCCATTCGATTCCTCAACACCTTAGAATCGTAGGGTGGCCCTTAATGGTGATTACTGAGCTAAGAAACCATAGGTTGATAGATTACGACTAGATCATGGGGGTTAATGGGATGGTTTGATTAGAGGTTTATAGGGGCAATGATCATTCCCCCAAATCTAATTACTAGAAATTATGGGTTATGCGGGAATTGAGGCCTAGAACTAGGTGGAATTGGGATCTTACTTTTAAAGTGCCCTGAAGGGGAGGATTTAAACTTTTAAGACCCTTATTCGAAGAGTAAATAATGAAATTACTCTATAATTATTGTTGTAGATTTTGAACATTCAGAGGCTTTGAGAAAAGGTAAGGCACCCGCAGAGTTGCTGAGTTTTACTACCCTAAAATTCGATGTAGGTTATGGTCTAGAGGAGTTAGACTTTATATAATAGCATGTATGTTTGTGCAATGATGATATATTGATGGGTTTGCGGACATTGCTTGTTATGATTTTCCTGTTGAATTATACTAATGAAGTAATTTGGATATGATGTGGTCATTGAACCGATATGAAACTGTCTTGAGTTGTTAAGTGTAGTTCTTTTACATTATTATTGAGATGATTGATGGTCTGTTAATTATTCAAGTGAAGGAGTAGATTGTAAACTCCTGGGTGTATTAATAATTAACCCTTCTGCATTCAATTTCTTGGGAACGGTTAGGATAATAGTAATATCCTAGATGAGAGGCTCTTACCTGAGGGAAGAATCTGGGCGAGCGATATTGATTGAGTGGCTCATGTCTAAGGGAAACATCCAGACGAGTATATGAGTGGGAGCGGGTATCACACCGGTACAGTACATGAATTTCTAGATTTCCCTGCAGAGTCATGACTGAAAGGGAAGAAATAAGACCTTCTAGTATATATGTACATTGATATTGATGACGGAGTATATATGGTGATATGCCAGAGGCGTGTGCCAGATATGTCACAATTTGTTCTATTTTATGTGGTATTTGTAATCATGTTAAAGACTTAGAATGAGTAAGTGCTAAATGGTTGAGTTGAGTTTGTGATCCTGTAATTGTAACCTAAACGAGAAAAGTGGAAAAGATTTGAAGTGTGATATGGTTAAATGATTATTGGTGTTGAGTTGTTATTCCTTGTGATAAATTGCTTAAATCACATGTGACGATGAATAGTTGTGAATTGATGTCAAAGGCTTGTGTTATATCTCAATGAGTACTAGAATGTGTGAATTGCTAGAAGCGGGTGAAATGATGAAGGTGCAGTTAAGTCGAGCTACTACCCAGGGCAGTACCATTGTAGCAGGACTTGTTCCGCTATGGCAAGACAGGTGTAGCGGTCAGGTGACCGTTGCAGCAAAAGGCCTAATGCAGTGAGCAGGTTGGTTGTCACCTATGCAGATCTATTGTTCTTGAAATGTTTACTGTGCTTAAGTATGATATTTTGGACTGGTTTCATATTGTAGTTTCAATGCTATATGTTGTTATGTAAGGTCGGCCGATGATGCTTACTGTGTTTTATACTGACGCTACTCCTGCACTTCTTTTCCGAGTGCAGAATCTGATCTTGGAAGCTCCTCTCGTCCTCACTATAGAGCAGTAGTAGATTAATAGAAAGGTAAGCGGTGCAAGATTTGCAATTCTACTCCTTCTCCGAAAATGTCTTTTGTACAGACATTGATAGCTTCTTATTCATGTCCGTCATGATACAATCTTAGACAATGTTAGGTAGACTTATTCATGTGCAATGACATTAAGATTCTGGGAGTGTTTTAAATAGCGGGTTATTATTATTTTTTTTGTTTAGTGATGATCCGTTATTCATTATCAAAATTATATTTTACTCTTTATGAATGTCGATAGTTTTGGGCTAAAGAGTGGAGAAATGTGGTTCCACCACAGGGGGCTTAGTGTGGGTGCCAATCACGACCATTTCGGTCGTGACATAGAGATACACTGCTATTGTTTTCTGCTCTTTAAAATATATAAACCTCCAAAATATAACTAAGGGACTTTTTATAGTAAGTGGAAAAGACCCACCCAAAATTAGGTTTACTTCTCAAATCTAGGTGTGTGTAAGTTAATATGATATCATTAGTGGAGATTACATGCTGAGTCCAGATAGTTGTGAGAAAATTGATTTTGTTGGATGGAGGAGGTGGCCGGATTGAAATATGTGTGTTTGTGGCTGTTTTTCAAAATCACCCAAGTCACTGCATTTTGTGATACCAAAATATTAGTTTAGGTGTTAGGTTTGTTTTCTCATTTTAGTTGCTTGAGGATTTGCAAATGTTTTAAATTCGGGGTCTTGATGTGTCGTGAATTGGCAGCACATCTTTGCTTCATTTCATAGAGTTTTGTATGTCTTTAGGTATTAATTTAAGTTAAAGCTGACCTCATTATGCTACATTTCAGGAACTCACGTGAAAGGAACTCACGTGAAAGGAAGAAAGAAGGAGTTAAAATCATAAAGCTATCCAAATGACAAAGAAGAAGATGGATCACCTCTTAGAAGGACGATCCTCATGTTCAAGTGTCAAACAAGCCCTAATTGATCCAGAAATCACTTTCAAGTGGCGAGCAACTGACGAGGTGAAGGATGGATCGTCTTTCTAGAAGACGGTCCGTCAACTGAAAGATGGATCACTTGAGCAAATATTGTCAGAATCAAAGAACAAAGTGAAGGATTGACCCTCTTTCTAGAAGATGGTCTACCAATCAAGGTACTAACAACAACTGGACATAAGCAAATTTTAATCAGCGAAGCTAAGGACGGTCTATCCTTTTAAGGGACAACCCATCCCTACACACCTAGGACTCTCCAATTTTAAATGATTTAGGGATTTCTGAGGCTTAGTATAAATAATATTTTTCTTTTTTTTCCACATATACTGAGATGCACCCATAGAGATAGAGTAGAGATTAATGTAGTTCGTAGTTCATAGTTCATAGCATAGAAAGTAGATCCAAGATTAACATAATTCATAGTTCATAGCATAGAAAGTAGATCCATCTCGTAATTGGAACATTTAAATTCATCAATTCAAGTTTTCTTCTCCAAATTGTAATTTCATTGGTAAGAATATTTAATTACTTGCTCTCTTCTCTTCTTCTTGCTATGGTAACTAAATTCAGATATAGGGATGTGAACTCAATGGGTTTTAAATCATAATGATCCTAATTGTGTAAAATTAATTGTGAGCTTAAGAACATTTGAATGATTTGTGGGTTGTAAAGTATGATTGATGATGAAAGTCATTCAATCCTTCCCAATTACCTTTATGGTGCTTGAAATAGCCAATTTAGGTTGGGTTAGCATCAATCAATAATAACTCAAGGCTTCAATCCTTGTTTAATGGATTTTGTCACGCTTCGAGCCTACACCCTGGGTGTAACATGGTACTTGAAGCCACAAGTGACCCCAAGTCAACTCCTAGTTGATCAGTCACTAGCATTCTGAGTAAATATGCACAACGAAACTTTGAAATAATATCATAAATTATTCGTGAGAGACAAGTCTGAAAACATAAAGTTTAAACAATAGAATAATACTAATAAATCTGAAAATCATGTATGTCTGAAAGCCATCTCATAGAGGAGTTGCTGGGACAAGCCCCCAGCTAACTCTAAGTCTGCCTAAAACTAATACATGACTGAAAGAAGGAAAATTGTGCCCTCGGATGAGGAGGACTCACACTTCAACTGCTGCAGTGGAGAATCTGAATTGCGGCAACTAACGGTGCTGGGTCTGAGAACCTTCCACTATATCATGAAATGATACAACATAAAAGTATGCATCAGTACTTTGAATGTACTAAGTAAGTGGGAGAAACATAACTGAAAATAAAGTTTGAGCTGAAATGACAAGCAATGACCAACAGGTAAGCTGAACTGAACTACTGATATAACTGAAATGGTCAAGATGACCCTGTCTGATGGTCAAGGACATGCCCTAAGTCTGAAACACTAAATCTGAGATATTGTACTGAACTGAGTCAAATTGAGGACTGGAACTAAACAGAGCTGCTTATTCTAAAACTAGACTGGACTGACTAGTGGGAGAGTCTATAACTGACATATAACCACGTGAGCTAGACGTGGAGTCCGATGTATACACCCCACCGATAGGACCCAATATACCTTGCCAGGGTATAAAGGCATGAACTGAGTGATCACAAAAGTCTGGGGACAATCAGGCCAAGTGACTTTTTGCATAACACTGAAAATATGATAAGGAATTTATGGGAATCATATCAACAATATACATGAACATCGTTCTAAGTGAAATTAATGAAAATAAACATGAATACTCTTTCTATTCGAAAGCTCGAGGCTTAAAACTGATAGAAGAAATTGAGGAGGATTTTGGGGACACAAGGAAAGAACAATCCCCTTCCTAAAACCCCACATACCTGGTGAAGAAACCTGGAGAATTTTCTTGAGAATCAAAGAGAAAGGTTCAGCCCTAGCCCTTGCTCTGAAATACTCTGAAAGAGAATTCCACGGTGTTTCTCTGAGGGTTATCGTGAGAATGAGGGGAGGAACCGTCCAAACCCTCTAATAAGTCTGAAATTAGGTCCAAAACGACGTAGTTTAAAGCTTAGGTTAATAGGAAATTACTAAATAGTCCTTAGAAGTTCATTGGGAAAAACTATCAGGTGCCCCTAACGGGTGATATAATGACTCGTTACCAGGTACAACGAGTCGTTGGGTCCTCCCGTCAAGTTCACTGGAGAAAACCCATTGACTCCTGACGGGGAAACTGACGAGTCGTCACCACTGATGATGACTCGTTGTGACTCCCATCGAGTACACTATCAACTGGTCAAATTCTGAAACTCCAGCTTGGAAACGGGCGGCTTAACAAGTCCTGCGGCCTGATGACGACTCATGAGGTTGTCCGTTGGGAAACACGAACTCATCATCTTGGCATCCTTATCACAGTTGAACTGACGAGTCGTTGGGTTCCCTAACGACTCGTCAGGTTGGTCATTCTGAACATTTCTGTAGTTTTTCTAGATTTTCTAAATTAAGTCCCGGATATTAATTTTAAGCTTCCGAGGCATTACAATATCTCACCCTTGGAAACATTCATCCTTGAATGTTAGAAAACTCATAGAAACCAAAAAAATAACAATCAAAGCATTCAAATACTGCTCATTCAACTTCAAAATGACCGACATGACTACCTTCATTTCAGAGAACATAACTAAACTGAATTATACTTTTATTAAACACAACCAAAATTAGAAAGAAAATTTAGTTACACGAACTGAATTCAACAACTAGTTCAGGTCTTATAACCAATATTCACATTTCAAGCTACAACAGAGTTGGTAGAGAACAAGTGAGGGTATTTGGCCCTCATATTTGCTTTGACCTCCCATGTAGCTCCTTCAACTTGCTGATTTCTCCATAGAACCTTGACTAAAGCTATTTCCTTGTTCCTCAACTTACGCACCCGACGGTCGAGGATCCGGACTGGTACGTCCTCATATGAGAGGCTATCTTTTATTCCTACGCTATCTAATGGAAAAAATGAGGTTGGATCTCTGATGCACTTCTTCAAAAGTGACACATGGAAAACTGGATGCACAACTGCTAGTTCTGAAGGTAACTCTAGCTCATAGGCTACCTTGCTGATACGCCTCAAAATTATATAAGGTCCCACATACCTTGGACTGAGCTTCCCCTTCTTTCCAAACCTCATTACCCCTTTCATGGGTGAAATTTTCTGGTACACCCAATCATCAACTGCAAATTCCAACTCTCTTCTCCGTACATCGGCATAACATTTCTGGCGGCTCTAAGCTATTTTCAACCTTTCTCAGATGAGCTGAACTTTCTACATTGCCTCATGAACCGAGTCTGGCACTATCAAGGTGGTTTCACCAACTTCAAACCACCCTATAGGAGATCTACACCTTCTACCATACAATGCTTCAAATGGGGCCATCTGGATGCTAGAATGGCAGCTGTTGTTGTATGCAAACTCGATAAGAGGAAGATGGTCATCCCGATTACCCTTAAAATCAATCGCGCACATTCTTAGCATATCTTCTAGAGTATGAATAGTCTGCTCAGCTTTCCCATTTGTCTGTGAGTGAAAAGCTGTACTGAGCTTGACCTGAGTGCCAAGTCCCTTCTGAAAAGATTTCCAGAAATGGGAGGTGAACTAGGTACCCCTGTCTGAAATAATAGCCAATGGCACCCCATGAAGTCTAACCAGCTCCCGAATATAAAGTGTAGCATAATCCTCAGCTGAATCTATGGTTTTGACTGGGAGGAAATGTGTTGACTTAGTCATTCGGTCTACTATTACCCAGATTGAGTCATGTTGTAGACGAGTTCGAGGTAGACCCGTAATGAAGTCCATATTTACTTCTTCCCACTTCCAGGTGGGTATGCTGATATCGTGGCTCATACCTCCTGGTCTCTGGTGTTCTACTTTGACCTGCTGGCAGTTTGGACACTTAGCTACAAATTCAATGATGTCTCTCTTCGTACCATTCCACCAGTAAATACCCCACAAATTGCGGTACATTTTGGTAACACCGGGGTGAATGTTGTGTCTTGAGCTGTGTGCCTCAGCCAGTATCTACTGTCTCAACTCACCAACATCCGGCATGCACAATCCCCCTTGGGAGAAAGCCTCAACCTCCTTTCTGAGGACTGCTTCTTTAAGTTTAAGTAGAACTGGATCTTCATCTTGTCTGAACTTAACTTATACTACCAAGGATGAATCCGACCCTCTTTGCCTTACCACGCCACCTTCAGCTGAATCCACCAACTGCACCCCCAATCGGGCTAGCCTGTGAACGTGTTTCACTAGCTCCCTCTTACCTTCCTCAACGTGAGCTACACTTTCCATAGACTGCCTTCTTAGGGCGTCAGCCACCACATTTGCCTTACTTGGATGATACAACACACTTATGTCATAATCCTTTAGCAGTTCCAACCACCATCTCTGACGCAGGTTTAAGTCCTTCTGGCTGAATACATACTAAAGGCTCTTATGATCTGTGAAAATATCCACGCGAGCCCCGTACAAGTAGTGTCTCCATATTTTTAACGCGAATACAACCACTGCCAACTCCAAGTCGTGAGTTGGATAATTCTTCTCATGGACTTTGAGCTGTCTGGAGGCATAGGCTATCACTTTGCCTCGTTTCATCAAAACGCAACCAAGTCCAACTCTGGAGGCATCACAATACACAACTAGCCCATCTGATCCTTTCGGTAAGGTTAATACTAGAGGGGTAGTGATTTGAGTCTTCAACTCCTGGAAACTTTTCTCACACTCATCCGACCACTAAAAGTTCACCTTCTTCTGGGTTAACTTGGTCAGAGGAGATGCTATGGAGGAGAAACTTTCCACAAACAGTTGATAATAGCCTGCTAAGCCCAGAAAACTCCTGATTTCTGTCGGAGAGGTAGGTCTGGGACAATCCTTCACTGCTGCTATCTTATGAGGATCTACTTGTATCTCTTCACCTGAGACCACATGACCCAAGAAAGTCACAGTCTTCAACTAGAATTCACACTTACTGAACTTGGCGAATAATTAGAGATCTCTGAGAGTCTATAATGCTAACCTTAGGTGTTGGCATGTTCTTCTTCATTTCTGGAGTACACCAGAATGTCGTCAATAAATACAATGACGAACATATCTAGGTACTGCTTGAAAACCCTATTCATCAAATCCATGAAGGCTACTGGGGCGTTCGTTAACCCAAAGGACATCACCATAAACTCGTAGTGACCATACCGAGTTCTGAATGCTATTTTCAATATGTCACACTCTCTGACCCTTAACTGATGGTATCCTGACCTAAGATCGATCTTGGAGAAACAACTAGCTCCCTGAAGCTGGTCGAACAGGTCATCAATTCTAGGTAGGGGATATCTGTTCTTGACTGTGACTTTGTTCAGCTGACGGTAATCTATGCACATTCTGAGGGTACCATCTTTCTTACGCAAGAATAGCACTGGAGCACCCTAGGGAGAGATGTTGGGTCTGATAAAACCCTTGTTAAGAAGACCTTTTAGCTGCTCCTTCAACTCCATAAGCTCGCTGGAGCCATTCTGTAAGGAGGGATGGAGATTGGCTGAGAATTTGGGAGGAGATCTATTTCGAAGTCTATTTCCCATTCAGGGGGAACTCCGGGAAGATCCTGAGGAAATATATCTGAGAACTCGCTGACAACTGGAACTGACTGAATGGTTGGGGTCTCAGAATTGGAATCCTTGACCCAAACCAAATGATATAGAAATCATTTGGAACTGAGTTTTTGGCCTTAAGGTAGGAAATAAACCTACCCTTAGGGGCTTAACTGCTGTCCGACCATTCTAAAATTGGCTCATTAGGAAACTGGAATTTGACAACTCTAGTTCTGCAATCAACTGAGGCATAGCAGGAGTATAACCAATCCATGCCAAGAGTAAGGTCGAAGTCGACCATGTCTATCTCTACGAGATCAACTGGAATTACTGGGTTCAGGACATAAACTGGGCAATTCTATACACCCGGCTGGCTTTAACTGACTCGCCGACTGGGATAGAGACTGAGAATGGTTCTGAGAGAACCTCTGGACTTATACTAAGTTGAACTATTATATACGGAGTTACGAACGAAAGAGTATCTCCTGGATCTAAGAGGGCATATACGTATAGATAGAAGAGACGTAACATACCAGTAACTACGTCAAGTGAGCTTTCCTGATCTTGATGAGATGATATAGCATAGAAATAGTGTTGGAACTGACCACCATCTGTACTTGCTATGTTAGCTTGCTGGGCTGGTCGACCCGCTGGAGCTGATGATGTGGTAGATTGCAATCTCCCTCGCCCTACTGACAGGCACTCCCTAAGCCTGTGTCTAAGTTGTCCACACACCCTTTCGTCCCTGAAGGCATTCTCCTGGGTGATTCCTACCATATTTGGTACAAGCTAGATACTTGTTGTTGGCAATGAAACTCTGTGACTGAGAGCCAGATGCTCCGCCTCTCCGATCCTGGCAGGACCGAAAGGTTGGGGCGCTGGCTGAGCTGTGTGCTAGGGCTCTCTGTTGTTGTTGTTGTTGCTGTTGTTGTTGTGAGAGGCTACTACTGCCAGATTTCTGATGGCCATAATTTGAATGACTAGTTCTTTCCCGCTTGTTCTTCGCTCCATATCTTTCATCTTCTCTGCATTAATCTGCTGGGCATAAACAATTAGGCTAGAGTGGTCCATGTCCTTAATCAGCATCGCGGTCCTATACTCCTTGAGGACCAGATTAGACACTCCATTAACGAATTTCAGCATATGAGCCCTTGGCTCAGCCACCATCTCTGGAGCATACTTGGATAGTCTAGGAAAATCCAGAGCATACTTCTCCATTGTCTGGTTGCCATGCTGTAGGTTCATAAACTCTGCCACCTTAGCCTCCCTCAACTCTAGAGGATAAAACCTATCCAGGAAAGCTATGTGGAACTCCTCCCACTCCACCGGTCCTGCTCCCACTGGCCGCCCTTCCTTCAACTGCTCATACCAAACCTGGGCTACCCCTTTAAGCTGATAGGCAGCTAGGTCAGCACTCTCGAAGGAGCTGACACCCATGATACTGACAATATTTCTAGTCTCATGTATAAACCCTTGTGGATCCTCTCCCACCTTCACTCCATGAAAATCTGGAGGGTTCATTCAGGTAAAATCCCGCACTCGAGCAGCAACTACAGACCCATTTGTGGCTACTAGAACCATCTGCTGGTTTACTTGGTTGGTGACTATTTGAGCTAGTAATTGAATGGCTGCCCTGAATTCGGTGGTGGATATGGATTCATCTTGAGGTGCTTCCGAAGTTGATGGGGCAGGTCTGTTGACATTAGCAATCCTGCTTCCATTACCACATCTGAGAGGCATGGTTCATTGAAATGAAACAAAGCACAAATTCGAAGGGAATTTCTGGAATTTGGACGTTAACGCACGATAAGGAATATAAACAAAAGGAAATTTTCCTAATAACATCTCATAGACTCCTCATCATAAGTGTGGTGCGCTTCACACCCATGAAAAGGACTCTACTCGATGCGGCTTTCAGACATTCCAAGAATACTTTAAACCTAGGGCTATGATACCAAGTTTTTCACGCCCCGAGCCACATCGTGGGCGTAACACGGTACTTGAAGCCACAAGTGACCCCAAGTCAACCCCTAGTCTATCAGTTACTAGAATTCTGAGTAAACATGCACAACGGAACTTTGAATAATATCATAAAATATTCATGAGAGACAAGTCTGCAAACATAAAGTTTAAACAAAAGAATAATACTGATAAATTTGAAAATCCTGTCTATCTGAAAGCCATCTAATAGAGAAGTTGCTGGGACAAGCCCCCAGCTAACTCTAAGTCTAACTAAAACTAATACATGACTGAAAGAAGGAAAATAGTGCCATCGGATGAGGAGGACTCACACTTTAAGTGCTGCAATGGAGAATCTAAACTACGGCAACTAACGGTGCTGGGTCTGAGAACCTGCCACTGTCTCATGAAACGATACAACTTTAAAGTATGCTTAGTACTTTGAATGTACTGAGTAAGTGAGAGAAACATAACTGAAAATAAAGTCTGAGCTGAAATGACACGCAATGACCAACAGATAAGCTGAACTAAACTACTGATATAATTTGAAAATGTCAAGATGACCCTGTATGATGGTGAAGGACATGCCCTAAGTCTGACACAGTAAATATGAGATACTATACTGAACTGAGATAAATTGAGGACTAGAACTGAACTGAGCTGCTTATTCTAAAACTGGATTGGACTGACTAGTTGGAGAGTCTATAACCGACATATAACCATGTGAGCTAGATGTAGAGTCCGATGTATACACCCCACCGGTAGGACCCCATATACCTTGCTAGGGTATAAAGGCATGAACTGAGTGATCACAAAAGTTTGGGGTCAATCAGACCAAGTAATATTGTAAACTACGCTGGCAACGTAGTTCTGGGAACCTGGGTGTGCTGGAACCCCAGCCCGCTCGGTGTTAAGTTCTATTCCCACTGGAAAACCTAAACTGAACTACTAAATAACTTAAAACTGGGGTCCAAGACTAGTCAAGGACGTACAACTGCATGTACCCTGATAGTCTTATCAGACCAGATTCTAAAACTGGGTTCTAGACTGGTCAGAGCTGCTCATCTGAAAGCGTCGTGATCATCTAAGAACAAGCTGTAACTAAACTGGGGTCCTGGGGCTAGTCAGAGCCATATACTAGAATATCATGATCGCCTAATGGACCAAAAATTGTAAATCTGAGTCTGGTTCTAATAACTGAGAGGCACCACTAACACCTCGAAATAAGACAGAAGTCAAACTGATTAGTTGACAATGTTCTAAACATTACTGAGGATTCTAGCATTCTGATTGAGGCTATATTGATATGATTCTGGAGAGATTCTAGTTCTAACTGGCCTGGACTACTAGCAGCTAATAGAGAATTCATCTTATCCCAACAGTACAGGAATTTTATAATATAGGGAAATTTCAAGAATCAAAGAAATTTCATTCAACGAACTAAAGTCATTCTGATTCATGGGATATTTACCCAACATATATGTATAGCAAGAAATTCTAGGAATTCAGCCCAAAGCATTCTTCATTCACTAGATGGAATTTAGCAAGTAAAATCATTACTCGACAAATTAGGGCTTAAACTTACTTTTTGCATAACACTGATAATATGATAAGGAATTTATGGGGATCATATCAACAATATACATAAACATCGTTCTAAGTGAAATCAACAAAAATAAACCTGAATACTCTTCCTATTCAAAAGCTCAATGCTTAAAACTGATAGAAGAAATTGAGGAGGATTTTGGGGACACAAGGGAAGAAAAATCCCCTTGCTAAAACCTCACATATCTAGTGAAGAAACCTAGAGAATTTTCCTGATAATTGAAGAGAAAAGTTCAGCCCTAGCCCTTGCTCTGAAATACTCTGTGAGAGAATTCTACGATGTTTCTCTGAGGGTTATCATGAGAATGAGGGGAGGAACCATCCAAACCCTCTAATAAGTCTGAAATTAGGTCCAAAATGACATAGTTTAAAGCTTAGGTGAATAGGAAATTACTAAATAGTCCTTAGAAGTTCGTTGGGAAAAACTATCAGGTGCCCCTAACGGGTGACGTAACGACTCATTACCAGGTCCAACGAGTCATTGGGTCCTCCTATTAAGTTCATTGGAGAAAACCCATTGACTCCTGACGGGGAAACTGATGAGTTGTCGCCGCTGATGATGACTCGTTGTGACCTCCCATCGAGTACACTGTCAACTTCACAAATTCTGAAACTCCGTCTTGGAAACGGGTGGCTTAACGAGTCATGCGGCCTGATGATGACTCGTGAGGTCGTCCGTTGGGAAACACTAACTCATCATCTCGGCATCCTTCTCATGGTTGACCTGACGAGTCGTTGGGTCCCCTAACGACTTGTCAGGTTGGCCGTTCTGCAACATTTTTGCAGTTTTTTAGATGTTCTGAATTAAGTCCTGGATATTGATTTTGAGCTTCCGGGGCATTACAGAATCACCTAGGCATATGATGAATTTCAAATAGCAATAATAAATTGGGTAGTACTTGCTTGTATGTTCATTTATAGCCCATTCTCAATTTTCCCATATTGGTGATTTAGGAGGATTGATCCAAAATTGGGGCCACTTCTCTAGTACTTCTAATTAATTGTTTACAATCTAAAACAATTTACATTCCTTAGTTATAGTTATATCCTAATTTGAATAGTCTCTAAGTCTCAAATCTAAGTTGACAAGTTCTAGATAGTTTGGGTCTACCAAAGTTCCAATGGATTCGAATTGACTCTTAGTTGGGTATTATATTTGCATGGACTATTTACACTTTCAAAGATTGGATTGGATTTGAGTGACAATCAAATATACACAAGGATCACAGATACAAGAATACTTACCACTCCACCATTTTTGATTCAAAGATTCCATGTTAAGAAAAGTATTATAATACTAAAAGAAATATATATATATATATATATATATATATATAAATATAAAATAAAATAAAATAACTTAAATAGATAAAAAAACAAAAATCTGATTTAGAGAAATAATTAATTTCTAAGTACTCGACAACGGCGCCAAAAACTTGATGCGTCCAACTGCATGCACAAGCACATGCAATCGTCAAGTAATATAGAATGGTTAAGTCCAAATATCATACTCATAGGGACTTGTCAATTAATTATTTACTAAATTAAACTAATGTTACTTATCTATTTAAGTGATAAAATCTAAAGATATTAGTTTTAATTAACTGACTAAAAATAAACGAAAATAACTAATGAACAATTAACCAGACGAAGAGCAGATTTTTACATATTCAATGAGATGAAATTGATCTAGGGCTATGGATTCACTAGTAATCATGTTGAGTAATTACTTGAACTAACTTTAATGTTTATCTGGTTATTAGTTGCAGGTTGATATTACTTAATTGAGCATCTTTTCCATAACTCTAAGACTACTTGACTATCCCTAAAGCCTATATTTCTATGGTCATTGGATAATAGTAAAGTACAAGTAGGATTTTGTCTATATCAACAAAGTAAGGCTAAAGGGTATACTTCTATCCTCATTAGTGAATCAATCCCCTTTTTCTATAAGGTTCACCAACAAGCTCTATTTATTCTTTTTATCCTTGTAATTTTCTCTTTTGAGTCAAATTAATGAACCATAAATAATGTTCAACTATTTTGTCAAATAATCAAATAATTAAGATCAAGAATAAATAAACAACCATATGAGTCATAACATGACAACAACTATTTAGCAAGTCAATCCATGTTCATAAACAACAATCATGCAAGCTACCATAATCCTAGAATGATAAGTTTCGCTCTACATAGACATAGATAAATTACAATAAATCATTCAAAAAAAATGTAAAAATAAATAATACAAAGAAGAAAAGATAAAGTCAATTTTCTCTCGCCTTCATGTCAGCTCCTAGCTCTTCCTAGGTAAAAAGTTTTATTCCAAGAAGTTTTTAATGACTATTTATAAGTATAGAAAAAGTCCCATATAAAATAGGTTGAGTCCAAAATGAACTGAAAAATAAAAACTCAGAAATCTCGATTCTGGATAGCCTCAGGCGCGCTGTGCCTCTCATTGAGCCTAACTGCAGAATAAAATTTTTTTCTGAAGTTTTAGAGTAGGTGCGACAAATCTCCAAATGCGCCATCCCTCTATACTTTGATTTTTCTAAAGTTTGGGCTCTAATGCAGTGCACCTCTCAATGCATCACGTTGATCCTTGCCCGAAAACTCTCCCGAGTTCTCTTCAAAGCTATGAACCTTCTTACATAGCTCATTTCGGTTGATTTTCATCATATTTTCCTACAAAATATCTCATCACACTTGTTAGTTTGCAATCAAGAATTTTCATTTAAAACATGCAACTAATAAGGATAAACATGGATAAAATACGGCAAGCGGATGTACAAATACGC
This sequence comes from Datura wrightii, assembly GCA_035772735.1. Classification (NCBI taxonomy): domain Eukaryota; kingdom Viridiplantae; phylum Streptophyta; class Magnoliopsida; order Solanales; family Solanaceae; genus Datura; species Datura wrightii. Next base: position 105,655,299 of record JASDFA010000016.1, on the reverse strand, counting down.
CCCAAATCATTCTTCTCCGTTAAAATAATTTTAAATTTATTAACATGTGGAATCATATGATTGGTCTAATTTTTGGCTCCAAGTACAACAACATACTAGTGTAATCCCGCAAAATAGAGTCTGGGGAGGGTAGAGTGTATGTAGACCTTCTCCCACCTCAGAAGTAGAGAGATTGTTTTCAATAGATCCTTGGCTCAAGGATAATAACCAAAGCAATCCAGAAAAGGAAATATCAGATGAAATAAAACATGTCAAACATCATCTGAAATAAAAATAATAAGCTACACAAAGTTCAAGAAATAATAAATAATATAAAAATCTATAGGCAAGATACTATAGGAGTAATACTACAACTACTAGTATGGATGAATTTGCTAAACAATGCTCTACTTCCTATTAACCTACTATCCTAATTTGTATTTCTCTATAACCTCCTATCTAGGGCCATATTCTAAGTAAGTCAAAACTGCATCATGTCCTTTCTAATCACCTATCCCTAATACTTTTTCAGCCTACCCCTACCTCTCCTGAAATCATTCCTCAACAACCTCTCACACCTCCGCACTACGCATCCGGGCATCTCCTCTTCACATGTACGAATCATAGTAAATTTAATATAAAAAAAAAGTTTACCCTCTTTCTACAATTATTAGCACCACCCAAACACCCCTTCCCCCACATACACTTTTCTTCTCTCTTAGATATTGCTCACCATTTTAATTTTCTTTTATTTAACCTATGGAAGGGCAAAAGAAATAATGACGACATTCATAAAAAACAAATAGTCCAACAAAAAATGATTTGATTAAGCAACTAGGTATACTACATTTGCTTTTTTGTGTAAACCCCATATTCAAAATCCAAAATCAAAATAAAAGATTGAAAATAATATATTTTTTTACCCCTATACCTTTCACCACCACCACCTTCCCTCCCCCACAATAATAATATAAATTAAAATAATATGAACATATGAATTTATTTTAATTTTGAGTCTCTAATATCCTAATTAGGAAGAGACTAAAAACCAACAAAAATAAAAAAATGATCAAGATATTTTGGATAATTGATAGCAAATTTTTATAATAGAAAATAATAACTTTTAAAATGGGACTATCAAATGGGACAGATATGGGTTTTAGTTGGATCCTGAGTTACGGGTTGGGTTCTAACAAATTAAGGATTGGTTTAAAATAGGCTAATAGGAAGATGTCAAGTAATTAATAAGTTTTTTAATATTAGTTTCAAACAGATTGGATCAAAATATAGTCATAGATGATTTTTTGACACGACCCCAAATGGGCATGTCATGCGGGCACCTACATGGACTCTAGCTTGATAGGAGAACCTCTTTTTAAATAATATATAAATATATAAGAAAAATATTTCTCATTATTGTTACATAAATCAATCAATGTTCTCATTACAATAAAATCCCAGCAAAACCATGACTCTCCCAAGATATAGTATAGAAAGGTACAAGAGCTCTACTGGAGACAATGACAAATAAAATGACACATCTTCACCTTTAGAGAGAATGTAGAAGTTGATGCTGAGTGTCGCCTCGTCAACCATGAAATTGCAAATCACCTGCCACAACTTACACCCAAAAAGGTGTAGCAAGGTAATATCAGTATATCAAACGTACTGGTAGTCATCATCGGCCGAGTAGGATTAGTTCATGCAACATTATATAATTAATATAAAACTGATTAATCTTTACTAGTCACATCAAACATACCTAAAAGTTAAGTCTATATGTATACACACATGTACATGCATTATAATTTTCCACACTCAACTGAACAATCAATTCATCAACTTTCCAATCCCTACATGGGGACCATTGTCTCGATGCAGTGGTGACTAGCCCGCTACCGCGATCCCATGGCCGCGGAGACCTACCTACTGCAGCAGTAACCTACTTAAACAGAATCGTGACCTTACCAACACTTCTCTCCTTTTTTAAGACTATAATCCCATTACATATCACTAAATCCAAATTCCATTAGCTAAACCCTTTTTTGGTCACTCCTATTCATTCAACTATTCTGCAATATTTTTACCTATGTTTGTTATCTTTTGTTTAGCCCTTGTTAACCTTCCGTAACCCATATTATCATTATCTCATCTCTACATCTATTAGTGAGACTATTTTCCCTAGTCAAGATCACCCAACACGGACATTATAGATGCAATTACCCCTTACAGGACCATTACAACAATCAACCTAACTCAATTATACTAGGCTCAACCAAATTCAAATGATCACCATAGACTACGTGTAACTAACTACGCCTCTGGTGCACGCACAAGTGCACGCAATCGTACAAGTAATACAGTGACTCTTAAGAGCCGGATATCGAACCCACAAGGACTAGATTATCAGTGAATTAACAATTCTAAGTATCAATTCAAAATTCAAAAGTTCTAATTTTCAAAGATTTAAAGTTTGTTTCTAAATCTAAAGACAATCACAAATTTAATGGAAAAACAGTAATGAGAAGAATCTAGGGTTAAGGCCAAACATTCATGTATAGCTACAACTCACATTAGTTCAAGTATTTGCTTTTGTTTGTTGTCTCATAAAATAATTGTCATGTTCATAGTATTTCAGCCCTCTAAACAAAATTGAATTATCCTCACAACTACATCATTGAACGAGGATGTGACAACCTAATTCATATGCAGTTATCTATGTGGAGTGGTTTTGTCACGCTCCAAGCTTACACCCTGGACGGGACACGGTACATAGAGTTACAAGTAACCCCAAGTCAACCCCTGGTCTATCATACACTAGCATTCTGAGTAAACATATAAATATAGAGGAAGATTTAAAGTAAACTATAAAACATTTACGAAAATAGAGCTGAATCATAAAGTTTAAAAACATCTGAACAAAACTACAAGTCTGAAAAACCAAGTCTGTGTCGAAAAGCCACTACAATTGTTGAGTTTATGGGACAAGCCCCCAGCTAACTCCAAGTCTATAAAGAAATAAATAGAACTGAAATAAATGATCTTCGTCCTCGAAAGATGAGGACTCACCAATAGTGTAGGTGGAGTCTTTTGATAATGAGCGACTAGCGAGGCTGAGATTGAGATCCTGCACCTGTATCATAAAATGATACAACATAAAAGGTATGCATCAGTACTTTGAATGTACTGAATAAGTGAGAGAAACCATACACAAGAAATAAAAATACTGAACTGAAAAGACATGCAATGACCAACTAAAATACTAAACTAAAATAAACTAAGATGGTCTAAAAGACCCTATCTGATGGTTAAAGACATGCCCTGAATATGAGATTCTAATCTAATTTGATCTAATACTGAACTAAGCTGACTAGTGGGAGAGTCTATAACTGACATGTAACCATGTGAGCTAGATGTGGACTTCGATGTATACACCCCATCAATAGGACTCAACATACCTTACTAGGGTATAAAGGCATGAACTGGGTGATCACAAATCTGGGGCCATGAGGCCAATAAAATTGTAACCTACGGTGGCAACGTAGTTCTGGGAACTTGGGTGCGCTGGAACCCCGGTCCGCTCAGTGTTAAGTCCTGCTCCACTGGATATTTCTAAACTGACTATTAAGATGATAACTTGAAACTAGGGCCTAAGACTAGTCAGGAATACCTATCTAGAAGCACCCTGAGAGCTTTATCAGACCATATTTTGTAACTAGGTTCTGAGACTGGTCAGAGTTGCTTATCTGAAAGTGTCAAAAACGCCTAAAGAACAAACTGTAATTCTAAAGATGTGTAATGTCCCAAAAATTCAAAGACTAGATCAGAGACTTTAATAAGAAAATCTGGAAAAAAATCTGCAGAAAATGTCAAAGAACGACTCACCTAATGGGTCGATGAGAGACCTAATGACTCGTTACATCAGTTGTGGGAAGGATGATTGAGATATGATAAGGGAGAGGCATTGTACCCAACAGAAATCCTCACAAATCGTGGTTAGGCACCACAACCCATTAGGTCACTCATGAGCAGGCAGGGGTCAGGAATTTAAAGAATTGGGCAGTGTAGTTGACGACTTACCTAACGACTCGTTTGTGGTAGTAATGAGTCGTCAGGTCCCTTGCGGTGGCCTTCTGGGTTTTTCCAGGAAGTTTACCTAATGAGTGTGACCACGAGACATGATCAGTGACCACGACCCGTTAGGGTCACTTGACAGTTTTTTCCTGCGACTTTCTAAGGGCTATTTAGTAACTTTCTATTCTCCTAAGATTTAAACCACGTCGTTTTGGAAGTAAATTCATACCTATTAGTGGGAATGATTGGCCTCTCCCCTTATTTCCGTGTTCATTCTCATAAAAATATCGATAAGTCTTTCAAGAACTCTCAAAGCAAGGTTCAGGGTTTCTCATTTATCTCAGAAATTCAAGATTACTCCTCAAGGGAATTTCTTAGCCAGGTATGTGGGAATTCAGCAAGGGAACTGTTCTTCCCTTGCGTCCCCCAAAACCCTCTCATCGTTTCTCTATCAGTTTTAGCCCAGAGTTTCCGAATACAAAGAAATTACATGTTGTTTTTGTTAATTTCAATAGAATGATATCTATGCTTATTATTGATATGATCTCCATCAGTTCTTACCTAAATTGTTGATGTTCCTACAAAAGTGGATTTAAGCCTTAGATTTTCGAGTGGAGATTATTTGCGTATTAAATTCAGTCTAGTCCGTGAAGTGTGATTTGGGTTTATTTTCTAGTATTTCTTATTTTCTAGACGTTGAATAAATACTCCATTGAAAAGAATGACTTTAGCCCTAGCATGAATAAGAAAGTTATAGCATTGTTTGTCAGATGTGATTTCTATAATTCTTGAAATATTTGCCATATTATGAAATTCCCGTGTTGCTGGAATAAGTTGAGTTCTCTGTTAGCTGCTTAGTAGTTTAGCTCAGTTAGAACGTAGAACCTCTTCAGAACTATATTGATTTTGTCAACTGATCAATTTAACTTCAGTCTTTTCCTGAGGTGTCAGTGGTGCCTCCCAGTTATCAGAATCAAATTCAGAATCTAGTTTATTGTTCCATTAGGCGGTCATGGCATTTTAGATTTATAGCTCTGACTAGCCTCAGGACCCCAGTTCAGACTACAGTTTGTTCTTAGACGATTATGACGCTTCCAGATAAGAACCTCTGACTAGTCTAGAACCCAGTTTCAGAATCTGGCCCGTTAAGACTTTCAGGGTACTTTTAGTTATATATCCCTGACTAGTCTTGGACCCCAATTTCAAGCTATCAGCTTAGTAATTCAGTCTAGGTTTTCCAGAGGGAGTAGGACTTAGCACCGAGCGGGCCGGGGTTCCAGCGCGCCCAGGTTCCTAGAACTACGTTGCTAGTGTAGGTCATAGTATTATTTGGCTTGATTCGCCCCATACTCTTGTGATCACCCAGTTCATGCCTTTATACCCTGGCAAGGTATATTGGGTCCTACCGATGGGGTGTATACATCGGACTCTATGTCTAGCTCACGTGGTTTTATGTCAGTTATAGGCTCTCCCACTAGTCAGTCAGTCCAGTTTCAAAATTAGCAGATCAGTACAGTATCTCAGACTCAGAACTTTTAGACTTAAGGCATGTCTTTGACCACCAGACAAGGTCATCTTGACCATTTCAGTTTACATTCAGTTGATTAGCTTAGTATATAGTGGTCATTGCATGTCATTTATATTTCATTCATTTATATCTACTATTATGTTCCTCTCACTTACTCAGTACATTCAAAGTACTGACACATACTTTTATGCTATATCGTTTCATGATATAGTAGCAGGTTCTCAGACTCAGCACCGTTAGTCACACCGGTTCGAATCCTCCTCCTCAGCAGTTGAAGTGTGAGTCCTCATCATTCGAGGGACTTATTTCATTTCTTTCAGTTAGTTCACTATTTTTAGCTAGACTTAGAGTTAGCTGGGGGCTTGTCCCAACAACTCATCAGCTAGAGGAATTTCAGACACAAAAATAAATTTCAGACTTCAGATGTTCTTAAACTCTATATTTTCAGTTATATTTTTCATAAATGCTTTTATGATATTATTTCAAAGCTTCCACTATATTTGTTTTACATATAATACCAGTGTATGATAGACCAGGGGTTGACTTGGGGTCACTTGTGACTTCAAGTACCGTGTCCAGTCCAGGGTGTAGACTCGGAGCGTGACAAGCTGGGGTTCTAAGGCTGGTCAAAGATTCCTATTTGAAAGTGTCATGGCTTCCTAAAGAACCACTAAAACTGATACTAAGTCAGATTGTGATAACTAGGAGGCACTACTGACACCTCGAGAATTTCTGTAGTCAAACTGATCAGCTGGCATTTCTGACTGACACTGAGTATTCTAACATAGACTGAAACTAGGCTAACATGTATCTAAATAAGAATTTAGCATATACAAATAACATAGGAATCTACCACACTGATAGAATCAGGATAAATTTCAAGGTTTAATCGCTGTAATAAGATGCTAGTATTTTTATACTCTCAAGGACTAGGGTTAAATTTACTGTACAGGGATAAGCATCAATACTGTAACAAACCGGTGGAAAATATTTATAATTATCATAAAACAATATTCCATATGAATTAAATGAAGCATGATTAAGAATTTCTTAACATTCGATAATCTGCAGGGCTAGAACTGACAAACAAAAATAGGGAGAAATTCTGGAGACACAAAGGAAGAACTATTCCCTTGTTGAATTCCCACATACCTGGAGATGGAAATTCCAAAGATAATTCCTTGAAAAAATTGAGAAGAATCAATCACCCTAACTTTTGCTCTGAACTTTTCTGAGAGAGACTTTACGCTTAACTGATGAGAGATGAGAAACAAATGAGAGAAACCACCGGTTCCCTCTCTAAAACCCCTGCTTAAACCCAAACGACGTAGTTTAGGGACTAAGTAGGTGAAAAATTACAAAAGTAACCTGGGATATAAATCTGAAATCTGGTCGACAGGGTCCCAACGGGTCACTCAATGAGTCGTTGGTTGAGACCACGACTCATTGGGACCTCTCGTTGGTTCCACTGCCTGGGGGGAAAGTCACTAGTTCTGGCAACGGGGGTCACCATGACTCTTTGGATGAACCAACGGGTCGTTGGTTCCTCCCATGGCCACTAGACAAGGGAAAATGGAAGACCAAGCAATGAGTGACGCAACGACTCGTTGGTTGAACCAACGGGTCATCGTGTCCAGTCGTTAGGTTCACTGGAGAGTTTTCTTGAAAATGCTTATGTTGAAACAATGGTGCTGACAATGACTCGTTAGGGGAAACAACGAGTCGTTGTTTCCTCTCATCTTTACTGGAAGGGGGATTTCAAGGACTTCACTCGATGACTCTCAAAACGGATCGTTGTTTCTGACAACAATTCGTTGGTTGAGTCGTGGGGTCCTTGGAAGGATTTATGGGCTGGGGGTACCATGACTGACAGGATGACTTGTTGTTTCTAACAACTGGTCACTCCTTGTCTCATTGGTTCCCAAGTGGCCAAGACCTGGTGACCACGAGTGACACAATGAGTCGTTGGAGCTGACCATGATTCTTTGTTTCAGTCGTTCTGAGAAATTTTTTTTCTGGTTTTTCTGCTGCATTTTTCCTCAAAAGTCTAAGTATGGTCTAGGGAAGTTTTGGGGTGTTAATATATCCCACTTGGGATCATTCATCCTTGAATAAAGGCTAAGACTGCGGGAAAACTAGGAAAAGAACTGAGATTTCTAGACCGAGACTATGAGCTGGTTTCTGAAGGAGTAACTGACTCCGAACTAACTTAACCGTACTAACATAGCTGATTCAACTGAATTGCACATAGAAAATCTAGATAAAGCTGATGAGTACAGAACTGAATAGAGTACTGGGTAGGAATTTAGTACCTGATACTGGAACTGAACTGGAAGGGAACAAGTGTGGGTATCTAGCCATCATATTTTCTTTAGCTTCCCACATAGCTCCTTCTACATGCTGATTTCTCCATAAAACCTTGACTGGAAGCTACCTTCTTGTTCCTCAGCTTATGAACCTGACAGTCAAGGATCTAGACTGGGACCTCTTTGTACGAGAGACTATCTTTCACTCCTACACTATTTAATGGCACAATTGAAGTTGGATCACCGATGCACTTCTTCAATAGTGACATATGGAATACTGGGTGCACAGATGCCAGTTCTGAAGGTAGTTCCAGCTCATAAGCTACCTTGCTAATTCACCTCAGAATTATATAGGGTCTCACATATCTCGAACTGAGCTTTCCTTTCTTTCCAAATCTCATCACCCCTTTCATAGGTGAAATTTTCAAATAAACCTAGTCATCCACAGCAAACTCTAATTCTCTTCTCCTCACATCAGCATAAGATTTTTAACGACTCTGAGATGTTTTCAATCTTTCTTGATGAGCTGTACTTTTTGCATAGCTTCATGAATCGAGTCTGGACCGATTAAAGTAGATTCACCCTCTTTGAATCACCCGATAGGAGATCTACACCTCTTGCTATACAATGCCTCAAACGGGGCCATCTGGATATTGGAGTGGTAGTTTTTGTTGTAAGCAAACTCGATGAGAGGCAAGTGATCATCCCAACTGTCCTTGAAATCAATCGTGCATGCTCTCAACATGTCTTCTAGGGCCTGACAGTCCACTCAGCTTGTCCATCTGTCTGTGGGTTTAAAGTTGTGCTGAGCTTGACCTGGGTACCGAGTCCCTTCTGAAAAGACTTCTAAGAATAAGAGGTGAATTGGGTACCTTTGTCTGAGAATAATGGCACCCCATGAAGTCTAACCAACTCCTAGATATAAAGACTAGCATAGTCCTCAGCTGAATCTGTAGTCTTAACTAGGAGAAAGTGTGTTGACTTAGTCATCCGGTCTACTATTACCCAGATAGAATCATACTGCCGACTAGTCTAAGGTAGACCCGTAATAAAATCCATATTCACTTCTTTCCACTTCCAGGTGGGTATGGTGATATCCTAAGTCATATCTCCTAGTCTCTGGTGCTCTACTTTGACTTGCTGGCAGTTCGGGCACTTAGCTACAAATTTAGCAATGTCTCTCTTCATGCCGTTCCACCAGTAAATATCCTGTAAATAGTGGTACATTTTAGTAGCACCAGGGTGGATGGAGTATCTCGAGCTGTGTGCTTCATCCAGTATTTGCTGTCTCAAATCACCGACGTCCGGTACACATAATCTGCCCTGGTAACGACGTACACCATCTCCCCTTTTGGAGAAAGCCTCAACTTCTTTTCGGAGAACCGCTTCCTTAAGCCTAAGGAAGATGGGTTCTTCATCTTGTTTGGACTTAACTTCAACAACCAAAGAGGAATCTGACCCACTTTGCATTACCACTCCACCCTCAACCGAGTCAACCAACTTCACCCTTAACCGAGCTAGTCGGTGATTATCCTTTGCCAGTTCCTTTCTGCCCTCTTCCACATGGGCCATACTCCCCATAGATACTCTACTAAGGGCATCCTCCACTAAATTGGCTTTGCCTAGGTGATATAACATGCTTATGTCATAATCCTTCAAGAACTCTAACCACCTTCTCTGACGAAGATTTAGATCTTTTTAACTGAATACATACTAAAGGTTCTTATGATCGGTGAAAACATCCACGTGAGCCCCGTATAGATAGTGTCTCCATATTTTCAATGCAAACACCACCGTTGCCAATTCCAAGTCATGAGTCAGATAATTCTCTTGTTTGGAGGCGTAGGCTATCACCTTGCCCCGCTGCATCAGAACGCAATCGAGTTCAACTCTGGAAGCATCGCAATATACTATAAACCTATTTGATCCTTCCAGTAGGGTCAACACTGGAGTGGCAGTGAGTCGAGTTTTTAACTCCTGGAAACTCTTCTAAGATGCATCTAACCACTGAAATTTTACCTTCTTTTGAGTCAGCCTAGTTAGAGAGGATTCTATAGAACAAAAACCTTCCACAAAGCATCGATAATACCCGGCTAGACCCAAGAAACCTCTGATTTGTTGGGGGGAGATAGGTCTAGGCCAGTATTTCACCACTGCTATCTTTAGAGGATCAACCTGAATACCTTCACCTGCGACCACGTGACCCAGGAAAGTCATGGACTTCAACCAGAATTGCATTTGCTGAACTTGGCGAACAACTGGCGGTCCCTGAGTGTCTAAAGCACTATCTTTATGTGACTAGAATGCTCTTCCTCATTTTTGGAGTATACCAGAATGTCATCGATAAATACAATGATGAACATACCCAGGTACTACTTGAAGACTCTGTTCATCAGGTCCATAAAGGCTGTAGGGGCATTTTTTAGTCCGAAGGACATAACCACAAACTCATAGTGACCATACTGAGTTCTGAAAGCTATTTTCGGTATGTCACACTCTCTGACTCTTAGCTGATGATCCCCCGACCTAAGATCTATTTTGGAGAAACAGCTGGCTCCTTGAAGTTATTTGAACAGGTCTTCAATTATGGGCAGGGGATACCTGTTCTTGACTGTGACCTTGTTCAACTGACGGTAATCAATGCATATTCTGAGGGTACCATCTTTCTTTCGCACGAATAGTACTAGAGCACCCCAGGGAGAGATGTTGGGTTTGATAAAACCCTTATCAAGAAGGTCCTTTAGCTGCTCCTTCAACTTCTTAAGCTTAGCTGGAGCCATTTTGTAAGGAGGGATGGAGATGGGCTGAGTATCTGGGAGAAGGTCTATACCAAAGTCGATTTCCAGCTCAGGAGAAACTCTAGGAAGATCTTCGGGGAACACATCAGGAAATTCGCTGACAACAAGGATGACTGGATAGTTGGGGTCTCAGAGTCGGAATCTTTGATCCGAACTAGATGATAGATACATCCCTTATAAATAAGCTTCTGGCCTTACGGTAGGAAATAAATTGACCCTTAGGCTTTGAACTACTGCCCGTACACTCTAACACTGGCTCATTTGGAAACTGAAATTTGACAACTCTAGTTTTGCAATCGACTGAGGTATAACCGGAGTGTAACCAATCCATGCCAAGGATGAGGTCAAACTCGACCATGTCTAATTCTACAAGATCAGCTGGAATGACCTTATTGAAGACTGAGACTGGGTAGTTTCTACACACCCGGCTGGCTCTAACTGACTCGCCAACTGGGGTGGAGCTGAGAATGTTTATGAGAGGAACTCTGGACTGACATTGAACTAGACTGCTACATAAAGGGTAACGAATGAAAGTATGGCTCCTAGATCTAGTAGGCATACACTTCTTGATGAAAAAAGCATAACATACTCATGACCACGTCAGTTGAGCTCTCCTGATCCTGACGAGAAGACAATGCATAAAAATGGTTTTGTCACTGTACGCCATCCGTACCTGAAGTGTTGGCCCGCTGAGCTGATCGGCCTGATGGGGCTGCTGATGTAGTGGATTATGACCTTCCTCGTCCTGCTGACGGACATTCTCTAAGCTGATTACAAAGTTGTCCACAACCAAAACAGCCTCTCAACCCTGAAGACACTCTCCTGGGTGGTTCTTGCCACACTTAGGGCAAGCTGGATACTTGTTGCTGGCACTGTAGCTCTAGGACTGAGAGCCAAATGCTCCACAGCTCTGATCCTGGCGGGACCGAAAGGTAGAGGCACTAGTTGAGCTGGGTGTTAGAGCCCTCTACTGCTCTGTTACTGCTGTGGGTGGCTACTACCGCCAGACCACTGGTGGCCATAATCTGATTGGCCAGTACTTGCCCGCTTATTCTTCCGCTCCATGTCCTTTAGTTTTTCTGCCTCAATCTGCTGGGCATGAACAATAAGGCTGGAGAGGTCAATATCCTTAATCAGCATCTCTGTCATGCACTCTTTGAGGACCAAGTTTGACACCCTATTAACAAACTTCAGCATGCGAGCCCTTGGCTCGGCCACCATCTCTGGAGCATATTTAGACAACCTGGTGAACTCTAGAGCATATTCTTCTACTATCCTGTTTCCCTGTCTCAGATTTATGAACTTTGGTACTTTTGCCTCCCTGATCTCCCAAGGAAAGAATCTATCTAGGAAGGCTGTAGTGAACTCCTCCCATTCCATCGGTCCTGATCTCGTTGGCCTCCCATCCATCCACTGTTCGTACCAGTCCTGCGTTACCCCTTTCAGTTGGTAGGCAGCCAAGTCGGCACTCTCTGAGGGACTGACACCCATAATACGGGTGATCTTTCTAATCTCGTCCACAAACTCCTGTAGGTCCTCTTCCACCTTAGATCTGTGAAAATCTTGAGGGTTCATCCGAGTGAAATCTCGCACTCGGACAGCTGCTGCATACCTATTATTGTTGATCGGAACCACCTGCTAGTTCACCTGGTTGGTAACTGTCTAAGTGAGTAGTTGGATAGCTGCCCTAAATTCTGCGGTGGACACTGAGTAGTCCTGGGGGGCTGCTGGAGTTGGTGGGGCAGGTCAGTGAGCATTATCAGCCTTTCTTTTGTTACCACGTCACGGAGGCATAATTCACCGAAATGAAACAGAGCATGAGTTAGGAGAATGATTTTGAAATCAAATTTCAATGCATGATAAAGAGTATGAATAAAAGGGAATTTTTCTAATAATATCTCGTGGCCTCCCCATCATAAGTGTGGAGCGTTTCACACCCATGAAGTGGACCCTACTCGATGTGGCTTTCAGACATCCGAGGATACTTTAGACCTAGTGCTCTAATACCATGTTTGTCACACCCCGAGCTTACACCTGGACGGGACACGGTACTTGGAGTCACAAGTAATCCAAGTCAACCTCTGGTCTATCATACACTGGTATTCTGAGTAAACATATAAATATAGCAGAAGATTTAAAATGAACTATAAAACATTTACAAAAATAGAGCTGAATCATAAAGTTTAACAGTATCTGAAGAAAACTATAAGTCTGAAAAACCGTCTGTGTCCAAAAGTCACTACAACTGATGAGTTGCTGGGACAAGACCCCATATAACTCCAAGTCTATAAAGAAAAAAATAGAACTAAAATAAATTATCTTCATCCTTGAAAGATGAGGATTCACCAATAGTGCAGCTAAAGTCTTCTGAGAGTGAGTGGCTAATGAGGCTGAGACTGAGATTATACAGCTGTATCATAAAACGATACAACAAAAAAAGTATGCATCAGTACTTTGAATGTACTGAGTAAGTGAGAGAAACTATACGCAAGAAATAAAAATACTGAATTGAAAAGACATGCAATGACCAACTGAAATAAACTGAGATGGTCTAAAAGACCCTGTCTGATGGTCAAAGACATTCCCTGAATCTGAGATTCTAATATGATCTGATCTGAGACTGAACTGAGCTGACTAGTGGGAGAGTCTATAACCGTCATGTAACCACGTGAGCTAGATGTAGAGTCCGATGTATACACCCCATTGGTAGGACCCAATATACCTTTCAGGGTATAAAGGCATGAACTGTGTGACCACAAATCTGGGGCCATGAGACCAATAAAACTATAACCTACGGCGGCAACGTAGTTCTGGGGACATGGGTGCGCTGGAACCTCGGTCCACTCAGTTTTAAGTTCTACTCCCATTGGATATTTCTAAATTGACTATTAAGCTGATAGCTTGAAACTTGGGCCCAAGATTAGTCAGGAATACCTATCTAGAAGCACCCTAAGATTCTTATTAGACCGGATACTGTAACTGGGTTCTGAGACTGGTCAGAGCTGCTTATCTGGAAGCATCGTAACTGCCTAAAGAACAAACTATAATTCTGAAGCTGGGGTCCAAAGGTTGGTCAGAGCTTCCTATCTGAAAGTGTCATGACCACCTAACGAACCACTAAAAATGATACTGAGTCTGATTCTGATAAATTGGAGGCACTACTGACACCTCGAGAATCTCTATAGTCAAACTGATCAGCTGGCATTTATGACTGACACTGAGTATTCTAACATTTTGACTGAAACTAGGCTAACATGTATCTGACTGAGAATTCAACATATACAAATAGCATGGGAATCCACCACACTAATAAAATTAGGATAAATTTCAAGGTTTAATCGTCGTAGCAAGATTCTAATATTTTTCTACTCTCAAGGACTAGGGCTAGATTTACTGTACCGGGATAAGAATCAATACTGTCACAAACTGGTGGAAAATATCTATAATTATCATAAACAATATTCCACGTGAATTAAAATGAAGCATGACTAAGAATTGCTTAACATTCGATAATCTGTAGGGCTAGAACTGATAAAGAAAAATAGTGAGAAATTTTGGGGACACAAGGAAAGAACTATTCCCTTGTTGAATTCCTACATACCTAGAAATGGAAATCGCAAAGATAATTCCTTGAAAAACCTAAGAAGAATCAATCACCCTAACTTTTACTCTAAATTTTTCTAAGAGAGACTTTACGCTTAACTGATGAGAGATGAGAAACAAATGAGAGAGACCATCGCTTTCCCCCTTTAAAACCCTTGCTTAAGCCCAAAGGACGTAGTTTAGGGACTAAGTAGGTGAAAAATTACAAAAGTAACCCTGGGATTTAAATCTGAAATCAGGTCGACAGGGTCCCAATGGGTCACTCAATGAGTCATTGGTTGAGACCATGACTCGTTGGGACCTCTCGTTGGTCCACTGCCTGGGGGGGGGGGGAGCCACCACGACTCGTTGGATGAACCAACGGGGCATTGTTCCTCCCATGGCCACTAGAAAAGGGAAATTGGAAGACCAAGCAATGAGTGACACAATGACTTGTTGGTTGAACCAACAGGTCGTCCTGTCCAGTCGTTAGGTTCACTGGAGTGTTTTTCTATAAATGCCTAGGTTGAAACAACGGTGCTGAAAATGACTCGTTGGGGGTAACAACGAGTCGTTGTTTCCTCTCATCTTCACTGGAAGGGGGATTTCATGGACTACACCCGACGACTCTCACAATGGGTCGTTGTTTCTGACAAATACTCATTGGTTGAGTTGTAGGGTCCTGGGAAGGATTTCTGTGTTGGGGGAACCACGACCGATAGGATGAATCGTTGTTTCTAACAATGGGTTATTCCTTGTCTCGTTGGTTCCCAAGTGGCCAAGTCTTGGTGACCACGACTGAAACAATGAGTCGTTGGAGCTGACCATGACTCGTTGTTTCAGTCATTCTAAGAAATTTTTTTATGGTTTTTCTGCTATATTTTTCCTGGGTTTTCTGCTACATTTTTCCTAAAATGTCTAAGTCTGGTCTAGGAAAGTTTTGGTATGTTACAGCTTTACAGGGTTAATGCCCTTGGTTATGTACTTTTGAACCTCTAACTATTTAACTTATCTTGTCTTCACAACTACATCAAAGAGCAGTGATGTGACAATCTCAAATTTGGTGTCTTGCTATCTTCCCGTTTAATAACCAAGCGAGGTGAATTAGGTATATTGCTATTCTAATCGTGAATTAGCCTTAAAGGCTTGAACTCACTTCTTACATTCCTAGTTCTAACCTAGGTTTTTCTCTTTCGAGTTTGCCTAAGATTAACAAGTGCATTTCAATGGCAATCAAGCATTAAAATGATTAACAATGATAATGCAAGATCTAACAATAATAAAAACTTGAACCAAATATACAATTAAGCAAATACAATCATGTTTTGTGGCATCAACCCTAGAAGGAGGGCCTTAGCCACTCATGCTAACACACGAATTCATAATATTATTACAATTCATGTGAAAACAAGAGTGAAAGAGGAATAAAATAAAACCTTAGGTAAAGTCTTCTTTTCTCTCTTCGCTCCTCTACGTTTTCCAGAAAGTAATACGTGATAAATGATAAAATAAACTAAGTGTGCTATTTATAGATGATGAAAATTGGTTGTGTGGAATCTGCCTCCAAGCCACATTGCCTCACGCAGCATGCCCTTCGTGGAACGGAGCAGACGTGGATGCTCATTGGATTTATGTGCTGGATAGGCATTAGCATGTGCCATTGGGTGTGGCATGCTGCTGGACGCAAGCATCACACGACCTTTATCGGGAGCTCAGTCGGCGTGGCACGATGCCATCACGCACGGTTACTGCTTGGGCTACTCCTCGCGTGAAGGATCCTAGGCATGGCACTTTGCCTGGTGCGATGCTCACATGTCGTGGCATGGCACCTTCGCCCAGCCCTACCAGCATGGCACGCTGCTTGCATGGACAACCTTTATTTCATGCATCTCCATCGTACTTCAATTTGAGCTTCCTTTTTTGCTGATGCATCATCATATTAAGCCCCTCCTTAGCATATTTCACCTACAAACATGGGCTAATTACATTGGTTAGTTTATGCACACAATTATACGCACAATTAAATGAGATTATACTAAAATAAGTTAAAAACATGACTTAAGCTTGGGTATAATTATCACTTGGGAACGTAAATATGCCCATGGTCACTCCCCCAAACTTAAAGTTTTGTTCTTTGTCAAACAACTCCATTACACCTTATGCACATAAAGGACTCACACATTACCAATCAACGCAAGGCGACTCAAGTTAAGGCTACAATGAATGACTTAGATGGCAAGTTCAAATAGAGCATATTATATATTACACAATTAAAATCATGAAAACTAAGTTAAGACCTCCTAACATTAAGAATTGACTCTACAACCATAGCAAACTCATGCACTTTAACCAATTAAGAAGCCCGATATGAATTTTATCTTTCCTTAAACATGTGCGCTTAAAACAAGAGAGATACCCATTTTTCACTCACAAATTTGCAAATTATAACATGTATGGGTATATGAATATGAATTACACTCATTCTCACAACGAATTCATATGTAACATGCAGCGACCCATATGCTTGCCTTTAATGTATTACTCTGGTAATCCAGGAACTTCTAAAAGTAAGATCAAGTAGGACTTTATGGGTTGTAATGTATGCTAAAGGATAGGTAGGTACTATTCTGGCTAGTAGTGGTGACTATCCTCCCTAAGCACTTTTAATATATCACTTTTTCTAATTAACCATAACCTCTTCTTTTACTTCACCCCTTTCTCTTTTCAACTCTCATTTTCCTTTTTGTTTCCCCAATTCTTTAAGCAAACTTATATTATTAGTAGGGAGTACTTAAGCATTAGACACTTTTTCATTCTTTTGTTCTTTCCTACTCCATACCAACACTTATGCATTTGGAATATTGCACCTTTAATCTTTTCTTCAACTTCCATAACCGACTCTTTCCCTTCTTTTAAATATTCTTATTCCTCTAACTCTTTGCATTTTTCACTTAAGTGCTTAGGAGTTTTTGGATCAAATTCACGTCTATTGAAAGAAAAGGGTTAAGCTTTAATTATGGTTAATAGAGAATAGGTTAAAGACTTAATGGGGCTAACTAGGATTATGCATTAAGGGTATGTACAACAAAGGATGAAAAATTGGCTCATTTAATGAAATGCCTAAATCATCTCCTACAATTAACATCGCTCATTTCGCTTTGCAAACACACAAGGAAAGTTATAGACACTACATGATAGCATGAAATTCATAAATCTCTCACTCACTACACATGTTCAAGTCTAGACAGACCCATACAGCTAATCACATGAATTCAAAAATTAAGCATATAGCATATAGAGTCATATTCCTGAGACTAAGTATCTCAACAAAATCATACAATTGCTCAACATTCTTTACAATTCACCTCTACTTGCATCTTACTGACATGTAAAGAATTTAACAAGAGTATCAAGTAATCAATAAGTTAAGGGTTCAAAAACAAAATCCTAATGACTAATTTTCCCTCAAAATGGTCGTCATCCATTCATCATTGGTAAAATTCCTTAACTAAGACTAAAAATAGCTATTTAAAGACAAAATAAAAATTATATTCCCGATTCAAAGTGTCCCCTTTAGAAAATAAACAAAAATAAAAATCAAAGGGTGGGTGAACTATGCTCTAACTCATACTTTCATCAAACAATTTTCAAATCAAGCACATGATTCACCCTAAAAGAACCTCAAAAATTTTTAAATTTTCCTCACCCCACAGTTAAAAAATATTCTATGACCCAAAGCAAGGATAGAGATACTTCCTGAGGCCTTTGGGCCTAGCTAGCAGCATGCTTTGTCTATTTTGGAACACATGGGTCATCGATCCTACACTTGTGTTTTTCCATGCTCCTCAGCTTCTGCTTCTACGAGTACTCAGACTTCCCCTTTTTCTGTGCTTCACTCAACAAAAACAATAAAAATAAAGATAAACAAAATAAAAAAAAACTAAAATTAAAAAAAGTCATACCTGTGATACACTTGGGTTGCCTTCCAAGCAGCGCCTGATTTTACGTCGCGGCACGACGTGAATCATCCTTTTCGGGATGTTCTCAAAAAATTCTTCCCTTTTGGGAACTATCTTCTCTTCTTCTTAACTGTTGAGGGAAACGCCTGAACAGATCCAGTGGAGACGGGGTGGAGCTTATAGCTTAGAGGATTAGAGCACGTGGCTACGAACTACGGTGTCAGGGGTTCGAATCCCTCCTTTTCACCTCCATCACTTCCTTCATCGAATTCTTTGACACTTTATCAACAACAAATTTTGGCTCCCTTGTTAAGAGATCCTTCAGAAGTGGACCTTTGGAATCCACCTCCCCACACTCATTATCTATTAGTATTGATCTTTTAAAGATCTCTGTAGTGTGTTGGGGGGTTGGTCTCTTGATACACTCCGAAGAGCTTCTCCTCACCATTCACTCTCATTTTCAGGGTGCTAGCTCTAACATCAATCACAACTCCTCCTGTGGTCAGTATGGACGTCCCAAGATGAGGGGTACCTTGCCATCAACTTCAAAGTCATGTATTATAAAATCAGTAGGTATAATGAACTAATCTACTTTGATGAGCAGGTCCTCAATAATCCCCTCCGAGGCCACCTTTGACTTATCAGCCAGCTGCAGCATCATTCTGATAGGCCTTGGTTTCCCAAACCAAGTGTATTGAAAATAGATAAGGGCATAAAGTTCGGCTGGCCGCCCCTAGATCACACAAGGCCCTCATTAGATCCTTTCCACCTGTTTGTACGAGGAGGGTGAAACTCCCTAGTCTTTGAGATTCTTTGGCATCTTGCTCGTCATCTTGAAAATCGCAGTCCTTAGTGAGTGCTATAGTCTAGACATCCACCAACCTCATTTTGTTGGCCACCACATCCTTTAAGTACTTAGCGTACTTGTGCATTCCCTACAAAAGGTCAATCCGAGGCAAATTTATGTGAAGTTCTTTGAAAATATCGAAGAACTTCTGGAAACAAGCATCCTCCTTGCTCTTCTTGAGCCTTTTTGGAAATGGTGGTGGTGGTGTTTGTAATGGCTGCAATGTTGATTGGGTATGGTTAACTACAACTTTCTAATTGCTTCCCTTCTCAGTCGATGGACTTGGTCTAACCAACTCTGGTTGCACCTCATTCTTATTATCTTTTGTTGGTGCATCAGCCAACTGTTTTCCACTTCTCAAACTTATGGCCATGACCTGCCTCGAGTTTGTATCTGTATCACTGTGTAAACCCCCCCCCGGTGATCTATTATGCTGAGTAGCTGCTAACTGACCCATCTGTTTCTCTAAGTTGCGAGTGGCCAACTGCTGAGTTTTAAGCTCAACTGCCACTTTTGCTTGGTCAACTGCCATCTGAGTCTGATTGGCAATGATTTTCTGCAACATGTCCTTAATGTTGCTAGATTAACCACTATCCTTCCTGCCCTGCTACTGAAACTGATTCTGTTGCAGTTGCTGGTAACTCTGACTCTGCCCTGATTTCCACCCCAAGAAAAGTTGGGGTGATTCTGTTAGTTCCTGTAGTAGGTATTCCCATAATTTTGATTATCTCTTGGCACATTACCCACAAAGTTGACTGACTCTGGATTTTCTCCATATGAGTCTACACCATGCACGCTATTGCCACATATCTCACACCAGCTAGGAGCTAGTTGCACTGCATTTACCTGCACCTGAAGCTGTGCTAAGTTCATCTTGCTAAACTGAGTCATCACCTGGTGCTAAAAGGATGCTATCTGGGTTGCCAACGCATTCACACTGTCAACTTCAATGAACCCAACTTCTTTTCGCCTTCCTCTTTAGATGAATCACTTTGCCACTCTAAAATTTCCTTGTGCAGTTCTGTTCAGAAGAGTGTACAACTCATCGTATGTCTTCTCTAGTGCTTTCCCACCCGATGTAGAGTCTAGCATAATTTTTGTAGGTGGGTCCAGACTCTCCATAAAAGTGTGGGCTAGCACTTCATTTGGCTGTTGATGATGAGGGTAGTCTCTAAATAATGACTTAAACCTCACCCAAGCCAAATATAAATTCTCCTCAAGCCTCTACTTGGACGCAGAATCTCACTACGCAGCTTTGCAGTCTTTCTTAAGGGGAAAAATCTGATGAGGAACTTCCTGGCAAGGTCGTTCTAAGTTGTGATAGAGTTCGGTGGATCTGCCTTTATCCACCTCTTCGCTTCTCCCACAGTTAAAATGGGAAAAGGGTGACCTTTACATAATCAGTTGACACCCCAGTGGGGATGAAGGTGTCACCGATTTCTAAGAAATTCTGCATATGCTACTATGGGTCCTCATGTGTCATTCTAGTGAACTGTCCACTCGAATACAAAAACTACGCCTTGTTCTATTTAAGCTCAAAATTACCTCCAGGCTCTGATCTGCGGATACTAGAGGTAACATTTTTCGTGTGTGAGATTTTTATTTCACGAACAGGTCTTGTTGACATCTCCGCTGGTGCAACCTCATCCTGTTGAACCTGTTAAATGGGATATAGAGGGGCACCTCTTTTCTTAATTGTCTTAACCTTCTTTCAGATTCAGGGTAGGGTTCAACTAACTCTCTATCCCTTACCAACTTGCTACAAGGACAAACCTATTACCTGAAAATTAATAGAGCAAGACCAAGTTTTCTAACACTTAATAAAATATAAAACAATACAAAAACAAGAAACTCACCAAATGTTGCCAGTCCCCGGCAACGGAGCCAAAAACTTGACTATGCCTCCGGTACACGCAGTCGTACAAGTAATACAGTGAATCTTAAGAGTCGGATGTCGAACTCACAGGGACTAGAACTAACAAGTCTAAGTATCAATTTAAAATTCAAAAGTGATAATTTTCAAATATTTAAAGTTTGTTTGTTTCTAAATCTAAAGACGATTACAAATTTAATCGAAAAACAGTAATGAGAAGAATCCAGGGTTAAGGCCAAACATTCATGTATAGCTACAACTCATATTGGTTCAAGTATTTGATTTCATTTGTTGTCTCACAAAATAATTGCCATGTTCATGGCCGTTTGAGCCTCTAAATCGAATCGAATTAGCCTCACAACTATATCGTTGAGCGGGGATGTGACAACCTAATTCATATACAATTATATATGTGGAGTGGCGAGGTTAATTCCCTTGGTTATGAACTTTCGAACCTCTAACCATTTAACCTATCTTGGCTTCACAATCACATCAAAGAGCGGTGATGTGACAATTTCAAATTCAGTGTCTAGCTATCTTTCCGTTTAATAACCAAGTGAGGCGAATGAGATATATTGCTATCCTAACCGCCAATCAGTCTTAAAGGCTTGAACTCAATTCTTTCATTCCTAGTTCTAACCTAGGTTTTTCTCTTTGGAGTTTGCTTAAGATTAACAAGTATATTTTAATGGTGATCAAGCATTAAAATGATTAATAACCAGAATGCAAGAACGAACAACAATGAAAACTTGAACCAAATATAGAATTAAGCAAATACAATCATATTTTGTGGCCTCAACCCTAGAAGAAGGACTTTAGCCACTCATCCTAACACACAAATTCATAATATAATGATAATTCATGTAAAAACAAGAACGAAAAAGGAATAAAATGAAACCCTAGGTAGAGTCTTCTCTGCTCTCCTTCACTTCTCTGTGTTTCCAGAAAGTAATAAGTGATAAATGATAAAATAAACTAAGTATGCAATTTATAGATGATGAAAATTGGTCGTGTAGAATCTGTCTCCATGCCATGCTGCTTTAGCGCATCACTCTGTGGCACAGAGTAGACGCTGATGCTCACTGGAATTATGCGTTGGGAAAGGCATTGGCATGTGCCATCGGGCATCACACGCTGCTGGACGCCGGCGTCGCTTGGTGTGGTACATTGCCTGGCGCGCTGCTCGCATGCCATGGCACAACGAATGTCACCCAGCCCTGCCAGCATGGCACGCTGCTTGCACGGACAGCCTTCATTTCATGCTCTCTTCATGCATCTTCATCGTACTTTAATCCGAGATTCCTTTTTTTCTCATGCATCCACATATTAAGCCCCTCCTTAGTAAATTTCACCTACAAACATGGGCTAATCATATTGGTTAGCTCTTGCACACAATTATACACACAATTACATGAGATTACACTAAAAATAAGGTAAAAGCATGACTTAAGCTTGGTTATAATTATTACTTGGGCACGTAAATATTCCCAAGACCACTACCAAAGGGTCACATCTATATATACAAACATCTATCACACATTTATATATTTGTAACCACATGCAAAAGGTCTTATTTCTGCCCTTCCAGTCATAACGGCAGGGGACTCTAGAAATTCATATACTGTACCGGCATGGTACCCGCTCCCACTCATTTGGTAGTCCAGATGCTCACCTCGGACATGAGCCTCTCATATCGCAACTGCTCGCTTGGATTCTCACCTCGAACACGAGCCACTCATACCCATGTAACTATCCACATCCTCAATCACACTCAACCACTCGTCCGGATGCTTACCTCGGACACAAGTCTCTCATTTCTGGGCAAGGATGTATTACCCCTGCGTCTTCAACACATTTCATTATGCTCTCAATCAATAACCACATAAGATGTACCACCAGTCCATATCAATTATCACAATTCCTTATGCAGTTCAGAAATAGCATTCACAGTTCAATCAATTTAGAATTAATTCAAATGACATGATCAAATCATTGAAATCTTTAACACAATCATTGTCCGAGGACCATCCAAACATATTAATCACATCATCGATACGCAATACATTAGTCATAGTCTCGTATCCCATGATTTTTGAATTATAGCTATGCAAGAGTAAAGACATCTAGATGTTCACCGTAGACACGCACGGGTAGTAAAATACCTATTTTAATTTTTATGAAATCCTACATCGTATTCCGCTTTTCATTATTTATTAGTTCACCCTTGTGAAATCTCAGTACTCGGAGCCATTACTTGTTATGGAAGTTGTTCGATGGTTTGGAATGCCTACACGCAAGTGCACGTGGTCGAACAAGTAGTAAAATGACTAGAGTAGCCAAGTATCGATCCCACAGGGACTGGACCAAGGTAATAATTGAATCAAGTGTTAATAAACTCTAACTCTAATAATGCAGACAACAGTTTCAAGAAGATTTTGAGAGTCTATTTCCTAATTTATACTAATCTAAAACAAATGTACAAATTGAGTCTGAACTATAGTAATGAGCATGCTGAGGCTAAAACGAACATGCAGGGAAGCAATTTATGGATACAAATTGGTTGATCTTTCCTTCGGCTGCTAGTCAAGAATTATAGCCTATGGATTAAAACTCTCGTATTTAACCCAACTTAAGAATCATGAACCTTCCACCTACATTTCTGTGATAAGAAGAAATTCATGTTCTAGCCATATGAAACCGATTCCTTAATTGACTAATACGACTTTCAGATATATTTCTATTCTGAAGGTAAATCAATTCTCAATTTTCCAAAACCAAGAAGAGATCATATCCTACCAATTCACAACTTTCCAATTTCTTTCTCTTTCGAGCGCAAATCAGATTTTTTATATATACATTAATATTGGCCACACATTAATGCAGTAAGAACAAGAATTAATAGAACAACCATAGAAGAAAAGATGAAAAACCAAAATGATCAATAATTACATTCCACTACAAATGTTCTTAACCTCAGCAAGAAGTGAATTTAGCCACTCATTTGTGGATTAAACATTGTTAAATGAGTGTAAATCATACAAATAATTGAAATAAGGAAGAAAGAGATAGAGAAGAACCCTAAGAATTTCGTCCCCTCAACTGCCTGTAACCCACGTTCTTGCTCAACCAAGTCAGAATGATTAAAAATAAACCTAAGTGTGTTATTTATACTAGTAGGAATTTTTCCCGGAATAACGAGCAACATGTCACGGAGTGCATCGCGGAGCACTGCCTCCGTGAAACGCCACAAACGCGGACCCTCACTGGAATCCGGTCGTCCAGTTAATTACGCTCAATGTGCCATGACGTGCAACGCGTGGCTTGGCCAACATGCCACGGCACCAACGCGCACCTTCACTGGAACTTGGCCTATTTTAATCATTCGGGGCAGAATGCCTCCGCGATGGCAGCGTGACACGGCTCCATCGCGGAGCCCCTTAATTTGCTGCATTTCCTTGGCCTTTTCCACTGCTCGCCTCCGAGTCCATTTTCGATTTCTCCCAACATGCATCTTAGCTTCCTAAAATTACATTTTTCCTGCAAAACAACACTAATCATGTTGGTTAGTATAAATTCACCTTTTAACTACAAATCACATGAAAATGTACAAATATCAATGGATAAACAAGACGAAATGAAGCATTTGAGTATCACTTGGGCATATAATTCTGCCCAAGATCACTTACCCCACACTTAAAACCTTGTTCGTCCTCGAACAAAAGTCTCACATCTTATGCAATTGACACCCAATCAAAGCTACTTTGGCTCGACAATTCAAGCTACGATTATACCGATTATTTACATAGCAAATCATCAAGAAAACATGCATAGTCCCATCAATACACTGACATTCAACACATTAAGACCTCCTAGACTCAAGAGTCGACTCTCGATCTCGGCAAACTCATGCAAATCAGCTGATCAAGACATTCGACACGAAATTAAATCTCTCGTCAAGCATGTGCCCTCACAACATAAGAGAATTTCCCCCTTTCAATCATATGATCTCAAAAACATTATATGCAGGGGCATATGAACACGATTTCACTCTCTCTTTCAAAGAATTCACATGCATCATGTCATGACCCATAAGCTTGCCTCTAGTGTATTACTCCACTAATATAAGGACGATTGATGTAAGATCACGTAGGACTTAACGGGTTGTAATGTAAGCTAAGGAACTAGTACATACTAGGCTAACCAATAATAGCAACTAGCACCCTTAAGCGCTTTTCAATACATCCCACCACATTATGGGCATTGTTTCTTCCTTCATCCTCCCCTTTCTTGAAGCCTTTCTTTATTTTTGTTCCTATTTTTTTAAGCACACTCGACTTAATAACAAAGATTAGTTATACATCTTCATTTCATTAAATTCGGCACGTGCACCTTTGAACTTTTCTTTACTTTCACCACTTCCGCTTTTCCTTTCTTTTTCACACTTTTCACTCCTTGACACTGTGGAAAAATTATTTTTCTTGAGCGCTTAAGAGTTTTGGATCAAATTCACGGATAATGAAAAGAAGGGGTTAAGCTCGGTTTGTACCTTTTCGACAAAATAAAAAAAATAGGCTAAAGGCTCAATGGGCTAACTAGGATGTACATTCAAGGTAGGTACGATAATGGAAAAAAAACTTTCGGTTAAATCAAAGAAATGCCTACATCCTTTCCTACAATACACATCCTTCATTTCATTTCATACATATACCAGGCAAGTTCTAGACACTTCACAATAGCATGGAAGAATCGAAACGTCACCACACACTCATTGCACATGCTCAACTCAAGACATATTCACAGACTCTTCAATCAACTAATTACAAGAATTCAAACATTAAGCCTCAATCACACCGAATCGAACTCTATGGTCTAGGTATCTCAACATGTTTACAAAGTTGCATGCTTTCATACGAATCACCTTTGCATTCTAAATATCATGTACAACACGCAACAAGAATTCCGAACCATAAAGTAACGACACGTTTGGGATACAAACAAACAAAAGAAAAAAATATTAAAAAGAACAAAGAATCTACTCCTATTGACTACATTTCCCTTAAGACAGTCTTCATCCATCCATCATAGGGAATGGTCACTATTTACGACTTCGGTTCAATGGGACTATTCTCGGTAAAAGCACCGAAAACAAACGCCGAGAAACCAATCATAAAAATATTTCAATGAAAAATTTTAAAAATATCGATAATTTCGATAAAACAAAAATATTTACACAACCAGCTAACAACAACTCCATACAGCACACAACAGATTCACATTAATTACAACACCGAATTACAATACAAAACATAAACACCTAAATCACAGGGTCACAATTTTTTTCAGGCATCACAACAAAACATAAACTTAAATAAAAACAAAACAACCAACACCTAACTACTCCCACCCCACACTTAAATTGAACACTGTCCCCAGTGTTCACAAAATTCAGCATAGCACAAGAGTAGGTGGTGAAACTCCCTGATTAGTCGAAGTATTCCACTTCTTCGTCAGGTGCGGTTGCCTCGTACCTCATATCCGAATCGCCCCCGCTATCCTCATCTGACTCAAAATTTGAGTCATCGCGGCGTGTCTCCTCGTCTGTGGGGACATCATCATCAATGGGCTCCATGAAAGCTGGGCCCACTCGGCATAGAGCCCTGGCATTTTCGCCAAAGGGGTAATCTAGCTCGAGCTGCCACAGCTCATTTTCTGTTGCTGGCATCCCGCCTATGCGCAACTGCAGCATCTACATCCCGAACATGCGGGCTATATACTGATCATCCCGAGCATATTGCTCGGCTAATATGAGAACTGGCCCGTGATTGGTGTCAGGTGCCTTAGTTTTGGTGACGTCCAAGGCACACCTATCCATCTGCGGGATGTAGTCCAGGGCCTCTTCTTCAATATCCAGGCCCCTCAGGAACGTGGTCAGCAAGCCACCAAACCCGTATCTGTGCCCTTGATGCAAACGGGCTCTCTTCATGGCGGAGATAATCATCGCCCCAACATTAATCTCCAGCCCTTTCATCAGGGCGTAGACCAAGCACACACGATCCCGGGTGACATCTGTCATGTGCACCCCCGGGATCAGGAAGGAACACACGATCTTAAGCCAAATTCTGGCTTCCCTGTTCATTTGAGAGTAGGGCAGCGTCTGATGGTAGCCCCTCTCTTTATGCCTGCTCCACCGTGTTGTAGAACGGGCTCCACACACGGTGCGTCTGATATCCGCATATGGTGGAGTGACGTTCAGCTGCCGGAGTACATGGGCGTCTGTGTTCTGCGCCCCCAAAATGGCATTAAGGTGATGGGGCTCAAAGGTGACTACCTGCCCCCTTATCTTGATAGTGTGACTACGGAGTGTCGGGTTCCAGTTGACGTAAAACTCCCGAATCAGGTGGAGATTGCCTCCTTGGGCTTTTCAAAGATGAAGTTCATCCCAACAGCGTCAATCTGATGTACAATTCTGGGGAATTCCTGTGCCAACAGCTCCCTTGCAATGTGCTCCTCGAGGAAGTATTTGTTCTCCTTATGCTTTGTGTACCATTTCTTCCCTTCGTCTGTCACCCATCGGGTTCCGTATTGACGGCGTTGGCCGCGCGGAACCGCTGGTGCTGCTGGGACTGCTGTTCCCAGTCTAATTCTTTTCCTTCCGGTGCCCGATGTAGATGCACCCTTTCCCTTGTCTTGCCTGCTTGCCATTGTTCCTGTCAAATCAAACAGACAGTCCCAATGTTATTCAAATCAAAATTAGCTTCGACTAAGGTTGGGTTAAGCTAGGCCACCCCACACTTAGTCCTTAGCCACAATTACGACATTACGGCAAGACAATTCTCACTTTCCAATTTACATAAAAAAACAACAACATGCCTCGTGCATTTAGAGAATTCGATGGAATAAATTCTACGTACTACTCAGACTTCGTACAGCTAATCAAAATATCACCATCGATACCATTTCATCACATAGCACTTAGCAAAAACTTCTCTCAACACCACCTATGCAATTCACCAATTTCTATGCAATTCAACAATTTCATTCTCCCGAAAATCCATTATTTATTTAGCATATTCACATCAAGAACAACATAATTCACCTTACCCAACATGCCCAACCCATAATTTTCACATTTTCAATCACATTTAGTTTCTTCCCAATCAAATTCTAACCCTAGCTACATATTTCACCAAAATTCGATCAAGCATGTGTTTATCGAGTTCATACAATCAAGATGATACTACAAACATCAATCAACAATAACTTAAATGAATTCAAGCTCAATTTACAATTAGGGAAAGGTTTACTCACTTCACATGCTTAAAATCGAAAAATTTGTCAAGAATTTAGATGAAGTTAAAGAACATACCTTTAATTCGATGAAATCGAAGAAAAGTTGAAGAAAACTTGTACCTATGTCCGTGTCACGTTGGGGAAGGAGGGATTTTTGGGTGTTTGTCGCGGAGGGGGTGAGAAATGAGGGAAAATTGAGGGAATTCGGGGTTAAAAAAAGGGGATTTTCGCGCGGGTCACCCGGTGTGACCCGTCGCGATTAACACCTCAACGTGTCATGAAGGGTAATGCGGAGCACCCCCTCCGTGACACGGAACCAACGCAGAGGTGTTCTGGAATTTTAAAAATTCCAGAATTACACCTCAACGTGTCACGGAGGTCAACACGGAGGCCCTCCTCCGTGACACGGAGCCATCGCGCAGGCTCACTGTTTTGCCACTTTTTATTATTTTTCTCACCTCGATTTTTCCTTTCTGATCCTTTGCATTTTTTCCCTCCGTTCATCCTGAAATTCATCTCACAATAAGAAATTGGTTAGAATTCATAGATTTCAACATAAAACACAATTTTTGTTTTTATTTTTTATTTTTCTATTTTTTTTCTTTTCTACTAATTCTACTCAATTATTACAACAATTTCACGGGTTGCCTCTCGTGCAGCACCTGGTTTACCATCGCGACTCGACGTCCTTGAAGCTTATTCATCCTCTAGGGTGACAAACATCTTCTCTCGACTACCGTCCTCACCCCAGTAATGCTTACATCGCTGCCCATTGACTAAGAACGTGGCACTTCGATCTTCTTGCCACAACTCTACTGCCCCGTGCGGGGTCATTCTCACTACCTCAAACGGCCCTGACCATTTGGACCGCAGCTTCCCTGGAAATAGCATCAATCTTGAATTGAAGAGCAACACTTTCTGCCCTGGCTTGAAAATACGATGCACCACATGCTTGTCGTGCCACCTCTTTGTTTTTTCTTTGTAGTACTTGGCACTCTCATAAGCATGCCAACGAAACTCCTCAAGTTCGCTGAGTTGCATCAGTCTCTTTTTGCCCGCTAGCTCTAAGTCCATATTCAATTTCCTCACGGACCAGAAAGCTCGATGCTCTAACTCCACTGGCAGATGACACGCTTTACCATAGACCAATCTGTATGGAGAAGTTCCAATCGGTGTCTTTTAAGCAGTTCTGTAAGCCCACAACGCATCATCGAGTTTGCTTGACCAATCACTACATTGTGCATTCACTGTTTTCTGGAGAATCTGCTTCACCTCTCTATTCGACACCTCCACTTGCCCACTAGTTTGGGGATGATATGATGTTGCCACCTTGTGGCGCACCCCATACTTAGCTAGTAGCTTCTTGAAACTTGAATTGACAAAATGAGCCCCTCCATTACTGATAATGGCTCGGGGTGTCCCGAACATGGTGAGAATGTGTTTTTTCACAAATTTTGTTACCACCTTGTTGTTATTCCTGGGGCAAGCTATTGATTCAAACCACTTTGATACAAAATTAACGGCCACCAAGATGTAACGATTACCAAATGACGGTGGGAACGGGCCCATGAAATCGATGCCCTATACATCAAAGGTCTCCAATCCAGTACATTCTGCAGCGGCATCTCTTGCCTCCTACCAATTGTGCCTGTCCGCTGACATCTATCGCACATTTTGACATATGCCATAGAGTCTCTGAACAGTGTAAGCTAAAAGAAACCTGACTGTAGAACCTTGTGTGTTGTCCGCTCGCCTCCATGGTTCCCTCCATACAATGAAGAGTGACAACTCCTCAAAACCTCTGCAATCTAGCTCTCCGGGATGTATCATTTCATAACTTGATCCGATCCCTGTTTAAACAAGTATGGATCATCCCAAATAAAATATCGGCAATCATGCCTCAATTTTTTTCTCTGCTGAGCCGTAGCCTCCGGTGGATAGACTCCACTCACTAGCAAGTTCACTATGTCTGCATACCAGGGAACCTCAGCTTCCCCTATTGCCAAGAGCTACTCATCCGGGAACTCCTTTTTGATGTTATCACCTTCCTTCACATGCGACCGACTTTCCAATCGCGATAGGTGATCTGCCACCTGATTCTCGCTCCCCTTTCTGTCCTTAATTTCTAGGTCGAACTCTTGCAACAACAGGATCCATCTGATCAGCCTGTGCTTTGCATCCTTCTTGTTAAACAGATACCGAATCGCTGCATGATCGGTATACACCATTACTCTCGAACCCACCAAATAGGACCTGAATTTATCAAACGCAAACACCAATGCTAGCATCTCCTTCTCTGTGACTGTATAATTACTTTGGGCAGTGTTCGGTGTTTTGCTTGCATAATGAATAGAATGAAAGATTCTCTTTCTATGCTGCCCCAATACAGCTCCCACAGCCACATCACTTGCATCACACATCAGTTCAAATGGTTGTTCCCAATCCGGAGAAATAAGGATAGGTGCTTCTATCAATTTCTGCTTCAACTCCTCGATTGCTTTGACACACTCATCATCCAACTCGAACTTCACCTCTTTTTCTAGCAATCTGCATAATGGTCTAGAAATTTTGGAGAAGTTTTTGATGAACCGTCTGTAGAACCCTGCATGCCCGAGAAAACTGCGAACACCCTTCACCGACACAGGTGGTGGTAGCTTCTCAATAACTTCGATCTTAGCATGATCAACCTCCAACCCCTTGCAAGACACTTTATGGCCAAGGACAATACCCTCCTTGACTAAGAAATGGCATTTCTCCCAGTTGAGTACAAGGTTGGATTCTTCGCAGTGAGCTAGCACCCTGTCAAGATTCTGCAAACAAGTAGCAAACGAATTACCGAAAACAGAAAAATCATCCATAAATACCTCAATGAAATCCTCCACCATGTCGTGGAAGATAGCTATCATGCATCTCTGGAATGTGGTGGGTGCGTTGCATAACCCAAATGGCATCCGCCTAAAAGCATATGTCCCATAAGGACATGTGAAAGTAGTCTTCTCCTGATCCTCCGGTGCTATGGCTATTTGGTTATAGCCAGAGTACCCATCAAGGAAACAATAATATTCTTGTCCAGCCAACCTGTCCAATATCTGATCAATGAACGGGATAGGATAGTGATCTTTCCTTGTGGCTTCATTAAGCTTTCTATAATCCATGCAAATCCGCCAGCCTGTGACGGTTCGTGTAGGGATCAGCACATTTTTTTCATTGGTGACCACGGTCATCCCTCCTTTCTTTGGAACGCACTGAATGGGGCTGACCCATTCGCTGTCCGAGATAGGATAGACCACACCTGCATCAAGCCACTTAATTATTTCTTTCCTAACCACATCCTTCATTGCCGGATTCAACCTTCGCTAAGGCTGAACAGTTGGCTTTGCTCCTGTCTCCATGAAAATTCTATGTGTGCAAAAAGCTGGATTGATACCCTGAATATTTGACATTTGCCAGCCCATTGCTTTCTTCCTTGTTTTGAGGACACCCAATTCTTCCTTTTCCTGTGCCTCCATCAATTCTGCGGAGATGATGACTGGCAAAGTATCATCTTCCCCCAAAAAGACATATTTTAAATGGGGAGGCAATTCTTTCAATTCCAGCTTTGGTGCTTCCTCAATAGATGGTTTCGGCTATGGTTCCAGAGACCTCATTAGAGACTGAAATTCCTGCTTCCTGGGATGCCTTTGTGGCTCATTCAGCATTTGCACCACCTCATAAGCATCTCTATCTCCGAAATGATCGGAGTTCATCAACACTCTTTCCAATGGGTCTTGAGATTCAACAATCTGACGAATTTCTGCTTGATCAAGCACACTGATTGCTAAAAGCTCCTCATGTATGGCCGAAAGCTTCATGGCCTTAAATACATCAAATACCTCAATCTTGTCGTGTGCCCGCATGGTTAGCTGCCCTACAGCTACATCAATCAGTGCTTTCCCGGTCGCCAAGAAAGGACATCCCAAAATAAATAGGACTTCCACATCCGACTCAAAATCCATCACAACGAAGTCTACCGGGAAGATAAGGGAGCCCACTTGCACCAACACGTCCTCCACAATGCCATCTGGTCTGGCCAAGGAACGATCCGCTAGTTGCAAGATCACTGTTTTTGGTCTAGGACTGCCTAGCCCCAATTTCTTGAATACCGATGTCGGCATCAAGTTAATGCTCGCTCCCAAATCACATAATCCACGAGCTCAGATACTCTGCCCGATTGTAAGTTGAATTGTAAAGCTCCCAGGGTCTTTGAGCTTTGTGGGTAACCTATTTTGTATCCGGGAAGTGCACTCCTCTTAAGTGCCACCGTAGCGTACTCCTTCAACCTGCTTTTGTTCGCCACGATGTCCTTGATATATTTGCGTACTTCGGCACTCCCTGCAAAACATCAACAAAAGGTAAATTAATGTGTACCTGTTTAAGCACCTCCATGAACTTTTTGAAACACGCTTCCTCCTTGTGTTTCTTTAATCTTTGAGGGAACGGGGGTGGTGGTCTTTCTGGTTCAGCTTCCTTCTCCTTCCCCCTATTATCATTGTGTGCCCTCTCATTCTCCACTGCTCCTGACTGCTGCGGTGGTCTTTCTAGTTCCACCTCCTTGAGTTGTAAACCACTCCTTGTGGTCACTGCATTCACTTGCTTGGGGTTAGGGTCAGTGTCACTCGGAAGTCCTCCTCTCGGCCTGGTGTTTTGAGCTCCAGCTAGTTTCCCAAACTGGTACTCCAATGCCTTTGTAGCTAACTGATTATTCTTTACATCGGCTGCCAATTTCACATAGTCAGGCTGCAATTGAGCTTGGTTAGCTATCATCGTTTTGAACATTTCCTCGATGTTGGGTGATGGTGGTGGAGGAGGTGCATTGTTGCTTCTGTATTGTGACTGATGGTGATGCTTCCCTCCTTGATTTCTCTGCGCCCCCTGACTCAAACTCTGCCCTTAATGGCTGTTACTACCCCAAGAGAAATTCGGGTGACTCCTCCAATTAGAGTTGTAGTTGTTTCCATACAGTTGGTGATTATTTCTCTGTACATTACTAACAAAGTTCACTGAATCAGGATTCGCACAACAAAACTCAGCTGAGTGTTCATTATTGTCGCACACTTCACAACAAATTTGCTGCACTACATTCACTGGGGCTTAAGACTGATTCATGCTCATATTGCTGAAGTGGGTATTGAGTTGATACTGTAACGCCTCTATCTGTGCAGCGATAGCTGTAAAACCATCCACTTCCAAGACTCCTGCTGCTTTCCTTGTTCCTCCTCTAGAAGAGTCCGCATTCCACTCTGGATTTCCCTGCGAAATACGGTTCAACAAAGTATACAACTCCTCATAAGTTTTTTCTAATGCTTGTCCCCCAGCTGCTGAGTCTAGCAAGATTTTTGTGTGGGGTTCCAAACCCTCTATGAAAGTATGCACCAGCACATTATTGGATTGGTGATGATGAGGACAACCCTGTAACATAGATTTGAATCGTTCCCAAGCTTGATACAGATTCTCCCCCTCTCTTTGTTTAAAACTTAGAATTTGACTTCTAAGTCTTGCTGTTTTACCGGATGGAAAGAAACATATCAAAAATTTTCGTGCAAGATCATCCCAAGTAGTGATGGAATTAGGCGGTTCAACTTTCAGCCACCTCTTTGCTTCTCCCAAAAGTGAAAATGGGAACAATGTAAGCCTGACATAATCGGGTGACACTCCAGCGGGGATGTAAGTGTCACTTATCTCCAAAAGGTTTTGGAGATGTTGTTGTGGATCCTCGTGAGGGAGACCTGTGAATTGCCCACTGGTGTGCAACAATTGCACCATATTCTGTTTAAGCTCAAACCTCCCTCCTGGCTCAGGTTTGCGAATGCTAGATGTAACGTTGTTAGCATGTGGGATTGCCACTTCGCGAACCGGCCTAGCTGTCATTTCCTTGGGCACTAACACTGCCCTTACAATGGGTCGATTCTGTTGTTGCTCCAGGATTGTCTGTCTGAGCAACTGCAGCTTTCTCTCTAGAGCTTCTCTCCTTTGACGATGAAATTGTCTTTCCAGCTCTAAGTGTGAATCCACCAGCTCCTTGTCTCTTGCCAGTGTTCAGCAGAATTTAATATATGCAAAAGACAGGCTAAGACCAAGTTGTCAGCACTAATAAGAAATCGTAAACTAACACTTAAGAAAACAATTTTACGAATTGCCAGTCCCCAGCAACGGCGCCAAAAACTTGTTCGATGGTTTGGAATGCCTACACGCAAGTGCACGTGGTCGAACAAGTAGTTAAATGGCTAGAGTAGCCAAGTATCGATCCCACAGGGACTGGACCAAGGTAATAATCGAATCAAGTGTTAATAAACTCTAACTCTAATAATGCAGACAACAGTTTCAAGAAGATTTTGAGAGTTTGTTTCCTAATGTATACTAATCTAAAACAAATGTACAAATTGAGTCTGAACTATAGTAATGAGCATGCTGAGGCTAAAACGAACATGCAGGGAAGCAATTTATGGATACAAATTGGTTAATCTTTCCTTCGGCTGCTAGTCAAGAATTATTGCCTATGGATTAAAACTCTCGTATTTAACCCAACTTAAGAATCATGAACCTTCCACCTACATTTCTGTGATAAGAAGAAATTCATGTTCTAGCCATACGAAACCGATTCCTTAATTGACTAATACGACTTTTAGATATATTTCTATTCTGAAGGTAAATCAATTCTCAATTTTCCCAAACCAAGAAGAGATCATATCCTACCAATTCACAACTTTCCAATTTCTTTCTCTTTCAAGCGCAAACCGGATTTTTTAGATATACATTAATATTGGTCACACATTAATGCAGAAAGAACAAGAATTAATAGAACAACCATAGAAGAAAAAATGAAAAACCAAAATGATCAACAATTATATTCCACTACAAATGTTCTTAACCTCAGCAAGAAGTGAATTTAGCCACTCATTTGTGGATTAAACATCGTTAAATGAGTGTAAATCATACAAATAATTGAAATAAGGAAGAAAGAGATAGAGAAGAACCCTAAGAATTTTGTCCCCTCAACTGCCTGTAACCCACGTTCTTGCTCAACCAAGTCAGGATTAAAAATAAACCTAAGTGTGCTATTTATACTAGTGAAAATTTTTCCCGGACTAACAAGCAACGTGTCACGGAGTGCATCGCGGAGCACTGCCTCCATGACACGCCACAAACGCGGACCCTCACTGGAATCCTGTCGTCCAGTTAATTACGCCCAACGTGCCACGACGTGCAATGCGTGGCTTGGCCAATGTGCCACGGCACCAACGCGCACCTTCACTGGAACTTAGCCTATTTTAATCATTTGGGGCAGAATGCCTCCGCGATGGCAATGTGACACGGCTCCATCGCGGAGCCCCTTAATTTGCTGCATTTCCTTGGCCTTTTCCACTGCTCGCCTCCGAGTCCATTCCCGATTTCTCCCAACATGCATCTTAGCTTCCTAAAATTATATTTTTCCTGCAAAACAACACTAATCATGTTGGTTAGTATAAATTCACCTTTTAACTACAAATCACATGAAAATGTACAAATATCAATGAATAAACAAGACGAAATGAAGCATTTGAGTATCACTTGGGCATATAATTCTGCCCAAGATCAGAAGTCTCTTCTATCACCTCACCCCTTTCCCATTATACAACTACTGGCAGCGACCTCTGTGTATTAACCGTAGTTATTAATTCGTTATCTAATCATAGTCACATAATAAGTAAATTTTTCCTTAGACTCAAAATTTCTATCAAGGTTTCCTATTGATACCCATATTAATGCTTAGAACAGTTAGTGTTATCCCATTAGGAATATCCCATCTGGATACCCCGTTACGATGTTATTGTAAATCAATAGTCTGAAACTGATATCTAGAACATGCAATCAACCAACTACATCGAGCTCCCATTCCTACCTAATATTTAAGATATACCTTCTATCCCTACTCTCTTCTCTTATTATTTAGGCTATCCTCCCCCCTTCCTTAACAACTATTCCCTATGGTTTACACCAATCGCCTTCAACAGTATAAATCTTGTTCTACTTTCAATAACATATACGACTTGCTAATCAAAGTATAACATGAAGGTAAGTCATAAGCTACCTGGGTGACAAGCTAATGCCAAGAAGCGATAGAGTTTCGTTTCTTGTATTGAGTCTAATATTTCTTGAAGACTTTCATCAGGGAGGATGGTGGAATCTTTCCATTCTCTATCCACCCTATTCTTTTTTCTGCTAGAATAACCAAAATTAATTTCGAGGGAAAAACGGCAATACAAAAGTGTGTAAACTATAAAAACGAGTCAAAGTACATTGTCCCACGCTAGCGCTTCCGCGCAATAATTCGACCACGTTTTTAATGACTAGTCCTTATTACAATAGGATCTGAATTTTAAAAGTGGGAGAGACATGGAGTTTTAGTTCGCATCTTTCGCTGCAGCGATCCCCCATGGCGACAAGGTGCCCACTGTAGCGGTCTTGTCATCGCACCCATGAAAATTTTTAATCCCCTTTAAATAGTATACCCGTTACTTCTATCCTTACTATAAAATAGTCAGGGCCTGTAGAAGTTTCAAATTAATGCGTCAATGTTGCCAAGATACTACAACGGTCGGATGGATCATTACATTTTTATTTTTTATTTAGGAAGGGTTTAAATTTAGGACAATAGAATTATGCCACATAATAAATAAAAATTTATTATTTTATTTTAAGGAGATGGTTAGAAATAAGGATAGATTGAAGCTGAAAGGTTAATATGAAGGGCATTTTTGGTTTAAAAAATTAACGTCAGGGATATTTTTGATCCTATAGACAAACGGAGGGTAATATTATACCAAATTTCATAATTTAAAGGTATTTTAGGCCCTTATCTATTTTAAAAATAGTAAAAGTTCTAATTTAAGGAGTTATAACATTTCTCATTTGAAAAAGTGGATACCCTTCTTTAATTCGGAAAGACCGTCACTATTGAAACTATGTTAACCATTACATTTAGTATTTTTTTAGAGTTTTGAATGTAGTCTATCATTTAAATTAGCAAACCACGAGCCATGTAATTCTTGTGAAGTTCTTTTGTAGCTATTCTTATACCCTCTGGTTATCTCTTTCTTAAAGACTGTCTTTGCCCACTTTTTTGGTGCACTTATTTTGAGAGTTTAAAATATAAGTAAATTGGCTATATCTAAACTATTCATAGGTCTCTTTCATTTATGATTTGAAGTTCCGAAGTTAAACTTTTTCATGTGTTTTCATTCTGAGTCCTACTTGTTTAAGTTAAAGATCGACTAGTGTATTTTTATATTTATTCCTTTCCACCTTGATTAGTTTGCTACATCTTACAGTTTAATCAATTTATAATTAATTTATAAGTTAAACATTTTCATGTGTTGTCATTCTGAGTCCTACTTAATTAAGTTAAAGATCGACTAGTTTAGTTTTATATTTATTTCTTTCCACCTTGATTAGTTTGCTACATCTTACAATTTAATCAATTTAGAATTAATTTTGTCACTATTGAAATCTTTTAGATAAGTTAAACAAGTTGATCTACCCTTTTCCAAGTTGAACTCTCTATCTCTTTGTAGATAACAAAGGGTGAGCCTGTGTGTATATGCGTTAGAGTAGCGGTTTATTTTATAATCTTTGATTTTGTTTCAACTTGAATATATCCTTATTTGTCATACCTCCCTTCTCATCCATATTCCTACATTATAGTTTGTAACTTAATTAGTTACAAATCATTGTTAGTATCCTCCCTTGTGGTTTACTTATATTATTATCATCATTATTTGCTTACTTTATATAAGTTTGTGTGATTTTTATGAAAACTTGCAATATTTGCGAATGACCTCCTCTTGTAGGAATGATTTTCTTTTCATAAACATGGTGTAAATATAAGTGTTTTCGTACTATATTATTATCTAAAAAAATCTCAGCAAAAGAGAGTAAATATGATATTCTCCTTTTCAAAGCTTAATAACATCTCAATACCTCTTTTATGTGTATTTTCTTTTAACAAGTTTCTCATTTTAATTAAAAATAAAAAAATTATTTTCTAAGAGAAGTGGTTTAAACACTAGGCCCAAGTAATTGACAATCTACCAATTTCTATTGGAATGCGCTGCCGGCCCAAGTTTATTTCAAAACTAATGTTGATTGCCGAAAATCATGTCCATGTTATAAATGTATTTGTGTTATAGTGAATATTTATAAAGATATTTGTATTGTAGTGAATATGTGTATTGATATTATAGTGAAAGTCTATCTTTTGAAGAAAAGTTAGGAGGAATTATCCCTATAAATAGAGGGGTTCTCCTTCATTATATTTCATCCCATCAAGAGAAATAAGAACTTCTCTCCTTCTCTCTTTCTCTACAAATATTCTCAGGTGCGGGTAGGTACTATTATGATCAGTAATAGTGACTATCTTTCCTAAGCGCTTATAATACATCACGCCTTCATTACAAACTTCCCTTCCCTCACTTCACCTTTTTCTCTTTTCCTCTTTCTTTTTCCTCTTTTGTTCCCCCCTTTCTTCAGGCACTTTTAGCTTATTAGTAAGGAGTTCTATAAGTAACTTTTCATTTATTTATTTTCTTACTCCCTACTAATACTCACCCATATTCAAACAAGTGCACCCTCGACCTTTCTCAACTTTTACAATTACTACTTTCCCTTCTTTTTCATTCTTCTCACTCCTTTAATCTTTCAGATTTTTCCTTTAAGCGCTTAGGAGTTTTGGTTCAATTTCAAGGCTAATGAAAGAAAAAGGATTAAGCTTATGTTGCAGCTATCAAAGAATAGGCTCAAGGCTCAATGGGGTTAACTAGGATTAATTTTTCAAGGTAGGTATAATGAGGGATAAAAGTTTGGTTCATTCAAAGAAATGCCTAAATCATATTCTACAATTCACATCCTTCATTTCATTTTATATACACACCAGGCAAGTTCTAGACAATCCATAATAGCACAGAATACTCAAAAACCTTACACTCATGGCACATGCTCAAATCAAGACACAATAGGTAGACTCTTACTCAGCTAATCACAAGAATGCAGAATTAAGCTTCCATCATATTGAGTCAAATTCAAGAGCCTAAGTGTCTCAAACAAAGTTATACACTTGCATGCTTCACACTGAACATACTTGCCTCTTACAATCACGTATAGCACATAACAAGAACATCAAGCACCGATTAGTTATGGTTTCAAAAACCCAAAACCTATCGACTAATTTTCCTCAAGACGGTCGTCATCCATCCATCGTCGGAAACAGTCTCTAACTATGACTAAAACATTATATACAGACAAAGAAAAAGAAAAAAAAATTATTCTTCGGTTCAAAGACCCCCCGTCGGAAAAGAACCGAAAAGAAAAACCAACGGGTGATGAAGTCATGCTTAATTCACAAAAATTTTTCAAATTTCTCACAAACTTTTGCACAAGCATTACATTCACCAAAATCGTTAAGCACAGAAAATTTTGAAATTTCCCTTGAAATTTCCCTCACCCCACACTTAAATCATGCTATGTCCTCATAGCATCAAATTAAAATTTACAAAGGGTGAGAAATACTCCCTGAGGCCTTTAGGCTTAGCTAACAACATGCCTTTCTTCAACTTGCACAAGTGGGTGTTCAACCCCACACTTTTTCTCTTCCATGCTTGTTAGCTTCCTCTTCCACGGGTACTCAGACTTCCCCTCCATCAGCGCTTAACTTTCCACCAAAACAACACAAGATGAAAATAAATAAAAATTAACTCAACTGCAAGAAATTAAAATGGTACCTGTGGTACCCTTGGGTTGCCTCCCAAGCAGCGCCTAATTTTACGTCGCGGCACGACGTACCAAGTTTCACCACTTTTTCCTCCACCTTGAGGATATGAATCTCACCCCTAATTTCTTTTCTAATTTTCTCTTATGCTCCAGGGGTGGTGGTGAAAAATTGTAAGGACCAAACAGTAGGTATTGCCTTTTTAACTTATTGGCCCTCAAGTAAGCGAAGTCATTTTGTCTCTCCGCGTTGGCACATTTCAAAATATATGGTGCTTGGTCCTCCTCTAGACATTTCTCTATAAGCTTGGAAGACTCTCTTTCTATGTTGTCAACCAAATTTAACGTCGAAAAATGCGTAGAGGGTGGTCCAATTCACCTCAACTCTGAAATTGCATTTCGCTTGACCTCCTTACTTGTATACTCCTTCTTAGCATCGACATCTATCTCTTCATTAATGTCAAATGGGGGGTACTCTATCTCTTCTTCCATGAATGGATTTTCCATAAGTGTGAGCCCGTCACGGGGACACTCAAGAGATTCTAATTGTTGGGCTTCATCCAAAAATTCACCCTTGTCATCCTCTTGTATTTCCTCTTGAATATCGGCTAAAGTTGTTACCTGCAATTTATCACAAGCTTCAGCTTCAGCGATCATCTCCGTGAATTTGATGCTCATTCTTTCTAGAGCCTCTGCATTCTCTTCTTGCTGAATTCTCAATACTGCCATCGCCTCCTTCATTGCTTCTGATTGCTCCAAGAGTTGTTTCATCATGTCTTCTATTCGAGCTTGGCGTCCCAAGTCCTCATTTTCAGCATGCCTATATTCAGGAAAAACAACAGAAGGACCATAGTAGGGGCTTGGGGGAGGGGAATATGCATTCGGACAGCCGTCCCAATGGCCAACTTGACCACCACATATATTACACGTGTCACAGTGTTGCCACGAGTGGTGTCCTCAGCAATTCAGACAAGATTCACTAAAATATGAGTATCCACCATTGAAACCATTTATATTCCACGATGTCATGTCAATAAGAGTATTCAAAAAAGAAAAAGTAAAAATGCAAAAGAATTAAAACAAACACTAAGACTAAGTTGTCAACACTTAAGAAAAGAAAATAGAAATACAACAAATTTACACTTAACACAATTTCACCAATTGCCTAGTCTCCCCAGCAACGGCGCCAAAAACTTGTCCGGTGCTGTGGTAGGGGTTAAAAATCGACACGCAAGTGCACGTGGTCAAACAAGTAATAAAGTGGCTAAGTAAGCCAAGTATCGAACCAAGGAGACTCTGGATAAGTAAAATTGCTTAGGTATACTATATTCTATCTTACTTCTAAATATGTTGACAACAACGTAACCAAAAGTTAAATAAGTTTTTGTTTATAAATTATATACTAAAACTATTAACAAATATTTACTGTGAATTGAAACTATGGATATGAGCATGCCAAGGTTAAGAACAAGTAATGAACTTGATTATCATCATAATTCGGTTATTCTTCTCTTCTAGTTGCTAGCCAAGAACATTATCCAAGAGATTAAAACTCTCGTATTTAATCTCACTTAAGAATCATAAACCATCCGTCTACATTTCTGTGATCAAATGTAATTTATGACCTAGCAATACAATTCCGGTTCCTAAATTGACTAATACGTCTTTCAAGTATATTTCTATCAAGAAAGCACATCAAAACCCAATTTTCCCAAATCAAGTTAAGAACAATACCCTATTAATTCACAACTTTCCAATTTCGTGCTCTCTCGAGTGAAATTGGACTTTTTAGATGTACATTAATGTCGGCCACACACTAATGCAGTAGAAACAAGAATTAATAGAACAACATAGAAGAAGAAGATGAAAAACCATACAATTCAATAATCAGAATTCATCACCATTGTTCATAACCTCAGCAAGGAAGAGAATTAGCCACTCATTTGTGGATTAATCATCCTAAAACAAGTGTTAATCATACATACAATTGATTGAAAGAAGAAAGGAAGAGAGAAAATCCCTTAGCTTTTTCGTCCCTCAACTGCCTCTAACCCACGTCCTTGCTCCACCAAGTCTGAATTCTGAAAAATAAACCTAAGTGTGCTATTTATAGTAGTAGAACTCTTTCCCGGAATAACAAGCAACGTGTCACGGAGTGCATCGCGGAGCACGGCCTCCGTGACACGCTACAGACGCGGAAGCCCTCTGGAAATCACCCGAAATTGGCCCGGGCAGCACCCTGCCGCGTTGGCAGCGTGTCACGCTGCCTGGGCAGCGCGTTGGCAGCCCTTGGTCGCGAAGGCCACCTGTCGTGGCACGTTGCCAACGCGCAGGTGGGCTGTTGTGAGCGGCCTGCCTGCCGTGGCATCTTGTCGACGCGCCGGTGGGCTGTTTTGTGCCTCCTCTTCGCCGACGTTCGCGTGTTAATTCCGTTTCCAAGCCTCTACTTCACCAAATCATGGATTAGTTACTCAAAAGTCATCAAAACCTACAAAACAAAGGCTAATCATGTTGGTTAGCACATATCTTTACTTCATATAAAATTACATGAAAATGTATACAATAACTTAGATAAACAAGACTAATTTAAGTCATAAAGCGTATCTCGGGCATATATTTTTGCCCGTGATCAATATCAATGTGCAATAGATTCGTTCAAGTGACAATGTGGCTGATTTATTCACCAAATCTCTACCAACTGCAACTTTCAAGAAGATGGTGCACAAGATGGGGATGCAAAGATTCAAGGATGTTCTCATTAAGGGGAGTTAATACGCACTGTACTCTTTTTCCCTTACGAGATTTTTTTTCACTGGGTTTTTCTTGTAAGGTTTTTAATGAGGCAGCTAAAATGCATATTATTAAATATGTGTACACTTTTTCCTTTGCTAGATTTTTTTTACTGGATTTTCTCTAGTAAGGTTTTAACGATGCACACTATCCATCAAATAGACATTCAAGGGGTATTATAGTGAATGTTTATAAAGTATTTGTATTGTAGTGAATATGTGTATTTATATTATAGTGAAAGTCTATCTTTTCGAAGAAAAGATAGGAGGAATTATCCCTATAAATAGAGGGGTTCTCCTTCATTGTATTTCATACGGTCAAGAGAAATAAGAATTTCTCTCCTTCTCTCTTTCTCTACAAATATTCTTGTTCTTTCTTTATTATTTCATAACAGTCCAATAATTTTTGCTCATATCAGAATTTAAAAAGCTCAAATATAAGGTAGATACTATTACTTCACAAATATACTTATGTATCATTATATTATACCATATTTTACCATATATATATATACACACACACACATAATGTTTACATAAATACATATCTTCATGCACACACATGTACTATGTAAACTATTTTTATATACATATATTTATATATTACAAGTTATTTGTAACTCGTATATTCACTCTGCATATATGCCACATCTCATATATAATCTACTATGCACTTTCTATATATTGTATAAATACGATTTCACATATATTACTTTTCACGTTGTATATTTGAATATAAGTATATCACTTTTGTATACCTATGTATATTACTCATACTTTTCATACACCTCATATATAATTTTTTCACTATAATTAGTTTTAAATTATTTTACCTTATTTGTCTTTCTTATTCAAAATTACCTCTCTTTTAATATTTTTTATTAGTAATAATAAAATAGATAACCTCCTGTTTGTTAATCAAGGTAAGTTGATGAATTATCTTAGGATAGGCTCTGACTGACACCTTCTTCTTGAAGTAAATAAGTCTCTTACCTAGAATTTCACATATTTTTCAGAACCAACAGATTTTACATTTTTACAAAAGATTTTTTAAATGTTTTTCTCAAACCTAAGTAGGGACTCTAAAACCATGTAGAAGAGTCCGATGTTGCAAATACATTTTGATCTGTTCCCAAAAAAGGCGTGACAATCTAGTGTGGAAAAATAAGACTATATTTGAGTATAAATTCTAAGATTTTCAAGTGTGCAAAAGTGAAGGTACTATTTTAGAATACTAATATTTTGAAAGAAAAATGAATGTGACAAAATAAATCACCTATGTGCTTGAGCTATATGTTTCACGTACTTGTGTAAAGGTCCTATTTGTTGGACAACATACTTAGTTAAGTTATAAATTTTGAAATCCTATTTATTTGAACTACTTATAT
Organism: Datura wrightii; assembly: GCA_035772735.1. Lineage (NCBI taxonomy): Eukaryota > Viridiplantae > Streptophyta > Magnoliopsida > Solanales > Solanaceae > Datura > Datura wrightii. The sequence continues at coordinate 105,611,108 of JASDFA010000016.1, read as the reverse complement.
GGATGGCCTCTATTAATTAAAGAGGATTAAAGAAACATTAAATAAGGATTAAAAATATAAGGCCAATAATTTAAGTGAGTTAGTAAGTGGATTATCTACTTAAAGGTTATAAGGCCAAACTGAATGGACCAAATGGATTTGGGGCGGGTCATGAGTTAGTCCCGAGACGTATCTGCCAAAGGGCTGCATATACCCAAGCACTTGGACCGAAATTCATAAGCATATCTCTCTTTCTCTCTTGATTCTCTCGATCCTCCCTCTCTTTGTCGATAGAATTGTTGGAGCTTTCTCCTTCAATTCTCATTCTCAAGGAAAGCGTTTGCAGCATAATTCTTATGATATTAACCTAGAATAGGTGATGTATGGTAGTCATACATGTTGCGGTAGTTTGGACAGCTTTTAGAGCAAGAAGCTCCTTGGCCAACTCTTTTAATTGAATTTTTGACTTGTGTTCTTCTTATTTTAAGATACTGTAGTGATGAGAAAAGTTTGATATTGAAGAACTATTGTATTAGGTCAAAATTTCTGGAAAGGTTGAAGTAAGATTCTATCCCTTCCCTCCTTTGTTGTCTATGAAAAGAAAGAGACGATTGTAGACGTAATTATTGTACCAACTCACGAAATGATGATTAAAAGCTACGAGTTCAAGTTTTTCTTATTGTGATTGAGCTATATTGAGGCTTTATTATATGTATTATGGTTTTTTTGTGTTAAAAATGAAAGTTGTTTCGATACACTGAGTTTTTGATTGTTGTGCAGCCATATTGCCCGTTTGGTTATGGTGCACTACTTTAAGGGTCTCACATTGTTTTTAGCTTCTAAAAATGTGTTCATTGATATATTCTACTTGTAGATATTATTTGGATAAATAAGGTAAAAAGAAGCATACATTTATAAAAGGTCCAGCGGGCTAGCTGCTTGCCTAGTACCAGACATATAGTTGATGTGCACGGGCGTGTTAATGGGTTATTTGTAATGGTTATGTCACTTATTTTAGTGTAAATTTCTTATCTTAAGGAGAGACGGGTTGTTCACATGTTTGTAAGGCAGTAACGAGGTATGTAATGCTAAAACTTTCTTTATCGTTAAGGCACGACCCCATGTCATTTGTTTCACCTATATAAATTAGGGAGCTCCAAATGACATATGCTATATACTCATGACGTTTCACATGCTATATACATGATTGTCACTTGTTTTATGCTCTACTTGCTTTCCTACTTCACTTGTCTCTTGTCTATAAGTTCCTATTAGTTGTTATTACTCCTTGTGAGTCGAGTATTAATAATATATCACATGATTATACTTGTCTTCACTTGAAATATCTATGTGACTCACATGATCGTACTTGTCTTCACTTGAAATGTCTATATGTCTCACGTGGTATACATTTTACATATTTAAAATGAATTACATGCTAAAGAACTATCATGACTTGTATAATGTGTTAGTGGAAAAATGATGCACTTGTTCCATTGATTCAGTTGATATATGCTTATATGAGTCACTTACTTATGACTAATGGATTCATTTGATAGTTACCCTAAAATATGAAAAGGGAGACATGTGGCACAAGACTTGAACACGTCGTTGATCCCGTGTATAGGGTTGAGTCCCCGACTCTCATTGTTGAGCCTATGAGTAGTGTACCTGCCAATTGTTGCATTACTTATTTGTACATTTAATGGTAAGAACATGATGCACTTATTCTAGTATTTCACTTGATGGGCCATTTATGACAAGCCTGCCTATGGGCTGACCCTCACCTTTTGAGCCTTTAGAGGCATATTTTCATGTGCTATAAGAATTATGAGACTAAATGGTAACATGATAACATGTACTTACAAATGATTTTCACAAGTAAATGACAACATATGCTATTCATGTGCCAAAGATTACCCCTAGAGCTTATCCATTCACTAGATCAGTTGAAATGACATAAGATATTGTATTCCACATGTATAAACTATTACTTGTCCACATGTTAATGAACAATATAAAGACATTCAAATAACAAGCTAATAAGGCTAAGTCATGGGTTACAGTTTCAAAAGTGTTTCTGATTTTCACTTGCTTCACTTGCTCATATTTGATGTACTATTCATTTGAGCTTCCTTATATAATTTGCATGTTATTCTGTTTGCGTTATATATGAGTACATATTTTATATATATTCATCCCTATGGTCGGGGGCGTCACATTTAAATAAATGCAAGATCTGATGCACATATTAGCAGACAGTCGCATTAGGCACTTGTTGTTCAGCTTTACTTTTGATGAGCTCCACTTCTATCTAGAGCTAGGATGTGCCTAGTACTCCTTTTTATTTGTACATATGTTATAGTACGTATATATCAGGGCTCTGTCTCGATTATATAATGTTGTACGAGTTTATATTCAGTAGAGGTTTCATATATACCGTGATATATATATATATATATAAAGTCAATTGTTTCACTTGTTACTTGTATCATTTTAGCCAGTTGCCTTCACTTCTATATATAAAGTTTTATCGGTTGTATCATTTATTCACATTCATTTATTATATTCCTTGTTGGGATCCATTTGTATAACAAATGTCATCATGTTCCCGTCTGCCTCATCCAGGCATAGGGTATGACAGAATTGCAGCAACTCAAGGACGCTAGCGTGTTCGTGATGCAAGCACTGGTCTGGTAGCGTCAACAAGCTTCAACTCTTTTTGAGTAATTCACCTCTATTTTGCACTACTTTCTTTCATTTTCATCCTAATCACTCCTATGCATAATAAACATGTAAATAGCCCAAAATTTATTTTCATACAAAAAAAAAGTGGGAGAAAAAGATTTCAGAAAATTTCTCCATTGTTTTTCATTATTCAATTGTTAGATATCAAAATCTTATATGAAAACTTTAAATGCTTGATTGATTTTTGAAATTGGAATTTTGTGTAATTATCTGATTTTAACCTTGAGTTAATGTGTTTAACCAAGATTTAGAAAGAAAAAAAATGGATAGTATTGCTAAGTACTTGAAAAGTTTAGTTGGAAAGTGTCAAATTTCAAATGTCTGAAACTGAAAGATTTGGATTGAAAAACTCGAATCCAGCCATTATTTGTTGATTTTGTTATTTGAAAAACAAATTTAAGAAGAAAATATGTTCTGCATTGAAAGTTTTAAAATTTGAAAATCAAAATCTAGATATCAAATCTGAAAATTATTGCTCTTAATTGCTTGGATATGCTGAAACTACGTGAAACAGAAAGAGAGATTAGGTGAGTTAGTTTTAAAGTCTTGTTATGTTGAATTATTAGTTGAAAGTATTTAAAGAGATGATATACTTAGAGGTCTTATTATATTATATGTGTAAAATTCTTTATTTAATTTATTGAAATTTGAATTACTTATTCAACCCAAATAAAATCTCACACTCATCTTGGGAGGCATGACTGACATCTAATGTCACACTAGGATCTGGATTGACCTGGCTGGGAATATTCACTTTTGTGCCTATCAGCGACTAAAAATCAAGAAAACAAACTACTCTATCTCGACTGTAAGCACAGCCTCAGGCCGATAAGGCCACGCAGCACCTGTAAAAGAAAATAGCTAACCCAGCCAACATAACAATAAAGGGATCCTATGCGGACCAATAAGACCACCATTCTGTCTAGTTATAACAGGAAGAAAATAGGTAGTCATATTCATACTATAGCCGAAAAGGCTGCTAACTATCTAGCTAAATTAGGCCCTACACGGCCAACACGTAAGATAAGACAACAAATATAGGCCCCACACAGGCAACATGAACAACTAACTGAAGACTATAGTCTGCAAGCCTGTAAGAATGATATTATTGGTTGGGACAAGGCCCCGGCCTACCCAAATGCTATACAAATAAAAGAAAGGTAGCCTCTACAACCTGGTAACTCCGAATGAAAGGAGCTGGCTGATCTACTAACACCGAATAACTGCTATGGAGGTTTTGAACTCTATCTGTCTAAACCTGCAGGCAAGTATGCAGCGCCCCATATTCGGGCGTCAATACAATATGTACTGAATATGAAAGACAGTAATAAGAGCTGAATAGAAGCTGGAAAAAACTGAAAGTAATCAGCAACAAGTGCAGAAGTTAACTTGTAAGCTTTCTTATCCATAACCTACATATAATAAACCACTACACGAGTAAGAGCTGAGACTCTATGACTATACATTCATAAGCTATATCTAGCAAGAAAGTATAAAAACAAGAACCTAACCTAGCCCCATAAGCCTGGAAGGTATAATCAACACAGATATAACCTACCTAGGCCCCCATAAGCCCTAACAGGCACCAATCAGTCTATATACTCCTATTGGTACCCCTGAGGCTCTGCAAGTAACTCTAACTGAACACACATGGTCTCTCAGACTATATCAAAACCTTTTGGGCTCGTGTAACTGAGTTCGGGCCTTTTTTCCCTTGTGACTGTACCCTGAGCACACGAGGCTCTACAAAGGGTCTGTAATGCCGCTGTAGCGTAGAAGAAGTGAGTAGACTTCAATATGGCCCCCTTAGGCTCTACTTTAGTCCTTACAGAAAATATAGAGCCCCGTAGGCAATTCAGTAGCTCCGTGAGCAACACAGCGTCATAGCTCCATAAGCAATTTATAACTCCGTAAGCATTAGCAGCATCGTATCTCCGTAAGTAGTTTATAGCTCCGAAAGCAGTTTCGTACAACTAGCAGCCTCTTAGCTATTCAAGGGGAGAGGCATTATGAAACACGATCTACCCTAACTAGGGACACTATGTTACAATCTATAAACCTAGTCTTTCAAAAGGTGCATCTGGCCCCTTGTGCCTGATTGTGACCACTACTCTTACTCATCCCTAGCCTGGTCTATATAGTTGTCAACAGGCACAGTCTGTGTGCGTACACCTGACTATAGGGTCCTGGCAGTGAACACACCCTCCATCGACTTATATAGAAAAGGACAAGGTCCGAGTGACTTAAGCGATAATCTAACGGTCATGTTAGGGCAATGATAGCTCATAAGCAAACAGTAAGGTCACAGGCGACCAACTATTTAGTCCTTTGCTTAGAACCACTGTAGGGCTGCTACTAATCAGACATGCTCCTAAGCAGTCAACCCTAACTTCCCACAGACAGTTTACTACAACTCTTAGCCTGAAGATAACGTTGTGATACTATGGTTCTAGTCCCTTCGGACATTAACTTGGTCTATCCATATTTTACATGGTCCCTCTGGGAAATTCATGGCCTCGTAGGCAGTATATCTGGACGTAGCCCTCGTGGCAACCTATACATGGGTACCCATATAAGTAAGCTGGGGCGTCGGCCCCATATCGAACTACTAATGAGGTTCCCTCCTTAGGGTATTAGCTGGTCTATCAGACTTGTAGCAACTAGTATGGTTTCCTGGGTGACCTATATGACAAACATTAAGTCGACTGGAACTAACGATTACTGACAATAGCCAATCATATGGCAAGTTGCCGCTTAGTTCGTTAGGCAATCCTGGTGCCATCAACTAAGAATAAGCCCATCCTATCTAGATTCTGGACCTGGAGGCTTCAAGGACGTCATCGGCCTCCAGGAGTGCTTTACTGACAATACAGGCGTCAAATTAAAAGTTATATCCCCCGGCTACGCCCTATGCTGTCCAACTTACCCATTTAGGCCTAACAACTAACCATAGACTTCTAAGGCCTTAGCACAACAGAAGAACATTAGAATAATTCTAAGAGGTAAACAGTGAAGCGGGAAACTCTCTACGGCGCACCCAGTGTTAGTCACACTTAGCATACCCCTTACCCAACGAGGGATACTATTCTCCCAAAATGCCTTTTAGCAGCTAACCACAACATGCTTAATCATTATCTACTAGCAGCAACTACTCACAATATATAAGATCATTATATACTTTTATAGGAATAGGACGTAGTCTCTATATGGTGAGAATAATTTGCCGAAAAGATAAACTTTAACATACCTATAATGTCAATTTTCGTTCACCCAACAATGCCAACCTAGAGCCAGTAGTTCCACTCAATTGTAGCCTTTACGCTGAGATAATAAATCTATTTCAATAGTAGGAATAGGCAAACAATGATATCTTTCAATAATATTAATTATAATTCAACTCCATTTAATTTGGTCGGGAACTTACAAATTCTCGGGAGTTTAGAAGGTAGAAATGCTTACCTATCACTTCAGTTGCTTCGGACTAAGTTAGAAGTGATTTCGAAAATTTTTACTCGACGGGGTTTTGGTACTCCAAGCGAATTTCCAAGAAATAACTCCGCAGGGACATTCCTCATGGGCCTGGAACTCATTATCCAAGATGAATTTGTGTTTGGACGTAGTTTAATGGCGTAATTGGGAAAAAAATGAAAGAAACCCATGCTACTCCCTCTTCTTTAGTCGAGAAATTTTTTTTATGATCTAAGCAACTCACAAAGGACCTTATATAGGTGTTAAGGCGGTGGAAGGGGGTTGCAGGCATGCCTCCCATCCCGTCGGGATAGGGGCGCGACGCGCCGCCTCTTGCGGCCTGCCTCCAATTTCTTTCGTCCCGCTCGCTTGATCGCGTGGTTATGCGTTCATTCCCCGAGCCTTTTTCCATATGCGTCGTACTCCAAAACTCTCAACATATGTATGTACGCCTCTGTTAAATGACAGAAACGTATGTGGTGTAACATCATCCCCCCTTAGAAACTTTCGTCCTAGAATGTCATCTCAGGCTTAACAACTAAACTCCTTTAACTACTGCTGGAAAAATTTCGGCAGAGTCTCCTCTATAATATGGACTATCCAAAAACCTGAAATGCAGAAAAGTCCAACACCAGCATCTCACAGAGCGCTATCAACAACTACCTCGCAACATCCAGCGAATAACTGAACAATACTAATAGTTTAAGCAATCAAATAACAACTGAACAACAATCTTACCTCAATTACTCAATCTGGGTCAGGTCTGGAATAAGTGAGGATATCTAAACCTCATTTAGTCCTCAACTCCCCAAGAAATTCCTTCTACCTTTCTATTCCTCTATAAGACTTTTCTAGGCTACAGATTTACTTCTCAAGATAGCCCCTACGGACTTGCCAATCTAATATAACTATTGGAGTCTCTTCATAGCACAACTCTTTTGTAACCTGAGCTTCTCAACTGGGTCAACCAAAGAAAAGGTCTCCTATGCGCTTGCATAGTGTTGATAAATAGATCCTAGCCTCGAAGGCAACTCTATTTCATAGGCCACTTGGCCAATCTTCCGAAAGATCAGGTATAGTTTAGTAAATCTAGGGGAGGGTTTGCCCTTCTCGTCAGATCTCATAATTCCCTTCTTTAGCGAAATTTTCAGGAATACCCAGTCGTTGCTTCAATTATCTATCTCCCTACATCATACGTTAGAATAAGACTCCTGACGACCCTGGGTTGTCGGTACATATTTGCTAATAAGTTTAACTTTTCCCCCCTAACTAATGTAGTATGTACGGTTCAAGTACCCCTGACCTACCTATTTCAGGTCATCATATAGGGGACCTACCTTTCCACCCATAACATATCCCGAGCATTTGAAACATATACTCTGCTTGTCTATTTGTCTAGGGATGAGAAGTTGTACTCAAATTAACATGCGTCCAATCTGTTCTGACGTCTTTTCCAAAACCTAGCTGTGAGTTGTACCCCTTTGCCAAAAGTTAATAAACACTGAGACACCATATAGCTGAAATATTTCTTTAATAAACGTAATTCTGACCGGCAAGAAATAAGTTAATCCCATTAGCCTTTCAACAAGGACCCAAATGGGTCACGTTTACGCCTAGTACAAAGTAACTTTGTAGCTATATTTGGACTAGCTACTTCCCGCTTCCACGCAAGCACGACTATCTCCTAAGTTAGCCTACCTGATTTCTGATGTCCAGCCCTTCCTTGGTGGTTATTGGATCTCGATGCCACAACTCGTCTATATCTTTCTTTTTTCTATCCCATCAGTAGATCTCTTTCATAACCTCATGCATTTTTATCAAACTTGAGTAAAGGGGATAACGATCGTGGTGTAACTCTACTACAGTCTACTAATGAAGCGCTGCCATATTTAGAACATAGAGTCGACCTTTGGATCTCAAGACTCTGTCACCTACTATCTCGAAGGCCAATGACTCCTTCTATTGGGCCTTATCTCTGGCTACACTAGGCTAGGGTCTCCGTAGCATCACTCATTTGTCTCCAAAACTAGTGGTGATATGGAAGTATTCTAGGTCATAATCTCACTATCCTTTAAACGTCAGCCTGATACTCATTCTTGACAATCATCAGTGATTCTAGAATCTATCAACCTGCTACATCTTGGAGGTGATTTTGTTCCCCTATAGAGCTAGATATTCGTGCCTTCCTCTTACTTCTGTAGGCCAATATCTAGGGTTCGTGCCCCGTGCACCGTACTGGCAAGGATATTACTGGCCCAATCTGCCAACCTGTATTGTTCTAACCCATGCTCGGGCTAATCCACTTGTATAATCTCTTTGTCCTTCGACATCATAAACTAGGGCCATAGCCGGTATTCTTCACGTATCCCCCTACTACTATCCATACACCGTGATGGGGTTAGTCTATTTCTTACTTAAACCTTACTATTGTTGAGAATCTACTGCTTATGGACTCTCACTCGCACTTGGGTGCTGCTAGCAATCTTACCTACCCCCCTGATTTACTGTCGTGAGGGTCTAGGTGACTTATTTAAACACTAGGGATCTTAATCACTTGCTAACACTTTCCTGGAATCAACGATTCTAGCCCTCCTTTACTATTCATTTTGGGCAACATCGTATTAAAACTCACGCTCTCTATCATACTGAGAAAAGGCTGGGAGGCAAGTGTCATGCCCCACCTTGGGAGACATGACTGGCACCTGGTGCCCTACTAGGACCTGAACTACTGAGCTGACTAAGTCTAAGCACCTCTAGTGCATGGCTGACTCCAACTCTAGAATCAAGAAAACAACGGGCTATATAGCGGCTGTAAATACAACCCTGTGAAAATAAATAGCTAACCAGAGACAAACAATCATAGGGAGTCCTATGCGGGCCGACAAGGCCACCATGATATCTAGTTAAAACTGGAAAGTAAAATCATATGCTAAACTGAACTATGACTGACAAGGCCGCCAATCAACAGCTAAACAGGGCCCTACACGGCCAACACACATAATCTAAAACACATATGGGCCCCACACGACCGATATCATCTAACCACAGGGAAGTAGCACAATCTGCAAGACTCTAGGAGTAATAAGATGGTCGGGATAGGGCCCCGACCTACCCATACTGTGCAAACAAAAGAAGTAAACCTCTATCACACAAGCTCCGGAAGAAGGGAACTGACGGCTCTGTACGGCTGACTAGAACTACGAAGGACCTGCTCCTCGTCTATCTGCACATGCAGGCAAGTAATGCAGCGCCCCAGAAGAGGGCGTCAGTATATCACAGGTACTGAATATGTAAGGCAGTAACTTTAAATGACTAAAAGTAAGAAATAGGACTGACAATAACTGAAGTAAAGAAAACAAACTGAAGATGACTGAAGTAGTGAAATCAGGGCTAAACATAACTGTAATAAGGAGGGTAGGGGTCATACCTGACAAATGAGGCGTCTTACTATCTAACTATCAGTAACTAAAGCAAACATAAACCTTACCTGGCCCCCATAAGCCCGAAGGTTCAATCAGCACATAGTAACCCACCTGGGCCCCCATTAGCCCTAGTGAGTACATCTCAATCTATATACCCCTATCCAGGATATACTGAGTCAACTACCAGCTATAAGGGTCCTGCCAATCCCCTGGGTATGCAACTGGGCCTGCTCAACCCCTGACTGTAGTTGTGCCTGAGTTCAGAGGACTCCTGATATATACACCTCAGGCATAAATGCTCGACGGGGGTGTGTATAAGGCCAACCATGGCATATGAGGATCTGGATCCCCATCTTCTTCCTTTGCAGATGGCATGCCGCTCGGTAGAGCGACGTATCCTCGCCCCTAATAGGCGGCGACACATCTATTAACCCTGGGGTGGTCACGGAAGCTATACAAATGTAATCCAGCCCAAAACAATACAAATTACGGGCCTCAACTGACAACAATGAGTAGACATGATAACATACTTCTAACATGCCTTACTTGGATTCATACTGGAACTACTATGCTAAAGAAACTAACTTGCCGAAAGAAAATGCCTTAACATACTTCATTCGCTGTTTATCGATTAACTGGAGAGTTTTAGCTTGTGTTCAACTGCCCTTCTCAACTGTAATCATATTAACGGAAGAATAGGGCTACTTTATTACTATATTAAAAGAAAACGATAACTTATATATATATATACTGACTATACTTAAACTTATCGAAAGACGATCAAAAACTCATAATTTCTAGAGAATCTAGAAGGGAGAAATACTTACTTTAGGCACGTGATCGTATTGACACTAGTTTGAAATAATTCCACCAACTTAGGCTCGGTGGGACGATGATTCACCGGGCGTATTTTACGAAAATAACTCCGAAGCGATGCTCTCTGCAGCCTTATACTTCACTATCCGGAGTTAATTTAGATTTGGATGGCGTTTAGCGGCGTAATCGGATGATTTCCAAATGTTTTCCCTCGCTCTTACCTCTACTGGCCGAGGTTATTTGAGAAATGAAATAACATCTAAGTGTGAGGCCTTTATATACTTGAGGCGGTAGACAAGGAAACGCGGCACACTGCCGGTCGTGCCAATTCTGCTCCGTGCCACTTTGGGTAATGCAGAGGGGGCTGCTTTGTGCCACTTTGCCCTCTGGGCAACTTGGTTTGGCTTCCTCTCGTGAAATCCCGACTTTGCACTCGTTCGATCTTTCCCCGGTACCTTTCCTCGTACATATGACACTCCAAAACTCTTAAACAATATATGAATAGGCCGAATAAATATTAGAAACTTACGGGGTGTAACATCCTCCCCCCCTTAAGAACATTCGTCCTCGAATGTTAACTTCTACTTGTAAGAATCTTAACCTTGCAATTGCTTATTCTGGAAAAATTCGCCAGAGTCTCCCCTGTAATATGGACTATCCAAAAACTCTTAAATGAAGAAAAGTGCAATATAGGTACTCTATACAGTAATATAGCATTCATTTCACAATAGACTGAAGTCAACTACTCAACATATACATGCATATAATGCAACTTATGAAACAACAACAACAATATACCTCTAGCTGCACAATCTGACTAAGTCTGAAATAACTGAGGATATCTGGTTTTCATATCGTCTTATGCCTCCCAGGTCATCTCCTCTCAGTTCTTATTCCACCATAACACACTCCCGTAATATATCCTCGAGCATCTGGATGGTACGTTCTGCCTGCCCCTCTATACGAGGATGGAAGGCTGTGCTTAGGTTAACCTGCGTCCCCAGGCCCCTCTGAAAAGACTGTCAAAATTTAGTTGTAAACTGCGCCCCTCTATCAGAGATAATTGAAAATGGAACACCATGCAATCGCACTATTTCTCTAATATACAGCTCAGCATAATCTTTGGCTGAAAAGGTAGGCCTTGCTGGTAGAAAGTGAGCTGATTTTGTCAACCTGTCAACAATTACCCAGATAGAATCATATTTACGCCTGGTATGAGGTAACCCTACTGCGAAATCCATATTAACTACCTCCCATTTCCATAAAGGCACCGCTATACCCTGTGTCAGTCCTCCTGGTTTCTAATGTGCAGCTTTCACCTGTTGGCAATCGGGACATTGAGCTATGAATTCTGTTATCCCCTTTTTCATTCCTGGACACCAGTAAATCTCTTTTACGTCATGGTACATTTTTGTCGAACCTGGATGGAAAAAGTAACGGGCATAGTGTACCTCACCCATAATTTGCTGGCGAAGCCCTGCCACGTCTGGAATGTAGAGGCGATCCCTATATCAGAAAGCTCAATCCTCGATTACCTAAAAATCTATCACTTCCCCTTGCTGGACCCTATTTCTGAGTTGAACCAGGCTAGGATCTTCATACTGCCGTTCTTTCACTTCCACCACCAATGATGACACTGCGGTATTCTGGATTACCATTCCATTGTCTCCTGATTCTACTATACGAATGGCTAAACTAGCCAGCTGATGCAATTCTCGGGCCAATTCCTTCCGCTCGGGCTGTAAATATGTCAGGCTTCCCATGGATTTGCGACTAAGGGCATCTTCTACAACATTGGCCCTTCCTGGGTGGTATAAAATATTCACATCATAATCCTTTAACAACTCCAACCAGCAACGCTGTCGCAGATTGAACTCTTTTTGGATGAAAATATACTGCAGGCTTCTGTGGTCAGTCAAAAATATCTACGTGGACCCCATACAGGTAATGTCTCCATATTTTCAAGGCATGAATCACCGCGGCTAACTCCAGGTCATGGGTAGGGTAGTTCTTCTCATGCTTCTTCAGCTGCCTGGAAGCATAGGCAATCACCTTACCATGCTGCATCAAAACACATCCTAACCCAACACCCGAAGCGTCACAATAGACTGCATAACCCTCTGTTCCTTCTGGCAACGCTAGCACCGATGCTGATGTCAATCTGTCTCTCAGTTCCTGAAAGCTCTACTTACATGCCTCAGTCCAATGGAATTTTGCTGCCTTCTGCGTCAGTTTGGTTAAAGGTGCTACTAAACTGGAAAATCCCTCCACGAACCTTTTGTAATACCCGGCTAACCCTAGAAAACTACGTACCTCGGTCAGAGTGTTAGGTCTAGGCCATGTTTTCACTGCCTCTATCTTTTTTCGTATCTACCTATATACCAGCATCTGACACAATATGGCCCAAGAAGGCTACTGAATTCAGGAAATATTCACATATAGAAAATTTTGCATATAGCTGGCGATCTCTGAAAATCTGGAGCATTGTCCGTAGATGATCCTGGTGATCTGCCTCCGAGCGGGAATACACCAGAATATCATCGATAAATACTATAACGAACAAGTCCAGATATAGTCTAAAAATATTGTTCATTAGGTCAATGAACACTGCTAGGGCATTTGTCAGTCCGAAGGACATGACTAGAAATTCAAAGTGGTCATATCTGGTCCTGAAGGCAGTTTTTGGAATATCTCTTTCACGAACCCGGACTTGATGATATCCTAACCTTAAGTCAATCTTTGAAAAATACCTCGCTCCCTGTAGCTGATCAAACAAATCGTCTATTTTAGGAAGCGGATACTTATTCTTGATAGTGACTTTATTCAGCTGCCGGTAATCTATACACATACGGAGGGACCCGTCCTTCTTCCTCACGAACAGAACTGGCGCACCCCATGGTGAGATACTCGGCCTGATAAAGCCTTTGTCTAGAAAATCCTTCAATTGTTCCTTTAGTTCTCTGAGTTCAGTAGGAGCCATCTGATATGGAGGAATAAATATAGGCTGAGTGCCTGGTAATAGATTGATTGCAAAATCAATTTCCCTTTCTGGGGGAATACCAGGAAGCTCATCTGCAAATACGTCAGGAAATTCATTAACCACTGGAATAGACTGAAGGGTCGTAGGCTCTACCCGAACATCTTGAACTCTGACAATATGATAAATTCACCCTTTTGCTCTCAATTTTCTCACCCGAAGATAGGAAATAAACCTACCTTTTGGCGTGGCTGTACTGCCTTTCCACTCCCGTACTGCCTCCCTTGGAAAGTGGAATCGGACAATCTTGGTCCAACATTCCACATTGGCATAGCATGGAGCTAGCCAATCCATACCCATAATGGCATCAAAATCAACCATTTCTAGTTCTATCAAGTCTGTTGTAGTCTAACGACTGGAAACCTCTACTGTAACCCCCCAATAGACCCTTCTGTCTATAATAGAGTCGCCAACGGGTGTAGACACTTAGAAGGGTCGCCAAAGCAATTCCGGCATAATACTAAACTTTCGAGCCACTAACGGTGTAATATAGGACAAGGTGGATCCTGGATCTATCAACACATAAGCAGGATGAGAGCAAATGTTTAGCATACCTGTCACAACACCTGGTGACGACTCTGAATCCTGTCGCCTCGGTAGTGCATAAGTACGGTTTGGGCCGGCACCTGAACTGGAGGCCCCTGATCTGCCTCGACCTCTGCCGGCTGAAACTGAGGTCCTACGCCCTGCCGGTGATGCTAGAGGTCGTGATCCTACCGAGGACCTATCGTGTCGATCCCGGTCACCCTGACCCCTAGCTGGACAATTCCTCATTTGGTGACCCTCCTGTCCACAAATGTAGCATGCTGTGGAACCATACCTGCATGCTCCAGAGTGGCGTCGACTGCAAATAGGGCAAAGTGGTATTGTAAACCCACTCTGCTCCACTTCCCACTACTGCTATGAACCTACTGCTCGCGACCCTTCACCAGGCTCTGGCTGCCTTGGGTGACTATCTACCGCTGCGGTGGAGGCGGGGGTCTAGGCGGCCTATCTAATAACCGTGGCCTAGGTCCTCCCAGGGACTTCTCCTGTAATTCACCCGGTCTGTCCCTGCGGCGCTGCTCTTGACTTGACCTCCTAATCTCCCATTGCCGCTATTTGATACCCTCAATATTCTGAGCCAAAGCCTGCACACGGGCGATATCCATATCCCCTCGCAGTGTGACTGTGATGCAAGTCTCAACATATTCTGGGTTCAACCCCATAATAAAGCGGTGTACCCTGGCTGGCATTATGTCCACAAAAGCTGGCGCATATCGAGCCAAGGAATCAAACTGCATGGCATATTCTCGAACTCTCATCGACCCCTGCTCCAAGTGTAGGAACTGATCAACCCATGCCTGTCGAATCTCCCGCGGTGGGTAATGATCCAAGAAAGCTGGTCCAGGTCGGAGGGGAAACATCTATCCCCCGAGACCTTTCCCAACTCTCATACCACAGCACAATGATGTCCCATAGCCGGAATACTTCCAACTCAACCGACTTTGTGGGTGTAGCATGCATCACCCTGAAAATCCTCTACATCTGGTCTAAGAAGTCCTGAGAGTCCTCGGTCCGATCTGTCCTTGTGAATTGCGGGGGACTTAGTGCTAGGAACTCTCGAACCTCGAGCTACCAGGTCCTCCTAAGGATTCTGCAACTATAGGTGGCCCCGGATGGCGCTGAGCAACCATTATTTGGGCCAGCATAACCACCGTGCTCCTGACCTCCTGGTCGGATGGTGCGGTATAAAAACTGCCGGAGGTAGTGCCGTCACATCGGTCGTCCCAAGCGGCTCCTGACGTGGTGGAGACTGCTGGGGAGGTCGAGATGATACCTTTGTATATTCCTCAGATTGGGCAGATTCTGAGCGAGGCTGAGGCACCCTGCTGGTGCCCGCTCCTGCTGCTACATCTAGCCTCCTGCCTATCGTAGGGTGTTTCTGGTCCGACATTTCTCTATAAGAAAAAGATTATAAGGAGCTTAGGGACTCAACCCTATATTGTACCGCTCTATAACACGACTGAACAAGAAGAAAGAGTAACCATCCTATCATGCCTTGCTGCCTCCTACCTATAGTATGTGGTGCACAACACATCCATAGACAAGACTCTACTTAACACAACTTGCAGACTCCCTGGGATATGACCTTCTCTAATACCAAGTTTGTCACGCCCTACCTTGGGAGGCATGACTGGCACCTGGTGCCCTACTAGGACCTGAACTGCTGAGCTGACTGAGCCTAAGCACTTCTGTTGCAGGGCTGACTCCAACTCTAGAATCAAGAAAACAATGGGCTATATAGAGATTGTAAATACAACCCCCGGCCGACAAGGCCTGTAGCCACCTGTGAAAATAAACAGCTAACCAGAGACAAACAATCATAGGGATCCTATGCGGGCCGACAAGGCCACCATGATATCTAGTTATAACTGGAAAGTGAAATCAGATGGTAAACTGAACTATGACCGACAAGGCCGCCAATCAACAGCTAAACAGGGCCCCACACAGCCAACACACATAATCTAATACACATATGGGCCCCATACGACCGATATCATCTAACCACAGGGAAGTAGCACAATCTGCAAGCCCTAGGAGTAATAAGATGGTCGGGACAGGGCCCCCAACTACCCATACTGCACAAAAAAAGAAGTAAACCTCTATCACACAAGCTCCAGAAGAAGGGAGCTGACGGCTCTGTATGGCTGACTGGAACTACGAGGGACCTGTTCCTTGTCCATCTGCACCTGCAGACAAGTAATGCAGTGCCCCAGAAGAGGGCGTCAGTACCACAGGTACTGAATATGTAAGGCAGTAGCTTTAAATAACTAAAAGTAAGAAATAGAACTGACAATAACTGAAGTAAAGAAAACGGACTGAAGATGACTGAAGTAGTGAAATCAAGCCTAATATAACTGTAATAAGGAGGGTAGGGGTCATACCTGACAAACGAGGCGTCTTACTGTCTAACTATCAGTAACTAAAGCAAACATAAACCTTACCTGACCCCCATAAGTTGGAAGGTACAATCAGCACAGAGTAACCCACCTGGGCCCCCATTGGCCCTACTGAGTACACCTTAATATATATACCCCTATCCAGATCATACTGAGTCAACTACCAGTTATAAGCCTCCTGCCGATCCCCTGGGTCTGCAACTGGGCCCGCTCAGCCCCTAACTGTAGTTGTGCCTGAGTCTGGAGGACTCCTGATATTTACACCTCGGGCGTAAACGCTCGATGGGGGTGTGTATAAGGCCAACCATGGAATATGAGGATCTGGATCCCCATCTTCATCCCTTGCAGACGGCATGCCACTCCGTAGAGCAACGTATCCTCGCCCCTGGCGGGCAGCGACACAACTATTAACCTGGCGTGGTCACGGAAGCTATACAGGTGTAATCCGCCCAAAACAATACAAATTACGGGCCTCAACTGACAACAACGACTAGACATGATAACATACTCCTAACATGCCTTACTGGGATTCATACTGGACTACTATGCTGAAGAAACTAACTTGCCGAAAGAAAATGCCTTAACATACCTCGTTCGCTGTTTATCGATTAACTGGCGAGTTTCGTCTCATGTTCAACTGCCCTTCTCAACTGTAATCATATTAACGAAAGAATAGGGATACTTTATTACTATATTCGAAGAAAATGATAACTTATATATATACTGACTATACTTCAATTTATCGAAAGACGATCAAAAACTCATAATTTCTCGAGAATCTAGAAGGGAGAAATACTTACTTTAGGCACGTGATCATATTGACACTAGTTTGAAATAATTCCACCAACTTAGGCTTGGTGGGACGATGATTCGCCGGGCGTATTTTACGAAAATAACTCCGCAGCGATGCTCTCTGTAGCCTTATACTTCACTACCCGGAGTTAATTTAGATTTGGACGGTGTTTAGCAGCGTAATCGGATGATTTCCAAATGTTTTCCCTCATTCTTACCTCTGCTGGCCAAGGTTATTTGAGAAATAAAATAACATCTAAGTATGAGGCCTTTATATACTTGAGGCGGCAGACAAGGCAACCTGGCACACTGCCGGTCATGCCAATTCTGCTCCGTGCCACTTTGGGTAACGCGGAGGGAGCTGCTCCATGCCACTTTTCCCCTCTGGGAAACTTGGTTCGGCTTCCTCCAGTGAAATCCCAACTTTGCACTCGTTCGGCCTTTCCTCGGGCCCTTTCCTGTACATATGGCATTCTAAAACTATTAACCAACATATGAATAGGCCGACTAAACATTAAAAACTTACGAGGTGTAAAATCAGGAAATAACCCTATCATTCTATAACACAACTAGGGTGTGAAACTCAACAAATTCTAAAATTCGGAGGTATAAACCTCGCACAATCCTTCACATATTTCAGCTAACCCAACATTAACTGTCATCCTTGTCTAATTCTAAGTGTCTACTAAGTAAGCCAACTCATATATATACCATACTCCTGACCCCCTATTTTGAGGGTATAGAAAGAAGTGGGAATAGTGCTGGCATGTCTATTACCTGATAAGGTTTCTGGTGCCCCGGGAGGATGCTGGAGAGATTAAAAGACATCTCCTTTTTTCCTTCAAACTGCGCTGTCCCCTGATTGTGGCACCTCACTGGTACCCTCTCCTACTGTTGTAGCTAATTTTCTGTTAACTGAAGTCTGTCCCGTATCAAACATTATTCTAGACAGACATAACGATGAGAGCTTAGGGACTCAACCCTAGACAACTCGGCTCTACAGCACGATCTGACAAGAAGGAGGGGTAACCATACTATCATGCCTCGTAGCCTCCTGCTTATAAAATGTGGTGCACAACACATTTATAAACAAGAATCTACTGACAAGGCTTGCAGACTCCCTAGGATATGACTTTGCTCTGACACCAAGTTTGTCACGCCCCACCTTGGGAGGCATGACTGGAACTTAATTCCATACTAGGATCTAGGCTAACCTGGCTGGGCATATGCACCTCTGGTGCCTACCAGTGACTCAATATCAAGAAAACAAACTGCTATATCTCAGCCGTAGTGTCATGCCCCGCCTTAGGAGATATGATTGGCACCTAATGCCACACTAGAATTTGGGCTGAACTGGTTGGCACAGGCACTTCTAGTGCCTACTACTGACTCAAACTCGAGAAAATAAACTACTATATATCGACTGTAAACACAGCCTTGGGTCGACAAGGCCACGCAACACCTGTAAAAGAAAACAGCTAACCTAGCCAACATACATCAATAGGGATCCTATGTGGGCCGACAATACCACCATGTTGCCTAGTTATAACAAAAAGGGAAATAAGTAGCTAGACTAGACCCCACACAGCCAACACATAAAATAGGATATACATGGGCCCCACACGGCCAACAACAACTAACTAACTGAATAATATAGTCTTCAAGCCACTCAAAATAGAAATAATGGTTGGGACAAGGCCCCGGCCTACCCAAATGCTATATAAATGAAAGACTGGAATCTCTACAACCTGGCAACTACGAATGAAAGGAGCTGGCCAAACTGCTAACTCCAAACAACTGCTAATGGAGATCCTGAACTCTGTCTGCCTAAACCTACATGCAAGTAATGCAGCGCCCCATAGTTGGGCGTCAGTACAATATGTAGCGAATATGTAAAGCAGTAAATAATATGAATAAAAGTTATTAAAGACTGAAAGTAAGTAGAAGGAAGGGGCAGAAATTAACCTGGATGTTTACTTATTCATAACCTGCACCTAGTAAAGCACTACACGCATATGAGCTAAGACTACATAATTACATATTCATAAGCTGCAGCTAACAAGAAAGCATACAAACAAGAACCTAACCTGGCTCCCATAAGCCTGGAAGGTACAAGCAACATAGAAATAACCTATGAGGGACCCCATAAGCCCTAGAAAGTACACTTCAATCTATATACCCCTACCCGGGTTCCTACGACTCACCTGGTGCTGTAGCCAACCTACTTGTCCTCTGGGTCTGCAACTGAGCCCACTCAGCACCTGAACTGTAGCTGTGTCTGAGTCCGGTGGACTCCTAATAACTGCCCCTGGGCACCAGGCTAGACGAGGGTCGATGATGCCGATACGACATAAATAATAGCCCATCCATGAAAAGGACTATAATATGGCCCTTGGGCCTCTTCGTAGTCCCTTGGGACAACATCTAGCGCCTTGGGGGGATCTATATAGCCCCGTAGGCAATAACATCATCATATAGCTCCTTTGAGCGATCAATAGCCCCGTAAGCAATGACATAGCTAGTAACCCTGAGGTTGGTCAATAGAAGGCTATCCTAGAAGGGGTTAATCCCAACTAATATACTGCACTCTGGTCTCAAACTAGCCACTTAAAAGACATATCTAGCTCTTAAGGCATAACGCGACCGCTATTCACCCCTAAAATATTCTGTAAAGATGCTAACAGGAACACCCCAAGCGCATATATCTGATCAGAAGATCCTAATGGTGATCAAAATCTCTAACAGTCTAGACTGAGCAGGGAGAGAGCTAGACTGGCCTAACGATACTCTGAATGCCATGCTAGGACAGTGGTAGCTCATAAGAGAATCATACTGTCGCGAACGATCAACTATCTAATTCCTGTACTTAGGACAACTGTAGGGCTGCCACTTAGTCGGACATGCTCCTGAGCAGCCATCCCCTAACCTTTCACAGATAGCCTATTATAATTCTTAGCCCGAAGGTAGTACTGCACTAACATGGTTCTATTTCCTGAGACTTTAACTTGCTGTGTTTAGATTCCCTATATCTTTGCTAGAGGATTCCTAACTTCGTAGGTAAGTCTATCTGGACGTAACCACCCACGACAACCTGTACCTAAGTATCTTATCAGCACAAGCTGGGCGTCGGCCCCACATTCAAATATTGATAAGGTTCCCTCCATAGGGTACACCCGAGTCTATTTGACTCGTACAACTGAGATAACTTCTAGGGCCACCTGCATGATAAGTACTAAGTCAACTGAAATTGATCGTTACTGACAATAGCTAACTATAGGGAAGGCTGACCCTCAACATACTAGGAAATTCTGGTGCCACCGACTCTAGGGTGACTATTCTATCCAATATTCTGGCTCTGGAAGTGTCAAAGTATGCCAATGGCCTCTGGGCAAGTTTTACTAACAATACAGGCGCCAAACTGGAAGTTATATCGCCTTGCTGCGCCTATGCTGTTCAACTTACTAATCCAGGCCCAATAATTATCCACGAGCTTCTAAGGCCTAGGCCTGTCAATAAAACATCTAATTCTACTAACACAATGAACTGAAGAGCATAGGAGTTCCTATGACTCTTCTAGCGTGAGTCACACTTAATGTGTTCTTTCCTGGCAAGGGATACTATGATATATTCTTTATACGTTTCCTAGCATCTAACCATAACATTTGTAATCACAATCTACTGATAGCAGCTATCATGGCATACCTGATCCTTATATACTAGTAACAGCGAATTACAACATATAGGATCATTATCTACATTCAATACATAGGTCGGATCACTATACGATGAGAATAACTTTCCAAAGGAATAATCCTTAACATACCTCGAATGTCGCCTTTCGTTCAGCTGGCGAATTTCCACTTGTAAACGCGGTTCCACCCAACTGCAATCCTAATGCTGAGAGAACAAGGCTAATTTCAATGCTAAATTCAACAAAAAATGATAACTTTTGATAATAATAGAGACTATAATTCAACTCCAAATAACTTGGTCGAAAACCATGATTTCTCAAGATTTCAGAAGAGAGAAATGATTACCTAATGCCTGTGGCCGTTTAGAATCCAATTTGAAGTAATTCCGACGGCTTTTACTCAGGAGAGTTCCAGTATACCGGACGAAATTTCAAGAAATAACTCCATAGAAATGCTTCCCATAGGCCTAGAAGTCATTACCCGAAGTTAATTTGCATTTGAACGGTGT
This sequence comes from Datura wrightii, assembly GCA_035772735.1. Taxonomy (NCBI): domain Eukaryota; kingdom Viridiplantae; phylum Streptophyta; class Magnoliopsida; order Solanales; family Solanaceae; genus Datura; species Datura wrightii. The sequence goes on along the minus strand of JASDFA010000016.1, from coordinate 105,589,704 downwards.
TTTGTAGTGTAAATCAGCGAAAAATGAATGAAACCATTGTTCACTCCCTTATTCTAGTTGAAGAGAAATATTAGAAATGACCCAACTTAAACGTGAAAGATCCTTATATAGTATTGAGGCGGTGGCCTCGAGGGCAAGGCACGCCGCCCGTAGTGCTGGCCTGGAGGCGCGACGCGTCGGTTATAGCGCTAGCCTGGCTGGCGCAGCACAGTGCCCGGTGCGCTGGGCCTCCGGTCCCGGCCTCCTGCTTGCTCGATGTTGTGCTCGTGTACTCGTTCTCTCGGTCCTTTTTCCATATGAATTGTACTCCAAAACTCTCAACATACACATCCACACGTCGGTTAAACACTAGGAACTTATGGGATGTAACATCATCCCACCCTTAGGAAAATTCGTCCTCGAATGTAATCTTTAGGCTTATAAGACTAAACTCTTTTAGCTGATATCAGAGAAATTTCGGCAAAGTCCCCTCTGTATTATGGACTATCCGGAAACCTGTAACATAGAAAAGTCTAACAAAGGCGCCCCACAAGACGCTATCTGCAACTGAATGATATAGTGCCTAAGGGCTCTACTCAATACCTGGAAATTATTTTGTCATTCTGCATTTGTCTAAATCTGTATGTGTCACTATGGATCCTGAAACAACTGAAAGCATTTAGATCTTACTTTATCCTTAGCTTCTCAATTCATCTCTGCCATATTCCTGTTCCTCTCTAAGTCTCTTATAAATCACATCTTTGATCCTCACGGTAGCTCCTTACAGACCTAGCGACTTAATATAATCGTTGGAGCCTCCCCGTGGGATGACTCTTCTATAGCATAAACAGATCCTAGCCTCGAAGGAAACTCCATCTCATAGGCCGCTTTGCCAATCTCCCGAAGGACCCGTATAGCTTAATGACCGCATGGGCTGGACTTGCCCTACTTGTCAGGTCTCATAATGCCCTTCAGTGGTGAAGTTTTCAGGAATACTTAGTTGCTGCTTCAATCCTTTATTCCCTACTCCATACGTTAGGGTAGTACCTTCGATAACCCTGGGCTGCCGGTACATCTTTCTCAATAAACTAAACTTCCTTCCTTTAGCGGATGTATTAATATGCCTAGTTCAACTATCCCTAATTTATCTACTTCTGACCATCATTTAAGGGGGCCTATATTTCCACCCATAACCGACTTCCACATTGTGTGCTCTGGCTGACCGTCCGTCTGAGGATAGAATACTGTACTCAGATTAACCTGTGTCCCCAATCTACTCTAGCATCTCCACAAAATCTAGTTGTGAGTTGTGCCTCTCTGTCAGAATTTATTAGATACTGGGGCTCCACGTAACCGAACTACTTCTTATACATTTAACTCAGTATAACTTTTAGCTAAGTCATAATTCCATCCGACGAGACATGAGCTGATCTCGTTAGCCTTTCTACACTGACTCAAATAAAGTCAATCCACACCTGGTACGAGGTAACCCTATAACTATAATCATATTAGCTATTCTCCACTCCCTTTGCAGGCACGGCCATCTCCTGAATTGGCCTTCTCAGTTCCTGCTGTCCAGCCTCCCCTAGCTGGTCATTGGAGCTCTGTGCTATGACTCCATAAAACCTTCCCTCTTCCCATGTCATCAGTAGGTCTGTCTTTACGACCAGATGTGTTTTCATTAAACTCTAGGTGGAGGGAGTAATGGATATAGTGCACCTTGGCCATAGTCTGCTAACAGAGTCCGGCCACCTTTGGAACGCAGAGTCTACCTTTGGGTCTCACGACTTCCCCCCTTGTTATATTAAGGGCTAATAGCTTCCTACTAGGCCTTGTCTCTAGGCGGTACAATGTTAGAGTCTCTATGTCGCCACTCCTTTATCTCCACAATGGGTGGTGATATTGCAGCATTCTAGGTTACAATCTCACTATCTCTTAAACGTCAACCCGATGCTTCTCTCTCGACATTCAGCGGTGGTCCCATGCTTTGTCAATTTACTTCAACTTGTAGGTGATTCTGTTTCCCTCTAGAGTTAGATACTCACGCCTTTTCCCTTGCTTCCTTAGTCTGAGTTCTAAGGTTCCTGCCCTCTGCCTCATATTGTTAAAAATATTAATGACCAAGCCTACTAACCTGTATCCTTTTGACCCGCACTTGGGCCTATTTCCTGACCTGAGCTTTACTTTTGCTAGGGGTTTATCACTTAAGGACTCTCTCACATGCACTTGAGTGTTATTGGCAATCTTATCCGCTCTCCTGATTTACTACTGTAAAGGTCTAGATAACCTATTTTAAACACTAGGGGTCTCAACCACCTGCTAACATTTTCCAGGAGTCAACGAATCTAGCTCCTTTACTATTTACTCTGGGCAACATCGCCTCAATACTTACACTCTTTGTTACATTGAAAACAAAACTGGGAGGATAAAATAGCCATTTCTTACTACAATAGAACTGAGGTATGGAACTGTACAACATCCGAAGGGTTGGAGGTAAGAATCCCTCAATTCCCCCTTCTTTCGTACCCTTCAGGTAATCCAACGTTAATTGTCGCCCCTATATGATCCTATATATCTATTAGATAAGTCTACTCATAGATATACCATAATCCTAACCTCCTACCCTGAGGCTGTAGAAAGAACTGGGGACGGTGCTGGCATATCTATTACTTTATGAAGTTCCTGGTGCCCCAGGAAGATACTGGGAAGATTAAAAGACATCTGCCTTCATCCTCAGGCTGGCTGTCCCCCAACTATAACATCACACTGGTACCTTTTCCTGCTGCTGCAGCTAACTGGAGGCTGGCTGGTGTCTGTCTTATATTAAATCTTATTCTAGATGGACATAGCAATGAAAGCTTAGGGACTCAAACCTGTACAACTCGGCTCTATAGCACGATCTGAGAAGAAGAGAGGGTAACTATACTATCATGCCTCATAGACTCCTGCTTATAGAATGTGGTGCACAACACATTTACAAGCAAGACTCTACAATACATGGCTTGCAGACTCCCTAGGATACGACCTGCTCTAATACCAAGTTTGTCACGCCCCACCTTGGGAGGCATGACTGACACCTAATGCCACACTGGAATCTGGACTGACCTAGCTGGGCATAGGCACTTCTAGTGCCTACCACTAACTCAAATTCAAGAAAACAAACTGCTATATCTCGGCTATAAACACAACCTCAGGCTGGCAAGGCCACGCACCACCTGTAAAAGAAAATAGCTAACCCAGCCAACATACATCAATAGGGATCCTATGCGGGCCAACAAGACCACCATGCTATCTAGTTATAACGAAAAGGGAAATAAGCAGTTAGACTAGGCCCACATGGCCAACACATAAAATAGGACATACATGGGCCCCACACAACCAACAGAAACTAACTGACTAAATACTGTAGTCTGCAAGCCTTTAAGAATAGAAATAATGGTCGGGACAAGGCCCTGGCGTACCTAAATGCTATATAAATGAAAGATTGTAATATCTACAACTTGGCAACTCTGAATGAAAGGAGCTGGCCAAACTGGTAACTCCAAACAACTACTAATGGAGATCCGGAACTCTGTCTGTCTAAACCTACAAGCAAGTAATCAAGCGCCCCATAGTTTGGCGTTAGTACAATATGTACCGAATGTGTATAGCAATAAATAAGTTGAATAAAAACTGTTAAAGATTGAAAGTAAGTAGATGGAAGGGGAAGAAATTAACCTGGATGTTTGCTTATTCATAACCTGCATCTAGTAAAGCACTACACGCATATGAGCTAAGACTGCATAATTACATATTCATAAGCTACATCTAACAAGCGAGCATACAAACAAGAACCTAACTTGGCACCCATAAGCCTGGAAGGTACAAGAAACACAGAAATAACCTACCGGGGACCCCATAGGCCCTAGCAAGTATACTTCAATCTATATACCCCTACCCGAGTTCTTACGACTCAACTGGTGTTATAGCCAACCTACATGTCCTCTGTGTCTACAACTGAGCCCACTCAGCTCCTGAACTGTAGTTGTGTATGAGTCTGGTGGACTCCTGATAACTGCATCTTAGGCACTAAGCTCGATGAGGGTCAGTGATTCCAATACATCATAAAATAATAGTCAAGCCATGGAATGGACTGTAATATGGCCCTTGGGCCTCTTCGTAGTCCCTTAGGACAACATAAAGCTCGTTGGAGCGATCTATATATCCCCGTAGGCAATAACATCATCATATAGCTCCTCTAAGCGATCTATAGCCCCGTAGGAAACCATACAGCTAGTAACCTTATGGTTGGTCAACAGAAGGCTGTCCTAGATGGGGTTAATCCCAACCAATATACCGCACTCTGATCTCAAACTAGCCACTCAAAAGATATATTACGCGACCGCTACTCGCCCCTAGAATAGTATATAAAGATGTTAACAGGCACACCCCATGCGCCTATATCTAATCAGAGGACCAAGATGATGATCATAATTTCTAACAGTCTGGATTGTGTAGGGTGACAGCTAGAGTGGCCTAGCGATACTCTAAATGTCATGCTAGGACAATGGTATTCATAAGCAAATCATACTGTCGCGAACGATCAACTGTCTAATTCCTTTACTTAAGACAACTTAAGGCTACCACTTAGTCGGACATGCTCTTGAGCAGTCAGCCCCTAACCTTTGACGGACAGCCTATTATAATTCTTAGCCCGAAGGTAGTACTACACTAACATGGTTCTATTTCCTAAGTCTTTAACTTGTTCTGTTTAGATCCCTATATCTTTGTTGGAGGATTCATAACTTCGTAGGTAAGTTTATCTGGACATAGCCACTCACGGCAACCTATACCTGAGTATCTTATAAGAACAAGCTGGGCATTGGCCCTGCATTCAAATATTGATAAGGTTCCTTCCGCAGGGTACCCCTGGGTCTATCTTACTCGTACAACTGAGCTAACTTCCTGAGCCACGTGCATAATAAGTACTACGACAACTGAAACTGATTGTTACTGACAATAACTAATTATATGGGTGGTTGACCCTCAACTCACTAGGCAATTCTGGTGCCACTGACTCTAGGGTGACTATTCTATCCAATATTCTAGCTATGGAAGCGTCAAAGTATGCCAATGGCCTCCGGGCGAGTTTTACTAACAATACAGGTGCCAAACTAGCAGTTATATCGCCTTGCTGCTCCTATGCTGTTCAACTTACTAATTCAAGCCCAATAAATAACCACGAGCTTCTAAGGCCTAGGCCTGACAATAAAACATCCAATTCTACTAATATAATGAACTGAAGAATAGAGGAGTTCCTATGACGCTTTTAGCATGAGTCACACTTAACATGTTCTTTCCCGACAAGGGATGCTGCGATATATTCTTTACACGTTTCCTAGCAGGTAACCACAACATTTGTAATGACAATCTACCGATAGTAGCTAATCACGACATACCTGATCCTTATATACTAGTAACAGCTAATTACAACATATAGGATCATTATCTACATTCAATACATAGGACGTATCTCTATACGACGAGAATAACTTCTCGGGGGAATAAGCCTTAACATACCTCAAATACCGCCTTTTGTTTAGATAGCGAGTTACCAGTTGTAAACGGCGTTCCACCCAACTACAATCCTAATGCTGAGAGAATAGGGCTAATTTCAATACTAAATTCGACAGAAAATGATAACTTTTGATAATAATAGAGACTATAATTCAACTCCGAATAACTCGATCGAAAACCTATAATTTCTTAAGAGTTTAGAGAGAGAAACGCTTACCTAATGGCTTTGGCCATTTAGAATCCAATTTGAAGTAATTCCAACAACTTTTACTAGGTAGGGTTCTAGTATACCGATCAGAATTTCAAGAAATAACTCCGTAGAAATGCTTTCCGTAGGCCTAGAACTCATTACCCGAAGTTAATTTGCATTTGGTCGGTGTTTGGTAGTGTAAATCGGCGAAAAATGAACGAAAGCATCATTCACTCCCTTATTCCAGCCGAAGAGAAATATTTGAAATGACCAAACTTAAACGTGAAGGAGCCTTATATAGTATTGAGGTGGTGGGATAGGGGATGCCGCGCGCCGCCCGTAATGCTAGCCTAGAGGCTCGACCCGTCGGCCGTAGGCCAAGGCTGGCTGGGGTGACGCGGCGCCCGATGCGCTGGGCCTCTGATCCCAGCCTCCTGCTTGCTCGATGCTGTGCTCGTGTACTCATTCCCTCGGGCCTTTTTCTGCATGCATTGTACTCCAAAACTCTCAACGTACGCACACACGCATCAATTAAACACTATGAACTTACAGGATGTAACACTTAAACACAACCTCGGGCCGACAAGGCCATGCAACACCTATAAAAGAAAATAGCTAACCCAGCCAACAAAACAATAAAGGGATCCTATGCGACCGACAAGACCACCACGCTATCTAGTTATAACAGAAAGAAAACAGGCAGTCATATTCATACTATAGACAATAAGGCTGCTAACTATCTGGCTAAACTAGGTCCCACACAGCCAACACGTAAGTTAAGACAACAAATATAGGCCCCACACGGCCAACACGTAAGATAAGACAACAAATATAGGCCCCACATGGCCAACATGAACAGCTAACTGAAGATTGTAGTCTGCAAGCCTCTAAAAATGAGAATATTGGTAGAGACAAGCCCAGGACTACCCAAATGCTATACAAATAAAAGGCAGGTAGCCTCTACAACCTGACAACTCCGAATGAAAGGAGCTAGCTGATCTACTGACTCTGAATAGCTGCTAACGGAGGTCCTGAACCCTGTATGTCTAAACCTGTAGGAAGGTATCAGCGCCCCATAGTTGGACGTCAGTACATTATGTACCAAATATGTAAGGCAGTAATAAGAGCTGAATAGAAGCTGAAAAAACTGAAAGTAATCAGCGACAAGGGCAAAAGTTAACCTGCAAGCTTTCTTATCCATAACCTGCATCTAATAAATCGCTATACGAATAAGAGTTGAGACTGCACGACTATACATTCATAAGCTATATCTAGAAAGAAAGTATACAAACAAGAACCTATCCTGGCCCCCATAAGCTTGGAAGGTACAATCAACTCAGAGATAACCTACATGGGCCCCCATAAGCCCTAGCAGGCACCAATCAGTCTATATACCCCTATTGCTACCCCTGAGGCTCTGCAAGTACCTTTAATTGAACACACACCCAATGTCGTGAGACTATACCGAAACCTTCTGGGCTTCTGTAACTGAGTTCGGGCATTTTCGCCCCTGTGACTGTACCCTAAGCACACGAGGCTCTATGAAGGGTCTGTAATGCCGCTGTAGCGTAGAAGAAGTCCATAAGTCAATATACTTTAATGTGGCCCCCTTAGGCTCTATCTTAGTCCTTACCGACAATATAGAGCCCGTAAGTAATTCAGTAGCTCATTAAGCAACACAGCATCATAGCTCCGTAAGAAATCTATAGCTTTGTAAGCATTAGCAGCATCATAGCTCCGTAAGTGATTTATAGCTCCAAAAGTAGTTCGTACAACTAGCAGCCTCTTAGTTATTCAAGGTGAGAGGCAGTATGAAACACGATCTACACAAAATAGGGACACTATGTTACAATCTACAAACCTAGTCATTCAAAAGGTGCATCTGGCCCCTTGGGCCTAATTGCGACTGCTACTCCTACTCATCCAACAGGCACAGTCTTTGTGCCTACACCTGACTAGAGGGCTCTAGTAGTGATCACACCCTCCATCGGCTTATATGGAAAAGGACAAGGTCTGGGTAACTTAAGAGATAGTCTAAAGGTCATGCTAGGGTAGTGATAGCTCGTAAGCGAACAGTAAGGTCGCAGGCGACCAACTATTTAGTTCCTTTGCTTAGAACCACTATAGGCTGCTACTAAGCAGTCAGCCCTAACTTCCCACAAGCAGTTTACTATAACTCTTAGCTTGAAGGTAATGTTGTGATACTATGGTTCTTGTCCCTTCGGACATTATCTTGGTCTGTCCAGATTTCACATGGCCCCTTTAGGTAATTCATGGCATCGTAGGCAGGTATATCTGGACCTAGACCTCGCAGCAACCTGTACATTGGTACCTATACGAGTAGCCTGGGGCATCGACCCCACATCGAACTACTAATGAGGTTCCCTCCTTATGGTTCAACTGGTCTATCAGACTTGTAGCAACTAGTATGGTTTCCTGAGAGACCTGTATGACAAGCATTAAGTCGACTGGAACTAACAGTCACTGATAGTAGCTAATCATATGGAAAGTTGTCGCTCAATTTGTTAGGTAACCCTGCTGCCATCAACTCGAGAATAAGCCCACCCTGTCTAGATTTCGGCCCTGGAGGCGGCAAGGTACTCCATTGGCCTCTGGGCGAGCTTTAATGACAATATAGGCGCAAAACTGAAAGTTATATCGCCCAGCTACGCCCTATGCTGTCCAACTTACCCATTCAGGCCCAACAGCTTACTATAGACTTCTAAGGCCTTGGCACGACAGCAGAACATCAGAATACTTCTATGTGGTAAATAGTGAAGCGGGGAACTCTCTATGGCATACCCAGCGTTAGTCACACTTAGCATACCCCTTTCCCGATTAGGGATACTATAGTATTCTCCCAATATGTCTTTTAGCAGCTAACCACGACATACTTAATCATTATCTATTGGTAGCAACTAATCACAACATATAAGATCATTATCTACTTTCTTAGGCATAGGTCATATCGCTATATGATGAGAATAACTTGCCAAAGAGATAAGCCTTAACATATCTCGAATGCTAATTCTCATTCACCCAATAATGTCGACCAGGAGCTGGTAATTCCAGTCAATTGTAGCCTTTACACTGAGAGAATAAGGCTATTTCAATAGTAGGAGTCGACAAACAATGATATCTTTCAATAATATTAACAATAATTTAACTCCTTTTGATTCGGCCGGGTACTCACAAATTCTCGGGAGTTAAGAAAGTAGAAATGCTTACCTATCACTTTAGTTGCTTAGGACTCAGTTAGAAGTGATTCGGAAAACTTTTACTCGACAGGGTTCAGGTACTCCAAGCGAATTTCCAAGAAATAACTCTACAGGGATGTCACAACCCGAACGGAGGCCCAAATCGTAACACGGGACAAGGAGCCCTGAGAGACCCCAAGTTGACCCATGGCATAAGCATATATCTAACTCAATAAATGAAACTAAATAATCAACAATATAACCATGGTGGAAGTCTAACTTAAACATAGCACCAAAATACACAATCTGAAGCTGAATACAACCATATGTCTGAAAAGCCTCTAAACATGATGAGTTGATGGGATAAGACCCCAACTAACTCAACAATCTGAAACTGAAAGTACATAAGAAATTTGAATAGTCTAGTCCTTAGGAGATGAGGACTCACCAACAGCGAAGGTGCTAAATCTGAAATCGAACTATGAGTGGAGGTGAACCTGAGAGTATGCGGTCAGTATGTTGAATGTACCAAGTATGCAGGGTAAGTAAAATCTCTTAAGTAAGTAAAATCATTTAAAGACAATGCATAATGTAAACGTAAACATTAAGAATCTGAGAGTAGGCTTGCATGCATTCTTTCTGAACTCATGATATCATCATAACAAAACATATCATCATAACTTAATCGATCGACTCAAAGCTGAAATCTGATATTTATAAGTAAAACTAAACATTGAGTTGAACTTGCTTTAGAACATGCTTACATATTTAAATCTCATGAGTAATCAACATGTATAACTGAAATCATGAGGAACAATGGGAGACTAGTCTTTTAACCGACATACCACGATAGAGCTTACGTGGTCCCAACTATCACACTCAAGTGGGTAGTGCCATCCAAAGCCTTGACAGGGCTAGGGACGATACCATGATATTGATATCAATCTTGTGGCCCAATACGGCAGGGGATAGCTCACAAGAGAGGTCCCAAAGTCATAATGTATCAACTTACATTGGCGCGTAGTTTTGAGGCATAGAGTGATCGACCCTTAGCCTGCTCAATGCTAGACACTACTCCCAAAAACATGCATATGCTCTACCTTTTTATTCAATGAAGCTCAACATCGTCAATTCAGAATCTCATAAATCAAATACATCTCAAAGCTGAAAGAATATTGGGAGTCTTCTCTCCAAAACCATGTGGTAAGCTATGCATATGAAATGATTTAACTCAAATCATACCACAAGCTGAAAATATAAGTGGGAGTCTTCGCTTTCGCTCCAAAACCATGTGTAAGCTTAATTCGGGAAAATATCAATCGCAGTTAAACATGTGGCATTGCCCAAAGCTTTATCATACTTGAAAATACTCAATTCATATTGAAAACATGATTATAAACATGGGTAGCTTGGATCATACTTTTCATCATAATATCTCACCATTATCATGCATTCATCACAAATCTCATCTTTCATGAACTTTTCAACAATGGGCTATTTAATTCATAAAGCTAGGAACATGATTTTAATTGAAAACACTATAAAACTCTCCCATGCTTCATAATTCATTAGTAGAAACATACTTAAATCATACTCATGTAAAGAATTAGAAAATTCATACATTGCGTGAAATTCATACATTGGGTTAAAACCCCATAGATTAGTCATAGAACATTCATGATTTAGAGAGGGATTGGGCATGGGTGTGAAAGAAATCACCCATTCATAACCCTACATACCTGTTGGTAGCTGATTCTTACACTTCTTTGAGTGCCCAATAGGAAATTGAAGAGACATTGATTAATGCTAGACTTGATCACCCTCTCTAGTCTTCTACCTTGCATGCATGAATGAATTAGGCCTAAAATGAACTTAACCCTTTAAAAATCACTATTCATAACTCAAAACGACGTAGTTTAGGCCTTAGGATCTTAGAAATTACGAAAATGCCCTTACTAAATTCGCAGAAAATAACTGCCAGATGGTCCCAACGAGGGACCTAACGACTCATTACCCTAGACCACGACTCATGGAGTCGTCCATGAAGTACACTGCTCAACAGGTCTCTTGGGCACATAACGGAAGACATCACGACTTGTTACTGGGTGACCACAACTCGTGGTCATCACTCGTGATGTACACTACCTCAATACCAAGAATTCCTTAGCTAGCTGACCATGACCCTCCCCACAAATCATGGGGATTGACCACGACTCATGGGGTCCTTCTGTCGAGTACGCTGTCTCTCCTCTTCTCTTTTCCTTACTCACCCACCCCACAACTGACCTAACGACTCGTGGGGCCTGACCACAAGTCATGGTCATGTCCGTGGGATCCAACTTCCAAAATTTCAAATTCATTTCCTGACCTCCCCATGAGTCACCTCACGACTCATGGGCCCCTCTCACGAGTCTCCTCACAACTCATTTTGTTTCTAGTGCCAAATTATAGGTTTTTCTCCATTTCAATTCTCGGGCCTAATCTTTGGGCTTCCAGGGCATAACAATCTCCCCTTTGGGAATATTCGTCCTCAAATGTTGGGAAACATATATAAAAGCAGATAAAACATATATAACATATATCATATTCAAATACTGATCATTTAAGTCGAAAACTGACGAAATGACTATCTCCGATTCAAACAACATAGCTAAACTGAATTCATGAATCATACATATATCCATATACATAAAAGAAACTAGGGAACATGAACTGAACATGAAAACTAAATTGAGTTTTAGGTCAAAACTGATACCTCAAGTTGGAATTGAGCCGATAGAGAATAAATGTGGGTATCTGCCATCATATCCGCCTCGGCCTCCCACGTAGCTCCCTCAACATGCTAATTTCTCCATAACACTTTAATTGAAGCTACTTCCTTGTTCCTTAGCCTTCGAACCTGACAATCTAGTATTTCTACCGGTACCTCCTTATAACAAATGCTGTCTTTTACACCGACACTATCCATCGGGACAACTAGAGCCGGATCATCCAAACACTTCTTCAAGAGCGACATATGAAATACAGGATGCACAGAAGCTAACTATGAGGGCAACTCCAATTCATAAGCCACCTTGTCAATCTATCTCACTATCCGGTATGGGCCGACATAGTGGGGACTAAGTTTCCCCTTCTTTCTGAACCTCATCACTCCCTTCATGGGAGACACCTTCAGAAATACCCAATCATCGACTTCAAATTCTAATTCTCTTCTTCTCACGTCAGCATAGGACTTTTGGCGATTCTGGGCAGTTTTCAACCTGTCCTTTATCAACTGAACCTTCTCCATATCCTCATAAATAGAATCTGGTCCTATCATCGCTGCTTTGCCAACCTCAAACCATCCAATGGGCGACCTATACCTCTGCCCATAGAGATCCTCGAATGGTGCCATCTAGATACTGGAATGATAGTTGTTCTTATATGCAAACTTGATAAGAGGCAAATGCTTATCCCAACTACCTTTGAATTCAATCGTTCATGCTTTCAACATGTCCTCGAGAGTCTGGATTGTCCACTCCGCTTGACCATCCGTTTGCGGGTGAAACGCTGTGCTGAGCTTAACATGTGTACTCAATCATTTTTAAAATGACTTCCAAAATTGAGAGGTAAATTGAGTACCTCTATCTAAAATGATGGATAAGGGTACTCCATGCAATCAGACTATCTCCCAGATATATAGTTTGGCATAAGCCTCCGCTGAATCTGTGGTTTTGACCGGTAGAAAATGAGCAGCCTTGGTCAACCTGTCTACCACAACCCAAATAAAGTCATATTACCGGCGAGTACGAGGTAAACCTGTGATGAAGTCCACATTGATTTCTTCCCACTCCAAGTAGGAATGATGATATCCTGAAGCACTCCTCCCAGTTTCTGATGCTCAACCTTTACTTGCTAACAGTTCGGACACTTTGCTACGAACTCTGGGATATCCTTCATCATGCCATTCCACCAATAGACTTCCCGTAAGTCACGGTACATCTTGGTGGAACCTGGATGGATGGAATATCTAGATCCATGTCCAATTCTGAAGTTCACCAACATCTGGAACACATAGGCGACCCTGATACCAAAGCACACCATCTACCCCTTTGGAGAAGACCTCCACCTTCTGATTCTGAACGGCTTCCTTTAACTTTACTAAAATCGGGTCCTCATCTTGCCTAGCTTTTACATCAGTCACCAAAGACGATTCTTATCCATTCTGAACAACAACAACGCCATCGGCCGAGTCAACCAATGTCACGACCGGAATGTAGACCCAGATCGTAACACGGGACAAGGAACCGCGAGAGGTCCCAAGTCGACCCATGGCATAAGCATACATCTAACTTCATTCATTATAAGCGGAAAAATAATCACAAGGCATAGCGGAAACATAAGGATAACAATGACATATCATAATAAACAGAGTCACTTAGACATACACTAGCTGAGTACTACACACTGTCTGAAAGCCTCTACTACATATGATGGGTTGATGTGACAACACCCCCATCTAACCCAGAACAATACTGAAATGTAAAATAGCATGAATCTCTATCGAACGGCTCCCAGAACATGAGGATTCACCAATGAGCTGAAAGTACACTCTGAGATGATTTAGATATGAGGATGAGCCTGAGAGTCGGATCGTGTATCATAAGACGATACAACATAAAAAGTATGCGGTCAGTACGTGGAATGTACCAAGTATGCAAGGTAAGTAAAACAGACATTTAAAATATGTAAGAGCTCATAAATCAGCATAAGAGTAGGACATCATGCTCATGTCAAAAATATCATAACATAACATATCATAAGGCTCAAGGTTTTTAAAGCATTGATAATACAATCGTAATCATAATCATAAGAGAAAATCCATAATAGACATTACTTGAGACAACATACGTAATCATACACATGCATAAATCATGAGAAACAATGGGAGATTCTCTTAACCGACATACCTTATATGAGCACACATGAAGCCCGACTTATGACCTTAGTGGGGAGGGTGTCCGTACCTTGCCAAGTGTAGAACCATGAAAGTGTGATATCACCATGTAAATGGCCCATTTGGGCTGGGGACAATCACCAAGGAAGTCCCAACATACCTACGGTGGCACGTAGTTTATGAGATCCCGGTCAGAACCTAGGCCCCGAACCTACTCGGTGTTCGATACTACTTCCAAAACATATATAGTGCTCATAGTATAATATGCATGAGTTCATAGACTAGTTGAAATCATGATAATCATAAACATTCTTGTACATACATGAACTAGCCATGACATAAGGCCCGTGAGTCAGCCAAAACATAGTTCATGAATCATAGGTTTCATGCATAATAGTAGATAATACATACAACTTATAAATTCATAAGATCATGATGGATAATTGAATAAATTCATATTTCAAGTCATAAATCATGCTGGGTTTGTAATATCAACATTTTGAATAGTAGATCATAAATCGATTCTTCATAGATCATGCATAATTTAGGCTAAATTTGATAGAAATCAACATTGATAATTATATATGTAAATAATTGTAAAATCAAATCAAAATCCATAAAATATGATGTAAATCATAAATCGCAAAAGCCCATTAGCAAATCATTAGATTTTTACAAAAATTGAATTAAAACCCCGATAGATTTTTGGTAGACTTCCATAAATTAATAGAGAATAGGCATGGGTGTGAACGGAATTACCCATTCATAACCTACATACCTGGGTAAGATCAGATTCTAAAGTTCTTGAATGTCCAAGGATGAATTGATATGGAAAAGCTTGAGGAAGAGCTTGATCTTTCAAAAATTTCTCCTAATAAGCATGCATGGGAATGATCTATGCAATAGGGACTTAACCTATCTTAAAATGCTCAAAACAATACATGAAACGACATAGTTTAGGGCCTTATATCAAGGAAAGGTCGAAAATGCCCTTAATGAATTTAGCCTGAAAATTTGCACAGGTTAACCAACGAGTCGTTGGAAGCTACCACGACTGTTGGTATGGTTCGTCGTCTGCATTGCCCAGTCTTTGCTTCCGGAATCAAACCACGACTAGATAGGACGACTCGTCCTTTGGTCCAACGGGTTGTGAGTCGATCTTTGCTTGCCCTTCTAAAATTTTCGAACTTCCTTACAATGAGTCTCGCCATGACTCATGGTTACTTCCAACGAGTCATGGTAACCATCTGTTAAGTGCACTAGAACTCTGACCATCTAGACAATGATTGGTGACAACGGGTTGTCGTTACTAATGACGTGTCATTAGGTGACCCATTATTTCCCCAACCGCCAAGGTTCAGCCTCTCCTACGACTGCTAACAATGACTCGTTGTTCCAAGCAATGAGTCATTACATCATTCATTGTCTCCACTGCCACCAGGAATCCCCCTCACCACGATGACATACAACGACCCGTGGTTTCATACCACGAGTCGTTACGTAGCCCGTCTTGTGATATTTTTCCCAGTTTCAGCAGTTTCCAACTTTTAACTCCAGTCTACTCTTAGGCACTTCCGGGGTATTACAATATCTCTCCCTTGGAAACATTCATCCTCGAATGTAGGAAACAAGTGGAAAACAGAAACATGCAATTATCATATTCAAATACTGATCATTTAAACGAAAAACTAACAAAATGACTACCTTTTATTCATATCACATAGCTGAACCGATCTCATGCTTCACATATACATCCATACACATAAAAGAAACTTGAACACATGAATTGAACATGAAAACTAAATAGAGTCATAGGGCAAAACTAATACATCAAGCCGGAACTGAGCCGGTAGAGATTAAATATGGGTATCTAGCCATCATATCTGCTTTGGCTTCCCACGTAGCTCCTTTAACATGTTGATTCCTCTATAACACTTTAACTGAAGCTACTTCTTCGTTCCTTAGCCTTCGGACCTGTCAATCTAGTATTTCCATCGGAACTTCCTCATAGCTATTATTGTTTTTTACACCGATACCGTCTACCGGGACTACTAGAGCTGGATCTCCTAAACATTTCTTCAAAGCGATACATGAAACACAGGATGCATAGAAGATAACTCTGAGGGAAGTTCTAACTCATACGCCACCTTACCAACCCTTCTCGTAATTCGATAGGGACCAACATAGTAGGGACTAAGTTTTCCTTTCTTCCTGAATTACATGACTCCCTTCATGGGAGATACCTTCAGAAATACCTAATCGTCCACCTCAAACTCCAACACTCTCCTCCTCATATCCGCATATGACTTTTGACGACTCTGAGCGGTTTTCAGCCTGTCCCTTATCAACTAAACCTTCACCATAGACTCATGAACCTAATCTGGCTCTATCATAGCTGCCTCACCAACCTCAAACCATCCAATGGGCGATCTACATTTCTGCCCATAGAGAGCCTTGAATGGTGCCATCTGAATGCTAGAGTAATAGTTGTTATTGCATGTGAACTAGATCAGGGGCAAGTGATCATCCCAATGGCCTTTGAAGTAAATCACACATGGTCTCAACATCTCCTCAAGAGTCAGGATTGTTTGTTTCTTTTGGCCATCCGTTTGCGGATGAAAGGCTGTGCTAAGCTTAACCTGAGTTCATAGCCCTTTCCTAAAAGACCACCAAAACTGGGAGGTAAATTGAGTACCTCGATCTGAAATAATGGATAAGGGCACTCCATGTAATCAAAAAAACTCCCATATATACAGTTTGGCATAATCATCCACTAAATCTGTGGTTTTCACCTGTAGGAAATGTGCAACCTTGGTCAACTTGTCTACCACCACCCAAATGGAATCATATTGTCAGCGAGTACGAGGTAATCCTGTTATGAAATCCATATTAATTTCTTCCCACTTCCAAGTAGGAACGTTGATATCGTAAAGACTCCTCCCAGCCTTTGATGTTCAACCTTTACTTGCTGACAGTTCGGGCATCTGGCTACGAATCCTGCAATATCCTTCTTCATGCCATCCCACCAATAGATTTATCATAAATCATGATACATCTTGGTGGCACCCGAATGGATGGAATACCTGGATCCATGGGCCTCATGCAATATCCAGCTTCTCAAATCATCAACATCTAGGATACATAGGTGACCCTAGTACCAAAGCACACCATCTCCCCCTTGAGAGAAAACCTCTACCTTCTGGCTTCGAGCGGCTTCTTTCAAATTTATCAAAGTTGGGTCTTCATCTTGTCTAGATTTCACATCAGTCACCAAGGATGATTTTGATCCATTCTAGACAATAACACCGCCATTGATCGAGTTGACCAACCTAACTCCCAACCTTGCAAGTCGATGTACATCTTTCACCATCTCCTTCTTCCCCTCATCCACATGGGACACACTCTCCATAGAGAGCCTACTAAGTGTGTCCGCCACCATACTAGCTTTTCCCGGATGGTAAAGAACACTCATATCATAGTCTTTGAGTAGCTCTAACCACCTCCTTTGTCGTAGATTGAGGTCTTTCTGCGTGAACACATATTGTAAGCTCTTGTTGTCTATAAACAAATACACATGGACCCCATACAAGTAATGTCTCCATATTTTCAATGTGAACACCACTGCAGCCAACTCAAGATCATGGGTCGGGTAATTTTTCTCATGAACTTTCAACTGTCTAGAGGCATAGACTATAACTTCCCGTGCTATACCAATATGCACCCAAGTCCGATCCTTGAGGCATCACAATACACCATGAAACCATCGATACCCTCGGATAGGGTCAACGCTGGTGCTGAAGTGAGTCGAGTCCTCAACTCTTGGAAGCTCTTCTTACATTGGAACTTTACCTTCTTCTGAGTCAATTTGGTCAAAGGTGCTACAATGGATGAGAAACCCTTAAAAAACCTCTGATAATAGCCAGCTAAACCCAAGAAACTCGGAATATCTAAAGGATTCACCGGTCTAGACCAGTTTTTCATCACCTCGATTTTCTGAGAATATACCTTTATGCCCTTACTCAATACTACATGGCCCAAAAATGCTACGGAGTCCAACCAAAACTCACACTTGCTGAACTTGGCATAAAATTGGCGATCCTTGAGGATTTGAAGCACTACTCTCAAATGAGCGGCATGCTCCTCCTCACTCCTAGAGTACATTAGGATATCATCAATGAACACAATTACGAACATGTCCAGATATTGTTTGAACACCCTGTTCATCAAGTCCATGAAAGCTACAAGGGCATTTGTTAGTCCAAAAGACATAACTACAAACTCATAATGACCATACCGCATCCTGAAGGCTGTCTTCGGGACATCACACTCCCGAACCCTGAGCTGATGTTACCTAGACTTGAGATTTATCTTTGAGAAACACTTGGCACCCAGAAGCTGGTCAAAAAAATCATTGATCCTAGGAAGAGGGTACCTGTTCTTAACTGTGACCTTGTTCAATTGTCGATAGTCAATGCACATCCAAATCGAACCATCCTTCTTCCGAAAAAATAAGACTGGTGCACCCCATGGGGACTTGCTCGATCTAATGAAACCCTTATATAGCAGGTCCTTCACTGATCCTTCAATTCCTTTAGCTCGTCTGGAGCCATCCTATAAGGAGGAATGGAGATCGGCTGTGTATCGGGTAAAAGGTCAATACCAAAATCAATTTCCCTCTCAGGAGGAACACCCGGTAAGTCATCCGGAAATATTTTTGGTACTCATGCACCACCGGAACTACTGAATAGTCGGGGTTTTGGAATCAACATCCTTAACCCTAACTAGATTATACATGAAACCCTTAGAAATCATCTTCCTGGCCTTAAGATATGAAATAAATTGACCTGCGGTTACAGCCGAACTACTCTTCCACTCCAAAACTGATTCACCCGGAAAATGAAATTCCACCGCATGGATTCTACAATTTATAGAAGCATAACGTTCATACAACCAATCCATGCCAAGAATAAAAGTCAATCATGGCTAACTCTACAAGATCTGCGGAGGTGACTTTATGCAATATAATGATCGAGCATCCTCTATACACCCGCCTAGTTACAACCGAATCACCAACAGGAGTAGAAACCAAAAATGGTTCTGACAGAGTCTCGGGACTAACTCCAAAGCTACTAACAACTTAAGGAGTCACAAAAGACAAGGTAGCTCCCAGATCTGGCAAAGCATAAACATTAATATGAAAAACAGCAACATACTAGTAACCACATTCGGGGAGACCTCCTGCTCCTGACGGGGTGCTAAAGCATAAACCCTGTTTTGACGATGACCGCCGACTGAACTAGTTGAGGGCCCCTTGTTGAGGGGGATGTGCTATTGGAGCGACAGAACTGGCTGCTAGCATACGAGCTCACCACCGACCCCTAATTTGGCTAAAGGGCAACCCCTGAGTCTGTGTCTGGGTTTTCCACACCTGAAACAAGCATTCGAGCCGACTAGGAACCTCCCGGGATGATTCTTTCCACACATCGCACAAGCTAGGAAAGTGCACTCTATCAGCATGCTACCCTGGCCTTTCGAATCTGGAGCCCTGCTCCTCCGATCCCTTTGAAATCTAGATGGCGTACTGGTTGATGATGGTTCTGGAGCAACAGACCTATGCTGAGATTGTTGAAGTTGTCTGCCCTCTGATCTGACCTGAAAAGTCCTATAACTGTCAATCCTGGCCCTCTTGCTCCGATACACCGACTCCATCTGCTGAGTATGAAACACAATACGGGGAAAATCTATATCCCAATGCAACATGGTAATCCTACAATCCTTATCCAAGTAGTCTGCCACCCCGTGCACAAATCGACTCACTCGAGTCCTCTGGTCTGCCACCAACTCTAGTGCATATTTCGATAGTCAGGTGAACTCGAATGCGTACTCCTAACATGTCACCCTGCTTGACGTTAATAAATTCAACTGCCTTTTGCTCCCTCATCTCCCGAGGGAAGAATCAATCTAAAAATGTTGTATGGAACTCTTCCCAACCAATAGGGCTTGCACCCACTGCCCTAGCATCTCTCCACTATTTGAAACATATGTGGGCCACCCCCTTTAGCTGATAGGAGGCCAAATCAACACAGTCTCCATTGGTCACCCCCATAACCTGGGTGATCTTTAGAATCTCCTTGATGAAATTGTGTGGATCCTCATCCACCTTGGACCCAAGGAACTCCAGAGGGTTCATCCTCAAGAAGTCTCTAATTTGGGCCACTGCCGCATTGCCATTCTGTGGGATATGCACAACAGCCTGCTGGTTGACCTGGGCGGTCAAGGCCTGCACCAACATCTAGATAGCCGCCCGAAACTCAGCGTGGGAAATTGGCTCTGGTGCCTGGGGCTCCTGAACAGTTGGGGCCTGCTGATGCCCATGATCATTGCCATCTCCGTGGCCTTCACCGTTCCCATTTCTTCTTCCATTAATTCTCCTAGGAGCCATGATTCTTCAATCACAAATTGTACGAATTCGAAGGGCAGAAAGACTTTTCATCGCACGACATAGATCCTGAAAGAGGAAACATTTCCTAAATATCTTGTAGCCTCTTCGTCATAAGTGTAGCGCGCTTCACACCCATGAAAAACACTCTACTTAACGCAGCTTTCAGAAACCCTGGGACACTTTAAAACCTATGGCTTTGATACCAAGTCTGTCACGATCCGAATGTAGATCCAGATCGTAACACGGGATAAGAAACCCCAAGAGGCCCCAAGTCGACCCATGGCATAAGCATACATCTAACTTCATTCGTTATAAGCGGAAGACTAATCACAAGGCATAGAAAAAACGTAAGCATAATCATAACATATCATAACAAACTGGATCACTTAGACATACACCGGTTGAGTACTACACACTATCTGAAAGCCTCTATTACATACGATGGGTTGATGAGACAACACCCCCATCTAACCCGGATAAATACTGAAACATAAACTAGAATGAATGTCTATCAAACAACCCCTGAAACATGAGGACTCACCAATGAGTTGAAAGTACACTCTGAGATGACCTAGATATGAGGATTCGCCTGAGAGTCGAACCCTGTATCATAAGACAATACAATATAGAAAGTATGCGGTCAGTACATGGAATGTACCGAGTATGCAAGGTCAGAAAATATGGACATTTAAAATACGTAAGAGCTCATAAATCAGCATAAGGGTAGGACATCATGCTCATATTATAAATATCATAACATAACATATCATAAGGCTCAAGGTTTTCAAAGCATTCGTAATACAATCGTAATCGTAATCATAAGAGAAAATCCATAATAGACATTACTTCAGCCTACATATTCAATCATAAACATGCATAAATCATGAGAAACAGTAGAAGATTCTCTTAACCGACATACCATATATGAGCACACATGAAGCCCGATGTGACCCTAGTCGGGAGAGTGTCCGTACCTTGCCAAGGGTAGAACCATGAAAGTGTGATATCACCATGAAAAGGGCCCATTTGGGCCGGGGAAAATCACCAAGGAGGTCCCAACATACCTATGGTGGCACGTAGTTTATGAGATCCGGGTTAGAACCTAGGCCCTGAACCTACTCGGTATTCGATACTACTCCTAAAACATATATAGTGCTCATAGTATAATATGCATGAGTTCATAGGCTAGTTAAATCATGATAATCATAAAAACATTCTTGTACAAATGTGAACTAGCCATGACATAAGGCCCATTAGCCGGCCAAAACATAATTCATGAATCATAGGTGTCATGCATACTAGTAGATCATACATATAACTTGTAAATTAATCAAATCATGATAGGTAATTGAACAAATTCATATTTCAAGTCATAAATCATGTTGGGTTTGTAATATCAATATTTTGAATAGTAGATCATAAACCGATTCTTCATAGATCATGCATAATTTACGCTAAATTTGATAGAAATCGAGATCGATAATTTTATAAGTAAAATAATTGTAAAATCAAATCAAAATCCATAAAATATGATGTAAATTATAAATCATAAAAGCCCATTAACAAATCATTAGATTTTTAAAAATATTGAATTAAAACCCCGATAGATTTTTGGTAGACTTCCATAAATTAATATAGAATGGGCATGGGTGTAAACGAAAACACCCATTCGTAACCCTACATACCTGGGTAAGATTAGATTCTAAAGTTGTTGAATGCCCAAGGATGAATTGATAGGGAAAAGCTTGAGGAAGAGCTTCATCTCTCCAAAATTTCTCCTAATATGCATGCATGGGATTGATCTATGAAATAGGGACTTAACCTATCTTAAAATGCTCAAAAAAATATATGAAGCAATGTAGTTTAGGGCCTTATAGCATGGAAAGGTCGAAAAAGCCCTAATGAATTTAGCCTGAAAATCTACACAGGTTAACCAACAGGCGTACCAACGAGTCATTGGAAGCTACCACGACTCGTGGTATGGCTCATCGTCTGCACTGCCTAGTCCTTGCTTCTAGAATCAAACCACGGCTAGACAGGACGACTCATCCTTTGGTCCAACGGGTCGTTGAGTTGATCGTTGCTTGCCCTTGTGAAATTTCTGAACTTCCTTACAACGAGTCTCACCACGACTCGTGGTTACTTCCAATGAGTCATGGTAACCATCCGTTAAGTCCACTGGAACTCCGACCATCTAGAAAATGATTGGTGAATACGGGTCATCATTACTCATGACGGGTCGTTGGGTGACCAATTATTTCCCCAACTGCCAAGGTCCAGCCACTCCTACGACTGCTAACAACGACTCGTTGTTCCAAGCAACGAGTCGTTACATCGTCCGTTGTCTCAACTGTTCCAGTACTCCCCCTCACCACGACAACATACAATGCCCTGTGGTTTGATACCACAGTCGTTACGTCGCCCGTCTTGTGATGTTTTTCCCAGTTTTAGCAGTTTTCAAATTTTAACTCCTGGGTCTACTCTTAGGCACTTCTGGGGTATTACAGCCAACCTAACTCCCAACCTCGCAAGTCGATGCACATCTTTCACCAACTCCTTCTTCCCTTCATCCACATAAGACACACTCTCAATGGAGAGTATACTAAGTACGTCCGCTACTACGTTGGCCTTACCTAGATGGTAAAGGTGTAATAACCCTGACCGAACACTGTGAAGTATTGTCCGCTCTTGGGCCGAAGCCCATCACGGATTTATCACTTCGGGTTTTCAAACCAAAAGGCGCCTCGCAGTATTAAGTCTAGTCTTTTACTAAATACCAAGTTTGTCACGACCCAAGAGTACACCCAAATCGTAGACACGGGAAAAAGGACCCTGAGAGACCCCAAGTCAACCCATGGCACACGCATTCACTAACTTATTCAATAAACATAAAGGAAACATAAACATAAACTTAGCGGAAGACTAACTTTACATAACAGCAGAATGGACATTTGAAGTTGAATACATGTCTAAGTCTGATAAGCCTCTAATCTGGACGAGCTGATGGAACAACACCCTCAACTAGCTCAAAAATACTGAAACTAAAAATATGCTTAAAATAACTGAAAGTCTAGTCCTCGGAGGATGAGGACTCACCAAGAAAGCAAATGCTAACTCTGATAAGTGGCTACAAATGGGGCTAAACCTGAGAACCCGATCCTGCATCATGAAACGATGCAGCATAGAAAGTATGCGGTCAGTACGTGGAATGTACCTAGTATGCAAGGTAAAGTAAAACCGCTTGAGAAATAATAGACTTTTTAAAACAAGTCATACATATATGATAGCCTTTAAGAATAAGAAACGATCACAAGCATTTATTATGAAATCATTCTTATTTAATACATGGTCATGCATGGCTTTAGAACATCATGACTAAATCGAATGACTCAAAGCTAAATCATAACATTTATATCAAAAGTTGAACATTGAGTCAAACCTTGCTTTTCAAACATGCATGCATAAGATAATCATCATGAGTAGTGGGTGTGCAAACTCGAATGATATAGATAGTGGAAGACTCGTCACTTAACCGACATACCACGATAGAGCTTACGTAGTCCCGATTATTACACTCAAGTGGGAAGAGCCGCCCATAACCTTGCCAGGGCTACGGACGATACCATGATATCGATATCAAGCTCAATGGGCCAATCAGGCTGGGGATAGCTCACAAGGGAGGTCCCAATAATATAATAGAATCAACCTACGTTGGCGCATAGTTCTAGGGCATAGGGTAGTAGACCCTTAGCCCGCTCGGTGCTAGACTCTTCTCCCAAAACATCCAATGCTCTACATCGTATAAATACGAAGCTCAGCATCGTCTAGTGACGAAGCTCAACATGAAATCATGCATAAACTCAATATCGTATGAAATGAAGCTCAACATTGTCTATTGACAAAGCTCATTATGAAATCATGCATGCATTAGACATCATAGATATGAAGCTCAACAATGTCATCTCGACAAAGCTTAGAATAGAATCATGCTTAAACTCAACATCATGTGAAATGAAGCTTAATGATGAGATACATCTCAATTATGAATTCATGCATATGAGAAGCTTTACTACAATACATACCACAAGCTCAAAGAATAATGGGAGACTTTACTCCAAAAATCATGTGGTAAGCCTACTTAGAATTATCACTTCATTATCATCAATATAAGGGCCTTGCCCAAAACCTTATCATGCTTGAACTCATACAATTTATTTGGAAACATTGTAATTTGTGAGATTTCACTCCAAAACGAAGTAATAACGTCAATGCACGAAAATCATCATTCATACTCAACATTGGACACTACCCAAAGCTTCATCATACATGGGTCTATTTAATATTCTTTGAAAACATCATCTAAATCATGGGTAAGGTTGAAAACATGTTTTTCATCATCATCACATCATATAAGAAACTCCCTACACATGGGCGTTTTAGATTCAATTTTTAGAAAATAATTTTGTAAAAGAAATTAAGTTAGAATCCTCCCAAGCTCGATAAATAATTAATATCAACTCAATTAATCATACCCATGAGTAGAAATGTAAGAATCATGCAATTGAATGAAAACCCATACTTGATCATCACAAATTAGTCACAAATTGATAGGGAATGGGCATGAGTGTGGAAGAAAGCACCCACTCATAGCCTTACATACCTGGGAATGAAGAATCCTAACTCTTCCTAATCGCCCAGCTGAGATTTCCCTTGAAAACCTTGAAATTCTCCTCACTTTCTTCCCTTCAAGCTTTCACCCTTGCAAGCATGAAGAAAATGGCCTAGATGGGTCTTTCTCAGTTTAAAACCCTCTACTAAGAGCTTAAAACGATGTAGTATAGGCCCTTAGAACTTAGGAATTACGGAAAAGCCCTTACTAAAATTGCTGAAAATAATTGTTAGGGGGTCCTAACGGATGACCTGACGACTCGTTACCAGGGCACACGATCCGTTGGTTCACCCATCAAGTACACTACCTCAGCATTCATGAAAATTCAACTGGCTGGGATACAGCCCTCCTAATGGGTTGTTAGGACTGACGACGACTCGTTAGGTACCACCGGTCAAGTACACTGGATAAGCTTCACTTTCCTTCTCTAGGACCACCCCACGACTAACATGACGACTTGTGGTGTCTGACCACGAGTCATTACATTGCCTGTGGGGACCTTGAGTCTTGCTTCATCTCAGGCCTTCCCCACGAGTCACCTGAGGATTCGTTAGGCCTCCTCACGAGTCGTTAAGTGACCCATTCTGCAACTGCTGCAACATTTTTCCAGTTTTCTCTTGATTCACTTCCGCGTCCGATTCTTGAAGTCCCGAGGTATAACAAAAGGACACTCATATCATAGTCCTTGAGTAACTCCAACCACCTCTTTTGTTAAAGATTGATATCCTTCTGACTAAACACATATTGTAAGCTCTTATGGTCCGTAAACACATCCACATGGACCCCATATAAATAATTTTGCCAAATCTTCAGGGTGAATACCACCGCGGCCAATTCAAGATCAAGGGTCGAGTAATTCTTCCCATGAACCTTTAGTTGTCTGGAGGCATATGCTATAACCTTCCCATGCTTCATCAATACACACCCAAGTCCGATCCTTGAAGTATCATAATACACCACAAACCCATCGGTACCCTCAGGTAGGGTCAACACCGGTGCTGAGGTAAGTCGAGTCTTCAGCTCTTGGAAGCTCTTCTCACAAGCCTTTGACCATTGGAATTTCACCTTTTTCTGGGTCAATTTGTTCAAGGGTGCCTCAATCGATGAGAAATCTTTAAAAAATCTCTGATAATAGCCAGCTAAACCCAAGAAACTCCAAAAATCTAAAGGATTCACTGGTCTAACCAATTCTTCACCGCCTCTATTTTATGAGAATCCACTTTTATGCTCTCACCTGATACTACATGGCCCAAAAATGCTACAGAGTTCAACCAAAACTCGCACTTTCTGAATTTGGCATATAGTTGGCGATCCTTGAGAATCTGAAGCACTATTCTCAAATGAGCGGCATGTTCGTCCTCGCTCCTAGAGTATATCAGGATGTCATTAATAAACACAATCATGAACATATCTAGGTACGGCTTGAACACCCTGTTCATCAAGTCCATAAAAGCTACAGGAGCATTCGTTAGTCCAAACGACATAACTACAAACTCATAATGACCATACCGCATCCTAAAGGTTGTCTTCGGGATGTCACACTCCCGAACCCTGAGCTGATGATACCCGGATCTGAGATCTATCTTTGAGAAACACTTGGCACCCTAAATCTGATTGAATAAATCATCAATCCTGGGTAAAGGATACCTATTCTTGATGGTGACTTTTGTTCAATTGCCAATAATCAATACACATTCGAAGAGAACCATCTTTCTTCCGAATAAAGAGAACTGGTGCACCCCATGGGGACTTGCTCGGTCTAATGAAACCCTTATCTAATAAGTCCTTCAACTGCTTCTTCAACTCCTTTAGCTCGATTGAGCCATTCTATAAGGAGGAATAGATATATGTTGCATGTCGAGAAGAAGGTCAATACCAAAATCGATTCTCCACTCTAGAGGGATTCTCGGTAAATCATCTGGAAAGACCTCTGGATAGTCACGTACTATTGGAATTGACTGAATAGTCGGGATCTCGGATTCAACATCCTTAACCCTAACTAGTTGGTACACACAACCCTTAAAAAATATCTTTCTGGCCTTAAGGTAGGAAATGAAACAACCTACAGGAACAGCTGAACTACTCTTCCATTCTAAGACTGGCTCACCCAAAATACTAAACTCTACTACCTAAGTTCTACAATTAACTAAGGCATAACATGAAAATAGCCAGTCCATGTTGAGGATAACATCAAAATCGGTCATGGCTAACTCTATCATATCTGCTGAGGTGACTTTCTGAAGGACTGAGACCGGGCAACCTCTATACACCCGTCTAGCTATAACTGAATCACCTACTAAAGTAGAGACTAAGAAGGGTTCTGACAAGACTTCGGGACTAACTCCGAAGCTACTAGCCATATAAGGTGTCACTAAAGAAAAGGTATCCCCCAAATCTAACAAAGCATAAACATTAAGATGGAAAACTCATAACATACCAGTGACTACATCCGGGGAGACCTCCTGCACCTGGCGGGATGCTAATACATAGAATCTATTCTGGCACTGACCGCCACCTGTGATAGTAGATGCCCCCTGATGTGTTGAGCATACGGGTGGGGCTACGGAACTAGAAGTTGGGCCTCGGCCCCTATCATGATCCTGCTTCACTGTTGGGAAATCTATGAGCATGTGTCCGGGTTTCCCACACCTGAAACAAGCACCTGTACCTACTAAACACTGACCCGTGTGACCCCGGCCACACCTGCGGCAAGCTGGAACACTAGAATCTTCGAGTCTGCTACTCTGACCCCTAGAGCTTGATGCTCGCCCCCTCTGATCATGCCTCGGTCTGGATGGCACATTCAATGCTAAAGATGCTGGGGATGATAATCTCTAGTGGGTCTGTGGTCGGTGCCCACCACCTGACTTCGGCTGTGAGAATCTGTAGTCATCAGTTCTAGCCCTCTTGGCCTCCCTCTCTCTCAGATGTGCCGCCTCTATCTGTTGGGCATACAAGACTATCGAGGGAAATCCATATCCTAATGGAGTATAGAGGTCCTGCAATCCTTGTCCAAATAGCCCGCTACTTCATGAACGACTCTACTCACCCGCGCCCTCTGATCAGCCACTAACTCTGGGGCGTACTTCGATAGGTGGGTGAACTCAAGAGCATACTCCTGCACTGTCATTCTCCCTTGCTTCAGATTTATGACCTAGCTGCCTTCAGCTCCATCATCTCATGAGGGAAGAACCGATCTAAGAACGCAACATGGAACTCTTCCCAAGTGACAGGGCCTGCTCCGGCGACCCTGCTGTCCTTCTATTGGAGAAACCAGATATGCACGACTAGTTTCAACTGATACGAGGACAACTCTTTGCACTCAAACCCTTCACCCCCATGACTTGGGTGATCTTCACTATCTCATCTATGAACTCATACGGGTCCGCACCCACTTTTGACCCCAGAAACTCTGGCAGGTTCATTCTCAAGAAGTCTCAGACTCGAGTTGCCGACATTTTCAATTTGTGAAACATGCACAACAGCCTGGTGATTGACCCAAGCGGTCAAGGCCTGAGAAAGCATCTGAATAGCTTCCTGAAACTCAGCATGGGCAACCGGCTCCGGTGCCTAGTGCTACTGAACTGGTGGGACCTGCTGGTGCCCATTCCCATTGCCATCCTCGTGGCCTTCGCCATTCCCGTTCCTTCTACTATTCATTCTTCGAAGAGCCATGATTCTGCAATAGGGAATAGCACGAATTAGAAGGATAGGGAGACATTTCATTGCACTTCATAAATCACGAAAGAAGGAAATATTTCCTAAATGTCTCGTAGCCTCTTCATCATAAGTGTGACGCGCTTCACACCCATGATAAAGACTCTACTGAGCGTGTCTTTTAGACACCCTAGGACACTTCAAATCTATTGCTCTGATACCAATTTGTCACGTCCTGAATGGAGGCCCGGATCACAACACGAGACAAGGAGCCCCGAGAGACCCCAAGTCGACCTATGACATAAGCATACATCTAACTCAATTAATGAAACTGAATAATCAAAAATATTACCATAGCGGAAGTCTAATTTAACATAATACCAGAATACACAATCTGAAGCTAACTACAGCCATATGTTTGAAAAGCCTCTAAACATGAAGAGTTGATGGGACATGACACCAACTAACTCAACAATCTGAAATTGAAAGTACATAAAAGATCTGAATAATCTAGTCCTCGAGAGATGAGGACTCACCAACAATGAAGGTGCTAACTCTAAAGTCAAACTATGAGCAGGGCTGAACCTGAGATTTGGGTCTTATATCATGAAATGATACAACATAGAGTGTGCGGTTAGTACGTTGAATGTACCGAGTATGCAGGGTATGTAAAATCTCCTAAGTAAGTAAAATCATTTAAAGACAATGCATGATCTAAACATAAACATTAAGAATCTGAGAGTAGGCTTGCATGCATTCTTTCTGAAATCATGATCTCATCATAACATAACATATCATCATAACTGAATCGATCGACTCAAAGCTGAAATCTGATATTTATAAGTAAAACTGAACATTGAGTCGAACCTACTTTAGAACATGCTTACATATGTAAATATCATGAGTAATGAACATGCATAACCGGAATCATGAGGAACAATGAGAGACTCATCTTTTAACTGACATTCCACGATAGATCTTACGTGGTCCCAACTAGCAAAATCAAGTGGGTAGAGCCATCCAAAGCCTCTCCAAGGCTAGGGACGATACCATGATGATAGTCCCCGCAAGTGTACAGGGCGTACAAGTAATATAGTGGCCCTTTTTAAGAGCCGAAATGTCTAACCCACATGGACTGGTTCAGAAAATTATCAAGTTCAAGTGTTAGTTAAGAAGTCGGTTTTAGAAGTTTTCGATAAATTATAATTAAATCTTAGTGGTGACACGAAATAATCTGGAAGCAATACAAAACAAAACTAGAGTTAAGGCCGGATAATCATGCAATGCTACAATTCATAATGGGTTAAGTATGAAATTATCAATTGTTGTCTTACATAATTGGAATTGCATGTTCATGGTATTCCGAACCTCTAAACACGAAAAACTACCCTCACTACTACATCGTTGAGCGAGGATGTCATTTCAAGTTCGTGGGCAATTCACTACGTGGATGTGGTTTATGGAGTTTATGCCCTTGATTGGGGACTTCCGTACCTCCAACCATTTAACCAAACTTAGCTTCACAACTACTCCTGCCAGTGGTGGAGTACAATTATAAGTTGGTGTCTTTCTATCTTCCCATTTTATCAACCAAGCAAGGTAAATTAGGTATATTCCTATCCTAACCACAAATCTTATCAAAAGACAAGAACTTGCTTCCTACATTCTTATGTTCTTGCCTAGGTTTGCTCTTACAAGCTTCCACCAAAGCTTAACACACTTGTTTTCATGGTGATCAAGCATAAAAACAACAATAATAAATATTGTAAGACAAAACAACAACTAACAACTCAATTCAAAACGAACCTAAGCAAATACAATCATATCCATGGCCCCAACCCTAGATGGAGGGTTCTAGCCACCCATGTTTGTACAAATACTCAAAACCATGTTTAGAGCAGTTTAATTACAAGTATAGATGAAAAGAAATGAAGAAAAGATGAACCTTAGAGGAGTTCTCCAAGTCTCCTTCGCGCCTCCCTTTGATTTTTCCAGAAAATCGCGTGTACCCTAATATTTGGCAAAGGTTCCTATTTATAGTAAATGAGAATCTGTAGATTTTTGCTTGTGGTGGAATGGCAACGTGTCACGGAGGTGAATGCGGAGCCTTGCCTCCATGACACAGAGGTAACACGCACCCTTACTGGAATGTGCCCAAAAATGCAATTTTCGGCAGAATGCTGCCACGTTGGCAGCATGACACGGCCCCTGATCTTGGGCAAAATAGCATGCCCGAGTGATGCTTTATAACTTTGTTTTGTCTTGTTTATCGAATTAATTATATGCATTCTCATGTGATTTTATTTAATGAGAATATATACTAACCAACATGATTAGTCCTTGTTTTTTAAGGTTAATAATGCATTTGAGGAACTAATTCATGATTTGGTAAAGTGGAGGAATGGAATCAAGAACAAAATGTGAAAGTCAACAAGAAAACATGCAATAACTGGCACCCTGCGTGATAGGGGTCGTGGCACACTGCCAACGCGGCAACACTTGGCCAAAAATTACATTTTTTGGCACATTCCAGTGAGGGTACGCATTACCTCCGTGTCACGGAGGTCAAGTAGGGCGTTCAGCTCCGTGACACGTTGCTGTTCCACCACAGGCCAAATTTTGCATTTTTTCAGCATAGTATAAATTGAACCCTTAGCTCCTAAAATCGTTTTGTCACGATTTTATTCTGAAAAACCACCTAGGAGTGAAGGGAGAAGTGGGAGAACTCACCTAGGGTTCATCAATTTCATCTTCTCATCTACCAATTGTTGTAAGTATGTTACTTTGACAATGTTTTCTTGTAATTTTACGAACTTGAATGGCTAGAACCCTTCTTCTAGGGTTGAAGCCATGAGTTATGAGTGTGTTTTTATGAATTTGCTTTGGAATTAAGTTATTGATTGTTGTTTTGTCTTGCATTCTTAATTATGGTTGTTTTTATGATTGATCACCATGAAAACACACATGTTAAACTTAGGCAAATGCTTGAGAAACCAAACCTAGGGAAGAACATAAGAATGTAGGAAGCAAGTTCTTATCTTTTGATAAGATTTTGTGGTTAGGATAGAAATATACCTAATACCTTGATTGGTTGATAAAATGGGAAGAGAGAAAGACACCGACTTAGATTTGTCACTCCACCACTCGCAGAAGTAGTTGTGAAGCTAAGTTTGGTTAAATGGTTGGAGGTACGAAAGTACTCTAATCAATGGCATAACCCCATAAACCACATCCACGTAGTTAATTGCCCACGAACTAGAATTAGCATCCTCGCTCACAATGATGCAGTGAGGCTAGTTTGTCATGTTTAGAGGCTCGAAAGACCATGAACATGCAATTCTAATTATGTGAGACGACAATCGATAGATTCATACTTAAACCATTGCAAATCGTAGTATCGCATGATTATCTGGTTTTAACTCTATGTTGCTCCTAGAGTGAATTCAGAATATTTCATTGACCATATTTAGACTTAATTAAACCTTCTCGAAAACCTCTAGAATCAACACTTGTGAAAGTTAATATCACACTTGAACTTGATAGTTAGCTGAATTGGTCCAGTCCCTGTGGGTTCGACATCCGTCTCTTAAAAAGGGCCACTATATTACTTGTACGACCCGTACACTTGCGGGGCGCACCAAGTTTTTGGCGCCGTTGCTGGGGACTCGGCGAAGTTTTGATAATGTATCAGTTTTTGTGTGATTTTTAAATTTCCTTAGTGTTGAGAAACTTGGTCTTAGTATGACTTATTGCAGGTGACAGGTTGTCTTGCCGAGCTGGCTATGAATAGAGAGCTTGTGGAACCGTTGCTTGAACCTGAACGTCAACTCCATTTGCAAAGGAGAGTAGCTCTTGAGCAAAAGCTGAAAAGACTTCAAGAAAAGGTACAACAACAACCACCCGCAAGACAAGCACAATTGTCACCGAAGCAATGGCAGCCAGACCAGTTCGCGAAGTGGCAATCCCACAAGCGACTAATGTGAACTCTAGTATCCGTAAACTGGAGCCTGGAGGGAACTTTGAATTGAATCAGAACATGGTGCAGTTGTTACATTCTAGTGGTCAATTCACTGGGATGGCACATGAGGACCCATAGCAGCACTTACAGAACTTTCTTGAGATTAGTGACACATTTGTCCCCACCGGTGTGTCCACAGATTATGTCCGACTTACCCTCTTCCCATTTTCATTGTTGGGAGAGGCAAAAAAGTGGTTGAAGGCTGAGCCACCGAACTCCATAACTTCGTGGAATGACTTGGCTAAGAAGTTCCTAATCAGATTCTTTCCTTCAGGCAAGACTGCAAAGTTGAGAAGTGAAATACTGAGTTTCAAGCAGAGGCCTGATGAGAATTTATATTTGGCTTGGGAAAGATTCAAGTCATTATTGAGAGACTGTCCCCATCACCAGCAATCGAATGAAGTGCTGGCTCATACCTTTGCAGAAAGTCTAGACCCACACACGAAAATATTACTAGACTCTACATCGGGTGGGCAAGCCTTGGAGAAGACTTATGATGAGTTGTATACTTTGTTGAACAGAATTGCTCAAGGAAATCCAGAGTGGTACAGTGAGTCATCGAGAGGGGCAGGAAAGAGATCAGGGCTGATGAAGGTAGATGGTATGAATGCCTTGGCAGCACAGTTAGCTTCGTTCCAGCATCAGATGATGACTCAGTTCAATAAACTGAGTATGAACCAACAACAGGGCCAGGTTAATGCAGTTCAGCATGCTCCGAGTTGGTGTGAAATTTGTGGTAATAATGGGCAAAATGCAGAATCTTATGGAGCCAATCCGGAATCAGTCAATTTTGTTGGTAATGTGCATAGGAATCAGAATTTTGGGAACAACTCCAACAGAAATTGGCAGGGCCACCCGAATTTTTCTTGGGGTGGAAACCAAAAGCAGAATTATATGCAACCTCAACAACAGCAATATCAACAGAATGGGCAGAATGATGGGCAATTGAGTAGCAGCATTGAGGAAACACTGCAAAAAATTATGGAGACCCAAAATCATTTAGCGAAAAATCAGGCGAGGATGGCAACAGACTTAATGAATCAGCAAGTAGCCACCCGCAATCTTGAAAAACAAGTGGGTCAGATAGAAAATGCTCAGAACATGAGGTCGCAGGGGGGATTACCAAGCGATGCAGATCCTAACCCTCAGCAAATCAATGCCATCAGTCTTAGAAGCGGAAAGCAATTAGCTGATGCAGTGCCTAAAGAGTTGAGAGAGGAGGTGCAGCCCGAGTTGGTTAGACCAGGACCATCCACCGACACTGGAGAGAATCAGAGTTTTGGGCAACAAAATGCACAACCTGCATTGCATCCAGCACAAAGACCACCACCACCATTCCCTCAGAAAGTCAGAAAGAGCAAGGAGGAGGAATGCTTCAATAAGTTCTTTGAAAGTTTCAAAGAACTTCACATAAATTTGCCTCTTATTGATGTTTTGCAGGGAATGCCCAAGTATGCTAAATACTTGAAGGATGTGATGGCGAACAAAATTAGGTTGGTGGACATCCAAACTGTAGCACTGACTGAGGAGTGCAGTCACAGGGTATTGAGCAAGATTCCAAAGAAGCTCAAAGACCCAGGGAGTTTTACCCTCCCCATACAAATTGGTAAAGCTGAGGTGCTACGGGCTTTGTGTGATCTAGGGGCAGCAGTTAACCTAATGTCCCCTATCCTTATTCAACACCCTGGGATTGGGAAAATCAAGGCCAACGAGGTTGATGTTGCAGCTGGCTAACAAGTCGCAAGTGACACCCGATGGAATAAAGAGGACCTTCTCATCAAAGTAGGTAAGTTTATTATACCTGCTGATTTTATTGTTCTAGATTTTCAGGTTGATGACCAGGTACCCTTAATCTTGGGACGGCCATTCTTGGCCACCGGAGGAGCGGTGATTGATTTGAGAGAAGGGACCCTGAAAAATGAGGGTCAAAGATGAAGAAGAACTCTTCCGTGTTTACCAAGAAATGAACCCATCCGCACACTGCAGAAACCTTTGTTAGGTTAGTGTGTTGTCTGAGGATGAGTGTGGGGTGGAGGATTCCACAGGTGCAGGGCCAAAGGTAATGACAAGTGTTCAGCCCGAGTCTGATAAAGGGCTTCAAATTGAGAAGAAGTTAGAGGAAGAGAGGAATAGAGTGGAGGCTGTTTCCTCTAAAAATCAAAAGAAACGGAGATGGTTTTTGAACGGGAACCCAGGTATGAGGATGTCCTTAAAAGGACAATCCACGTCATGCCGCAACGGAAAATTAGGCGCCACTTGGGAGGCAACCTAAGGGTACCTCAGGTACAAATTGTTTAATTTTGATTTTGTGTTGATTTTGTTGTTTTCATTATGTTTATGTTTTTGGTGGAAAGTTAAGCACAAATGGAAGGGAATTCTGCGTACCGACAAGGAGGAAGCTAAGAAGCAGAAAATAGAAGAAGTGTGGGGTCAAACACCCACCTAGGAGAACTTGAAGAAAAGCATGCTTTTAGCTTGGGATAGAGGCTCAGGCAGTAGTTCTCATCCTTTAAATTTTAATTTGATGCTATGAGGACATAGCATGATTTAAGTGGGGGGTGAGAAAAATTTCAAACTTTTTGTGCTTAACAAAATTGTTTTTGGTGAATGTAATGCTTGTGAGGAATTTGTGAGAAATTTGAAAAAATTTTATGAGTCAAGCATGAATTCAGCACTCGTTGGTTTTTCTTTTCGGTTCTTTTCTGATGGAGGGTCTGTCACACCCCGCCTTGGGGGGTATGACTGGCACCTGGTGCCCTACTAGGACCTGAACTGCTGGACTGCTAAGCCTGGGCACATCTGGTGCCTGGCTGGCTCTAACTCACATTTCTGGAAACAAAGGGCTATATAACGGCTATAAACACAGCCCCCGGCCCATTGGCCTATAGCCTCTTGTACCTGTACTGACAGCTGACCAGAAACATCTCAATATAGGGGAAACCTA
Organism: Datura wrightii; assembly: GCA_035772735.1. Taxonomy (NCBI): domain Eukaryota; kingdom Viridiplantae; phylum Streptophyta; class Magnoliopsida; order Solanales; family Solanaceae; genus Datura; species Datura wrightii. The sequence continues at coordinate 105,554,116 of JASDFA010000016.1, read as the reverse complement.
TGCGGGCCGACAAGGCCACCATGCTATCTAGTTATCTATAACTTAACCATGAAGTACTGGATAGCTACGTGACCGGCAAGGTCACCACTACTGTCAAACTTATGGCCCCACATGGCCAACATAAAAGAAACAAAAGTACTAATAGCTAACAACTGCACGGCCTCACACGACCGGCTCATCTGACCACAAGGAACATATACAGACTGCAAGCCTCTAGGAATAGCAACAGAAATGATCGGGACAGGGCCCCGACCTACCCGTACTATACAACAAAAGAAAATGAAGTACACCTCTGGAATTCAGTCTCCGGATGACAGGAGCTGAATACTCGATCGCTGACAGGAATCACGTGGTATCGCCTGCTCGTCTATGAGTACCTGCAGGCAAGTAATGCAGCGCCCCACCGGGCATCAGTACCGCTAGTACTGAGTATGTAAAGCAATAACTGAAAGAAATAACTGAAAACAATAATATAACTGATGAAACTGCAGTAGGAAAAAATAGATTAACTGTCTGATAATGTAAGTCATACCTTCTCTCAATTATACTGAAAGGAGTAGGAGTCATACCTGGAGACGTATTGTTCTACTGCTGATCTACTCGTATCTACTGTAACACGGCATAACATATCATAACATAACATAGCACACATAAACCTTACCCGGCCCCCATAAGCCGGGAGGTACAACCAGCACAGAATCTATACCCCTACCTTGGTCATCCCATCTCCTATAAACCTTGTAAGCATCCTGCCGGTCCCCTAGGTATGCACTTGGGCTCACTGAGCCCCTGACTATAACTGCATCTGAGTCCGGAGGACTCCTGAATCAACACCCGGGCGTATCCGCTCGACAGGGGTGTGTAAGGTCCGACCAAGGTACAATATGGGGAAAACTGGCATCCCATCTTCGTCCCCTGTGGGACGGCATGCCACTCCGTAGAGCGACGTATCCTCGTCCTCTGGCGGACGAGTCGATACAGCTATCAACCCTAGGGCGGTCATGGATGCTAGGTAGTCCAACCCCATACAATACAACGGTCTCAACTAGAAATACTATCTGCGTGTCCCACATACTGAGGCTAATAGTGGTAAAGTATGTATATATACTATATGCTGAACTAGTGATAGTAATATGTACGTACTTGATACATGCTGAAGCTGGTAATAGTATATATGTATAAATATAGTCTTCTGCCAGACTGTATTGGGGCTAATGCTGAACAAGATATAGTCTTTCTGCTGAAACTATGATGTATACTGAGTGTCTATAGTAACATGATTTACTATTCCTAACATGCTTTCTAACTTCATTTTAACTTATCATTCTATTTTTGAGATGTCTTACAGATATTGAATCGCTTTGCTGGGCTTTAACTGAATACAATGATATCCTAACATTTCGTATTACATCACATACTGAGCATGCTGCGCAGTTTCTAACACTTGTATTAAAGTCTATGTCGTACTAGTAAGTTTCACACAAGTTATAACTCGATGCTCCTAATATCATACCAACATTTGTAATAAACGTAACACATGACTTCTAAACATTCTACTGGCCTTTAAATTATTGTACTGTACCGATATTACTTAACTTGCTCAGGGAACTAGCTTTACATACCTTATCCTCGAACTATCCGTCTGTCGGACGAGGCTCGGCCGGTACTTCAACTATTTTCTCCCAACTGCATTCATAAATATGTCAATTAATACTAAATACAGCTTTATTCTAAAGAGCAACGTCACTTCCGATATAGTTTATAGCCTAAACTTAGGCTTATCGAAAGACGGTCAAAAACTCGCTATTTTCCAGAGGTCCAGAAGGAAGAAATATTCACTTCACAGCTTGGAACACATAGACACTAGTTTAGAGCAATTCCACTTACCTTAGCTCGGTAGCTCGACGATTCGTCGGCCGTATTTCACGAAACTAAATCCGTAGGAATGCTCTCTGCTGCTAAATACCTCGGTATCTGAGGTTAATTTGAGTTTGGATAACGTTTAGCAGCGTAATCGGACGAAAATTATCTTACCTCCTTCGTTCTTATCCCTTCTCTGTTGATCCTTCTCTGTTTCACTGGAAATTATAAGTGTTTTATGATTTAAAACCGAAGTGGGGCTTTATATACTTGGGCCTGGACAAGACCAACGTGTCACGGAGCTAACGCGGAGGCTCCACCTCCGTGACACGCTGCCATCGCGGAGGGGCTCTGCCTCGGCTCCTTCCGCGATGGTTCGACAGGTTTCTCGTCCGATCTTTTCCCGGGCCTTTCTCTAGCAAGTATGGCGTTCAAATATGCTTAACCAACGTGCGAATAGGTCATCTAGGTGCCGGGAATCCTACGGGGTATAACATCCTCCCCCCCTTAGGAACATTCGTCCTCGAATGTATACTGTTATCTAGAGGACTACTTAACTCACTTTCTAGAGAAAAAAAATTCGGAAGAGTTTCCCCTGTAATATGGACTATAGCAAAAACCTGAAATGCAGAAAAGTCCAACACAGGTACTGCACGTAATATTTTAAGATCCACTGGATAACTAAGTATCAATCTTTCTCATTCACACACATACAACTATAAGGTACTGTATAAGTAATAATATGGACATACCTGTCGCCTGACTAGGCCTGAAATAGGTGAGGGTATCCGGCTTTCATATCTTCTTCAGCTTCCCACGTCATTTCCTCACGATTCCTGTTACGCCGCAGTACCTTGACAGACGCAACATCTTTAGTCCTCAACCTGCGAATCTGTCTGTCTAGGATAGCTACTGGAACCTCTTCATATGCTAACTCTTCTGTGACCTGAACATCTTGGACTGGAACAACCGTGGAAGGATCTCCTACGAACTTCCTCAACATGGATACATGGAATACTGGGTGAGCAGATGCTAACTCTGGAGGCAAGTTCAATTCGTATGCAACTCGGCCTACTCTTCGCCGAGTCTGATATGGCCCAATGATTCTAGAGCTAAGCTTGCCTTTCTTGCCAAATCTCATTACCCCTTTTATCGGAGACACTTTCAGATATACCCAGTCATTTACCGCAAATTCTAGATTTCTACGCCGTACATCTGCATAAGACTTCTGGCGGCTCTGAGCAGTCAGTAAACGTTCTCGGATAAGCTTTACTTTTTCCTCTGACTGCCGAACAACGTCTAAGCTAACCGATGCTGACTCTCCTATTTCAAACCAACCATTTGGTGATCTGCATTTTCGCCTGTATAATGCCTCAGAAGGCGCCATCTGGATGGCTGAATGATAACTGTTATAATGAGCAAATTCAACTAACGAAAGATGCTCATCCCAGCTACCCTCAAAATCTAGCACACGCGCTCGTAGCGTATCTTCGAGCGTTTGGATAGTCCGCTCAGCCTGCCCATCTGTCTGAGGGTGGAATGTTGTGCTCAAGTTGATCTGCGTTCCCAAACCCTTCTGGAACGACTGCCAGAATCTAACCGTCAACTATGCTCCTCTATCAGAGATAATAGATACTAAAACACCGTGTAATCTAACTATTTCTCTGATATACAATTTGGCGTAATCTTAGGCAGAGAAAGTAGCTTTTACTGACAGGAAATGGGCTGATTTCGTCAGTCTGTCAAAAATTACTCAAATTGAATCGTGTCTATGCCTGGTACGGGGTAATCCTGCTACAAAGTCCATGTTTACTGCTTCCCATTTCCAGATAGGCACAGCTATGTCCTGGGTCAAACCGCCTGGTTCCTGATGTTCTACTTTCAGCTGTTGGCAGTTAGGACACTGAGCTACAAATTCAGCAATTTCTCTTTTCATACCTGGCCACCAGTGGTTTTTTTTGATATCATGGTACATCTTCGTCGCGCCTGGGCGGAGAGAATAGCGGGCGTAATGCGCCTCGCTCATAATCTGCTGGCGAAGCCCCAAAATATCTGGAACACGAATGTGGCCTTTACATCACCACACTTCATCCCCGGTTATCTGAAAATATGTCACCTCTCCATAAATTACGTCTAAGGGCATCTGCTACCACATTAGCCCTTCCTGGGTGATACAAAATATTCACTCTTTAAGGCATAAACTACTACGGCTAACTCTAGGTCATGGGTAAGATAATTCTTTTCATGTTTCTCCAACTGCCTGAAGGCATCAGCTATTACTTTATCATGCTGCATTAACCCTCTATACCTTCTGACGATACTAACACTGGGGATGATGTTAACCTGTCTTTTAACTCCTGGAAGTTCTACTCACATGCCTCGGTCTGCTGGAACTTTCCTGCCTTCTGTGTTAATTTAGTCAGAGGTGCTGCTAAGGTGGAAGATCCTTCCACAAACCCTCTGTAGTACCCGGCTAACCGCAGGGATTGCGTATTTCGGTCGGAGTGGTAGGTCTGGCTATGTCTTCACTGCTTCATTTTTTTCTGTGTATCTACCTGTACACCAACTTCCGACGCAATGCGACCAAAAAGGCTACTGAACTCAGCCAAAATTCACATTTAGAAAAAATTGACATATAACTGACGGTTATACTGGTTTATTATACCGGAGAATCTAATAAGTAATCTACCGGTATAACTAGAGCTCATCTGGCCTTTTGGCCGCATGCTAAGGCTACTTGTTGCTGAGATAACCTGAACAACTATCTGCACACTATGTGCCCGTATCTGATCAGAGGATTCTGACAATGATCATGATCTCTAATAATCTGGCTGAATAACCTCGACTAACTAAATGGCTGGGTTAGATGATCCGAATGCTGCAATAGTCTAACAATGCTCTACATGTCCTACTCGGACATCTGTAGCTCATGCATAACTGCGGGGTTGTGGACAGCTAACCGTTTCGTCCTCCTAATTGAACAATTGTGATGTTGTGCTTAGTCCAACCTACTCTCAGGCGATCCGTCCCTGGATCTTCATATGGAACCTACCGATCTCCTTGTCTTAGTAAACACTGTGCTAGTAGAGCACTACCAATTTCTTACGCCTTATGTCTATCCACTTGGATTTATATTGCTATTCTGGGGAATTCTCGGTCTTATGAGCTATTCTGTAAATACTGGCCTTCTGCTAGGGCTCCGCATCTGAATATCTTACGAGAACTGGCTGAAGCACTAGTCTATCGCTGACTACTGATGTGGACCCCTTTCTTGGGGTGCCCACAGGCTTGTCTGACTTGTGGAGTATTCCTTGTAATAACTGCTAGGTTGACTAAGGTTGACTCTCACCTACAAGGCTGGGAAAATGATGTACGACCACTTAACATACTGGAAAAATTCTGGTTCCGACATATACGATAATGCTATTGATTTTTAAAGATGCTTCCCTGCTAATATAAGCGCCAGCTAGTCATTAGACCATCTAACTGTGCTCTTATCATCTAGCCATCTGATTCAGGCCATTAACTCTAGTAAGCTTCCAGAGCCTAGATCTGGCAACAACACATAAGTCCATTAACTTATTAACTGAGAACTGAGACAGTTCCTATGACTTCATACGTAATTCACACTTAATCTGCCCTTTCTCTTCTCCTTTCCCTTTCTCCTTTCTTCTCTCCTTTCTTTCTTTCTTCTCTCTTCTCTCTCTTTTTCTCTCTTTTTTTTTTGGCAAGGGGATCCTGCAATGCAATTTGTACATGCTTTCTATTAGTAATCAGTATCTGTGATTATACCCCTTAGGCAGCTACTCACAGCATACCTATTATCTGTATATATATATATCGCTAGCTACGTACAATATGTACTGAATTCTACGGTAATACATAATCTCTGACATGCTCTGCTGAGTCTCATACCGTACATGATACACCGCTTCTACGGCCTAATACTATCTCTTGCCCTGACTTATCATTTCATTGTATTGTCACCCCATTCTGAAAGTAACAAACATAAACACCTTAGTTATTGTCTGCTATTTGAAATTCTGCCACTCCTGCGATGTGGGGTCAATGTTCGAATCTTGTGGCCTTACTTGGCTTATATTAAGAGCCCATGACTGTCTGTTGGGCCTTATCTCTAGGCCACACTAGATTAGAATTATTGTATCAGTAATTTCTTAACTTCTCCATGAACAGGCATACTGCGGTATTCTAAACCGCAATCTTACTGTCACCCCGAGGCTTAATCCTTAAAATGATACTCTATCAATCTGGGGGGGGTAACCCTGATTTCCCCACAAAATCTGGCATTCCTGCTTCTTCCTCTCATCTTGCTTAAGCTGAACTCTGGGGTTCAAGGTACCTGCCTTTCGTTGCTAATGAGATTACTGATCAAGCCTCGGCCTATACTTCTTCTAGCTTATATTCAGGCCCATCTGATTCACATGACCTCTATATCTTTCGATGTCACAACTGGATCATAACTATAATCTTACAGGTATGTCTTGCTATCTGTTAGCATATATGGCGGACTTGGCCTTTTTCTGACTCAAACTTGACTATTATTAGGCATTCATCACTAGCAGGTCTTTTACCCCAACTTCGGGTAAGCTAACAGTCTTACTCCCTCTTTATGCTCACTAACACTTACTGGAATTAATCAATCTATCTTCACTTACTGCTTGTTTTGGGCAGCCTCGCCTCAATTCTGATGCCCCTTTACTGTACTGGGATCAAAGTCAAGAGGTAGGAATAGCCCTTTTCTTGTTGCAACAGATAGAAACATATAACTGTACTTCATCTGGAAAAAAACGTGGTTGGGATTCCTGCATTTCCCTTTCTTCCTTATGCTTTCCTGGTGGTCTGACCTTATCTGTAATCTTAATCAGGTCTTATATAGCTAATAAATAAATCAACTCGTATGTACATTACATTCCTGACTTCCTATTTTGACGTTATCAACGTATACTGGGGATAGTACCGATAAAGGTATCATACTGGGAAGTCTCGGGTACCTTCCTCCTGCTGCTGTAGTTATCATGTAACTGGATGATGCCTTCTTCTGTTGTTATATCTGATCTTCTGCCAGTAATAGGGTAATGCTAATCTGCCTTTGTATCTGTAATCAAAGAATACGGTAAGTTTTTAGAGACTCCACCCTATACTGTACCGCTCTAAAGCACGACTGACTGAGAAGGAAGGGTAACCATCCTATCATGCCTCGCAGCCTCCTGCCTACAGTGTGTGGTGCACAACACATCCATAGAGCAGACTCTACTTAGCACGGCTTGCAGACTCCCTGGGACACGAACTGCTCTGATACCAAGTTTGTCACACCCCGCCTTGGGGGGTATGACTGGCACCTGGTGCCCTACTAGGACCTGAACAGCTGGACTGCTAAGCCTGGGCACATCTGGTGCCTGGCTGGCTCTAACTCACATTTCTGGAAACAAAGGGCTATATAACGGCTGTAAACACAGCCCCCAGCCCATTGGCCTATAGCCTCCTGTACCTGTACTGACAGCTGACAAGAAACATCTCAATATAGGGGAAACCTATGCGGGCCGACAAGGCCACCATGCTGTCTAGTTATCTATAACTTAACCATGAAGTACTGGATAGCTACGTGACCGGCAAGGTCACCACTACTGTCAAACTTATGGCCCCACACGGCCAACATAAAAGAAACAAAAGTACTAACAGCTAACAACTGCATGGCCTCACACGACCGGCTCATCTGACCACAGGGAACATATACAGACTGCAAGCCTCTAGGAATAGCAATAGAAATGATCGGGACAGGGCCCCGACCTACCCGTACTATAAAACAAAAGAAAATGAAGTACACCTCTGGAATTCAGTCTCCGGATGACAGGAGCTGAATACTCGATCACTGACAGGAATCACGTGGTATCGCCTGCTCGTCTATGAGTACCTGCAGGCAAGTAATGCAGCGCCCCACCGGGCATCAGTACCGCTGGTACTGAGTATGTAAAGCAATAACTGAAAGAAATAACTGAAAACAATAATATAACTGATGAAACTGCAGTAGGAAAAAATAGATTAACTGTCTGATAATGTAAGTCATACCTTCTCTCAATTATACTGAAAGGAGTAGGAGTCATTCCTGGAGACGTATTGTTCTACTGCTGATCTACTCGTATCTACTGTAACACGGCATAACATATCATAACATAACATAGCACACACAAACCTTACGCGGCCCCCATAAGCCGGGAGGTACAACCAGCACAGAATCTATACCCCTACCCCGGTCATCCCATCTCCTATAAACCCTGTAAGCATCCTGTCGGTCCCCTGGGTATGCACTTGGGCTCGCTGAGCCCCTAACTATAACTGCATTTGAGTCCGGAGGACTCCTGAATCAACACCCGGGCGTATCCGCTCGACAGGGGTGTGTAAGGGCCGATCAAGGCACAATATGGGGAAAACTGGCATCCCATCTTCTTCCCCTGTGGGACGGCATGCCACTCTGTAGAGCGACGTATCCTCATCCTCTGGTGGATGAGTCGATACAGCTATCAACCCTGGAGCGGTCGTGGATGCTAGGTAGTCCAACCCCATATAATACAACGGTCTCAACTAGAAATACTATCTGCGTGTCCCACATACTGAGGCTAATAGTGGTAAAGTATGTATATATACTATATGCTGAACTAGTGATAGTAATATGTACGTACTTGATACATGCTGAAGCTGGTAATAGTATATATGTATAAATATAGTCTTCTGCCAGACTGTACTAGGGCTAATGCTGAACAAGATATAGTCTTTATGCTGAAACTATGTTGTATACTGAGTGTCTATAGTAACATGATTTACTATTCCTAACATGCTTTCTAACTTCATTTTAACTTATCATTCTATTTCTGAGATGTCTTACAGATATTGCATCGCTTTGTGGGGTTTTAACTGAATATAATAATATCCTAACATTTCGTATTACATCACATACTGAGCATGCTGCGCAGTTTCTAACACTTGTATTAAAGTCTATGTCGTACTAGTAAGTTTCACGCAAGTTATAACTCGATGCTCCTAATATCGTACCAACATTCGTAATAAATGTAACACATGACTTCTAAACATTCTACTGGCCTTTAAATTACTGTACTGTACCGATATTACTTAACTTGCCGAGGGAACTAGCTTTACATACCTTATCCTCGAACTATCCGTCTGTCGGACGAGGCTCGGCCGGTACTTCAACTATTTTCTCCCAACTGCATTCATAAATATGTCAATTAATACTAAATACAGCTTTATTCTAAAGAGCAACGTCACTTCCGATATAGTTTATAGCCTAAACTTAGGCTTATCGAAAGACGGTCAAAAACTCGCTATTTTCCAGAGGTCCAGAAGGGAGAAATATTCACTTCACAGCTAGGAACACATAGACACTAGTTTAGAGCAATTCCACTTACCTTAGCTCGGTAGCTCGACGATTCGTCGGCCGTATTTCACGAAACTAAATCCGTAGGAATGCTCTCTGCTGCTAAATACCTCGGTATCTGAGGTTAATTTGAGTTTGGATAACGTTTAACAGCGTAATCGGACAAAAATTATCTTACCTCCTTCGTTCTTATCCCTTCTCTGTTGATCCTTCTCTGTTTCACTGGAAATTATAAGTGTTTTATGATTTAAAACCGAAGTGGGGCTTTATATACTTGGGCCTGGACAAGGACAACGTGTCACGGTGCCAACGCCGAGGCTCCACCTCCCTGACACGCTGCCATCGCGGAGGGGCTCTGCCTCGGCTCCTTCCGCGATGGTTCGACAGGTTTCTCGTCCGATCTTTTCCCGGGCCTTTCTCTAGCACGTATGGCCTTCAAATATGCTTAACCAACGTGCGAATAGGTCATCTAGGTGCCGGGAATCCTACGGTGTATAACAGGGTCTTTGAACCAAAGAACAAAAAATTTTTCTTTGTCTGTATATAATGTTTTTAGTCATAGTTAGGGATTGTTTCCGACGATGGATGGATGACGACCGTCATGAGGAAAAATTAGTCGATAGGTTGTGGGTTTGTGAACCCGTAGCTAATCGATGCTTGAGGTTCTTGTTATGGGCTATAAATGATTGTAAGATGCAAGTATGTTCATTGTTGAAGCATGCAAGTGTATAACTTTGTGTGAGACACTTAGGTTCTTGAATTTGACTCAATATGATTGAAGCTTAAGTCTGAATTTTTGTGATTAGCTGAGTAAGAGTCTGCTGAATGTGTCTTGATTTGAGCATGTGCCATGAGTGTAAGGTTTTTGAGTATTTTGTGCTATTGTGGAATGTCTAGAACTTGCCTTGTGTGTATATAAAACGAAATGAAGGATGAGAATTGTAGGAAATGATTTAGGCATTTCTTTGAAGGAACCTAAATGTTATCCCTCATTTTACCTACCTTGAATAATTAATCCTAGTTAGCCCCATTGAGCCTTGAGGCTATTCTTTGATACCTGCAACATAAGCTTAATCCTTTTTCTTTCATTAGCCTTGAATTTGATCCAAAACTCCTAAGCGCTTAAGTGAATAATCCGAAAGAGTAAAGGAGTGAGAAAAAAATGAAAAAGAAGGAAAAATGGAAGTTGTGAAAGTTGAGAAAGGTCAAGGGTGCACTTGTTTGAATATGGTTGAGTATTAGTAGGGAGTAAGAAAATAAATTAATTTAAAGTTACTTATAGAACTCCTTACTAATAAGCCAAAAGTGCCTAAAGAAAGGGGGAACAAAAGAGGAAAAAGAAAGCTGAAAGGAGAAAAAGGTGAAGTAAGGGAAGGGAAGTTAGTGATGAGGGCTTGATGTATTAAAAGCGCTTACGGCAGATAGTCACTATTACTGGCCATAATAGTACCTACCCGTCCCTTTGCTACATTACAACCTAAGAAGTCCTACTTGATCTTACATTCATACATCCTCAAATTAGTGGAATAAAACACTAAGGGCAAGCTTATGGGTCATTACATGATGCATGTGAATTCTTTGTGAGAGTGAGCGTAATTCTATTCATGTACCCACACATGTTGTGATTTAAAAAGTTTATGCGTGTGAAAATGGGTAACTCTCATTCCGTGAGGGCACATGTTGAATGAAGGATATAATTCATGTGGGATTTCTTAATCAGTTGATTTGCATGAGTTTGCTAAGATTGAGAGTCGCTTCTTTAGGTTAAGAAGTCTTAGCAGAGTTGTATTTCATTTCAATAATTAAATCGTGCATGCTCTATTGTTAACTTGCTATCTTAAATAATCAGTACAGCCGTAGCCTGAATTCTCTTGCTAAATTAGCTATGGGTGAGTCTCTATAGGCATGAGATGTAAAAGGTTTGTTCGAGGACGAACAAGGCTTTAAGTGTGGGGTAGGTGATCGTGGGCAAAATAGCATGCCCGAGTGATGCTTTATAACTTAGTTTTTTCTTGTTTATCGAATTAATTATATGCATTCTCATGTGATTTTATATAATGTGAATATATACTAACCAACATGACTAGTCCTTGTTTTTGAAGGTTAATAATGCATTTGAGGAACTAATTCATGATTTGGTGAAGTGGAGGAATGGAATCAAGAGCAAAATGTGAAAGTCAACAAGAAAACATGCAATAACTGGCGTGATAGGGGTCGTGGCACACTGCCAACGCGGTAACACTTGGCCAAAAATTGCATTTTTTGGCACATCCCAGTGAGAGTACGCGTTACCTCCGTGTCACGGAGGTCAAGTAGGGTGTTCAGCTCCGTGACACGTTGTTGTTCCACCACAGGCCAAATTTTGCATTTTTTCAGCATAGTATAAATTGAACCCTTAGCTCCTAAAATCCTCTGTAGCTGTTCTATGAAGTTCTGAGGGTCCTCTCTATGGTCGGTCCTTATAAACTACGAAGGACTCAAAGCAAGTAACTCACAAACTCTTAAACTATCGGGCCCCTCAGCAGGCTTGGCAATAACTGGTAGTATTGGTTGTGGCTGACGCTGAGCAGCCATCATCTAAACCAAAATACATACTGTACTTCTAACATCCTAATCTGAGGGTATAGGAGGAACTGGAAGTGATGTCGATGCTTCTGTTACCCTAATCTGAGGGTATAGATACGGGCATATTAATGAGTTATTTATAATGGTAATGTCACTTATTTTTGTGTAAATTTCTTATTTAAAGTAGAGACTGGTTGTTCATATATTTTCAAGGAAGTAACGAGGTATTTAAGGCTAAAACCTTTTTTCGTCATTGCACGATCCCATGTAATTTGTTTCACTTATATGGGTCAGTGGGATCCAAATGATATATGATATATACTCATCATATTTCACATGTTATATACATGATCATCACTTGTTTCATGCTTTACTTGTTTGTTTTCCTACTTCACTTTTCTATGTTCCTATCACTTGTTATTACTCCTTACGAGTCGAGTATCCATAACATTTCAAATGGTCATACTTATCTTCATTTGAAATGTCTATATGACTCATATGGTTGTACTTGCCTTCACTTGAAATGTCTATATGTATCACATGGTATATATTTCATGTGTTTAAAATGAACCTGCTAAAGAATTATCATCAGTTGTATAATTCGTCAATGGAAACATTATGCACCTGTTCCATTGATTCACTTGATATATGCCTATATGACTCATTTGTTACATGGTTTTCTTATTTATGACTTATGAATTCATTTGATAATTATCCTAAAATATGAAGGAGGGACATGTGTTCACAAAACTTCGACATGACATTGATCGTAGTACGAGGTTGTGCCCCCAACCCTAACTTGTTGAACCCATGAGTGGCGTATCCATTACTCATCTGTACATTTGATCAGAAGGAACATGATGAACTTGTTCTACTATTTCACTTAATGGGCCATTTATGGCATACCCACCTATAGGCCGACCCTCACTTGTTGAGCCTTTAAAGGCATACCTTCATGTGCTACAAGACTTACGAGACTGAATCCCTTGCAAATGATTTTCACAAGTAACTGATAACATATGCTATTCATGTGCCAAGGATAACCCCTGAGGCTAATTCATTCACTTGATCAGTTGAAATGACATAAGACATTATACTCCATATATATAAACTATTACTTGTCCACAAGTTAATGAACAATATAAAGACATTTGAATAACAAGCTAATAAGCCTAAGTCGTGAGTTATGATTTCAAAAAGTATTTCTGATTTCAATTGTCTTCACTTGCTCAAATTTAATATACTATTCATTTGAGCCTCCTACATGGTTTATTTATTATTATGTATGCTTACATATGAGTACATAGGTACTTATCCCTATGGTCAGGTTTTATACTCTGGAAGCTCAAAGATCGGACCCGGGAGTTAAATAAGGAAAATTTTTGAAATTTATGTTGCAGGCACAGGACAAATCATGGGACAACTTGTGAGGAGACCCCATGAATCGCCAAGTGACTCATGGGAAGGCCTGAAATAAAGGAAGGATCGAGGTCCCCACGAGGGAGATAATGACTCGTGGTCAGTCCCCACGAGGGAGATAATGACTCGTGGTCAGTCCCCACGAGTCGTCATGTCACTCATAGGGTGAGGTTGGGGTTAAGTTAGAAGAAGCTCCCAGTGTACCTAATGGATGGGATCCACGAGTCGTGGCCTGTCCTAATGACTCGTTAGGTGGGTCTTGAGTAAGCACATGGACTTTTAATGGAGGATGAGGCAGTGTACTTGACGGGTAGCACGACGAGTCGTTGCCCGTCCTGACGAGTTGTTAGGTCACCCGTTAGGGTCACCTGGCAGTTATTTTCTGCAAATTAGTAAGGGCCTTCTCGTAATTTCCTAAACTCTTAAGGCCTAAACTATGTTGTTTTAAGTTCGGAATAGGGTCTTTTAAAGGGAATTAGTCCATGTTAATCCTTATTTATGCATGCAAGAGTTAGAGAGGGAAATAGAAGGTGATTCAAGTATTCTTTCTCAAATTCTCCAAGTTTCCATCAACTTCTTTGTGGGTTTTCAAGGAACTTCGAAATCAGTCCATCCCTAGGTATGTAGGGTTTATAATGAGCAAAATTCTTTCACACTCATGACCAAATTTTGATTTAAATCATGGATTCTCCTATTCAATTCTATGGGATTTTACCCAAAAGCATGAAAATGAGATTTCTCTTTATGGGTTTGATTTAATTGAGTTTTAATTATTGAATTATGAATGATGGGAAGGTTTTATATTATTTTCTTTAAAATCATGTTACAATATTTTTAAATCGAAAATGCCCATTTGATGAAGGTTCACGAAAGTTATGATTTACGATGCATATGCAATACTTTGAGTTTATTGATGATGGAAAAGAATGAATTCAAGTTACCCACGTTTATGAGCATATTTTGAAAGAATTGAATATGATGAATTATTGGGAAATGCCACATGTCGAAGAATGATTTATGATTTATGAAGTGAATTACATGATTTATCGATTTATGATGTTGCCCGATGAAAAGGGCCAATGATTCTTGGATAAACATGTTTTAAAGGGGATCAATGATGATAAATGTTATACTTTAGCCAATGAATCTTAATGCATGATGTTATTGATTTATGTATGAGCCTATATGCATGTTTTTGGGAGTCGTGTCTAGCGCCGAGCAGCCCAGCGTTCAAAGGACTACGCCGGTGTCTCATACCACATGCCACTGTGGGTTTCTAAATGATATGACGTATTGATAATGATCCCCTCAAATGTGATATCACGCCTAATGCACGACCCTCTCTTGGCAAGCCAGGGTTGGCTCTGCCCACTTGAGTGAGATAGTGGGGCATCATGAAAGGCTCTACCATGATGGTGTCGGTTTTGACGAGTCCTCCTATTTTTCCACATGTATTATGCATTGTTATGTTTATTTTATTGGCTCAAGTTATATTTTGATAAAGTTTACTTAGGATTATGATTATGAACTCTTTGTGAATGATTTGAAAGCCTTGAGCCTTATGTTTCCTTACAGAGTTTATAATATATGCATGATGTCCTTATCCTATGTTTACTTATGAGTTTTATTCTAATTTTAAATGTCCATTTTACTTACCCTGCATACTCGGTACATTCCATGTACTGACCGCATACTTTCTATGTTGTATCATTTTATGATATAGGGTCCGGATCTCAAGCTCATCCTCATCCTTAGTCCATCTCAGCTTACGCTCTCAGCTTATTGGTGAGTCCTCATGTTCTGAGAGCCATTTGACAAACTTTTATGTTATCTCGTGTTCCAGTATTGTTCCGGTTAGTTGGGGATGTTTTCCTATCAACCCATCGTATATAGTAGAGGCTTTCAGACAAGTATGTAGTACTCAGCTTATGTGTACATCTAGTATTTTCTGATGTTATGTTATGGTTATGTTTCTGCTATATTTTATGTTTAGTATTCTGCTTATTTAAATGAGATTAGTTGTATGCATGTGTCATGGGTCGACTTGGGGTCTCTCAGGGTCCCTTGTCCCACGTCTACGATCTGGGTGTACATTCGGATCGTGACAAACTTGGTATTAGAGAAATAGGTTTGGCGTGTCCTAAAGTGTCTGAAAGCCGCGTTAAGTAGAGTCTTTTTCATGGGTGTGAAGCGCGCCACGCCTATGACGAAGAGGCTACTAGACGTTTAGGAAATGTTCCCTTCTTTCATGTTCTATGTTGTGCGATGAAAAGCCTATCCATCCTTCTAATTCATGCTATTCATGATTGTAGAACTATGACTCCTAGAAGAACGAATGGAAGGAGGAACGGAAATGATGAAAGCTACGGAGGTGTAAATGACCATGGGCATCAGCAAGCCCCACCTGTTCAGGAGCCCCAGGCACCAGAGCCAGCTGCCCATGCTGAGTTTCGGGTGGTTATTCAGATGTTGGCGCAGGCCTTGACCGCTCAGGTCAACTAGCAGGCCGTTGCGCAGGTCCCACAGAATGGCAATGCAACGGCGGCTCGGATTAGAGACTTCTTGAGGATGAACCCTCTTGAGTTTATGGGATCAAAGGTGGACGAGGATCCACACGAGTTCATTAAAGGGACCTTGAAGGTCACTCAGGTTATGGGGGTGAAAAATGGGGAATGTGTTGACTTGTCCTCTTACCAGCTAAAGGAGGTCGCTCATATTTGGTACAAGCAATGGAAAGGAAAGCAGGGCAATGGGAGTGGGCCCTATCAGCTGGGATGAGGTCCATATGGCCTTTCTTGACAGGTTCTTCCCTCGAGAGATGAGGGAGTTGAAAGCAGCGGAGTTTGTGAACCTCAAGCAGGGAAAGATGACAGTGCTAGAGTATTTGCTCGAGTTCACTTGTCAAAGTACGCCCCAGAGTTAATGATGGATCAGAGAGCGCGGGTGAGTTGATTCGTTCATGGTGTGGTTGGTAATTTAGACAAGGTTTGTAGGACTTCCATGTTTCACCGGGATATGGACTTTCCTTGCATAGTGTTGTATGCCTAGCAGATGGAGGCGGTTCATACGAGGGAGAGGGAGGCAAAGAGGGCTCAAATGGATAGCCATGGGTTTTCGCATCAGAGGTCTGGCGGTGGTTACCGTCCATAGTTTCAGCAGAAATCACTAGCCCCAGCACCATCATCAGCTAGTGTTCCATCCATACCCAGTAGTGATCATAGGAGCAGGGCTTCAGGGTCTACGGATCAGAGGGGCACGCAGTTAAAGTATACCTCTCCAGCCTGCAGGAAGTGCGGCAAGAGTCATGCTGGGGAGTACTTTCTCAGTTCAGATGTTTGTTATGGGTGTGGTAGATCTGGGCACATGCGTTAAGTGTGCCCATATGCTAGACAAGGTGATGATAGGGGTCGTGCACAGGCTACCAGGACAGCAACAGCTCCAACCCATTCCGCTCCAAAGGGAGCATCGACTAGTGGGGGTGGAGGACAGTGCCAAAACCGATTATATGCCCTTGCCTCGCACCAGGAGCAGGAGACTTCGCCAGACGTGGTCACTGGTATGTTGCGTGTCTTTCATATTGATGTTTATGCCTTGCTAGATCCGGGGGCTATCATGTCTTTCATGACTCCTTACATTGCTAGTAGCCTTGGAGTTAGTCCCGAGATCTTGTCAGAACCATTTTTAGTTTCGATCCCTGTTGGTGATTCGGTCATAGGTAGATGAGTAAATAGGGAATGCCTGGTCACTGTGTTGCATAAGGTTACCTCCACAGACCTTGTAGAGTTAGCCATGAGTGACTTTGATATTATTCTTGGCATGGACTGGTTATTTGCATGTTATGCTTCGATTAATTGTAGGACGCGTACGGTGGAATTTCATTTTCTGGGTGAGTCAGTGTTGGAGTGGAGGGTAGTTTGGAGGTACCAGCAGGTCAGTTTATTTCCTATCTTAAGGCCAGGAAGATGATTTCTAAGAGTTTCATGTACCATCTAGTTAGGGTTAAGGATGTTGATTCCAAGATCCTAACTATTCAATCAGTTCCGGTGGTGTGTGAGTATCCGGATGTTTTTCCCAATGATTTTCCAGGTGTTCCTCCTGAGAGGGAAATCGACTTCATCATTGATCTCTAACCCGATACGCAGCCTATCTCTATTCCTCCCTACAGGATGGCTCTGGTCGAACTAAAGGAATTGAAGGATCAGTTAAAAGATCTGTTGGATAAGGGTTTCATCGGACTGAGCCAATCTCCATGGGGTGCACTAGTTCTATTTGTTCGAAAGAAGGAGGGTTCCCTTCGCATGTGTATTGACTATCGGTTGTTGAACAAGGTTACCGTCAAGAACAGGTACCCCTTACCAAGGATCAATGATTTTTTTGACAAGCTTCAGGGTGCCAAGTGCTTCTCCAAGATTGATCTCAGGTCCAATATCACCAGCTCAGGGTTCGGGAGGGTGACATCCCGAAGACCGCTTTCAGGACTCGGTATGGTCACTACGAATTTGTTGTTATGTCTTTCATACTAACCAATGCCCCTGCAGCTTTTATGGATCTAATGAATAGGATTTTCAAGGCATATTTGGACACGTTCGTGATCGTGTTCATCGATGCCATCTTGATATACTCACGGGGCGAGGAGGAACATGCTGCTCACCTGAGAGTAGTACTTCAGACCCTCAAGGATCGTCAGCTATATGCAAAGTTCAGAAAGTGTGAATTCTGGCTAGACTTGGTGGCATTTCTAGGTCATGTGGTATCAAGCAAAGGCATAAGGGTAAATTCCCAGAAGATTGAGGCGGTGAAGAATTGGCCTAGACCGGTGAATCCTTCGGAAATTTGGAGTTTCTTGGTTCCAAGAATTGAAGACCCGACTCACGTCAGCACCACTGTTAACTTTACCCAAGGGTACTGATGGTTTTACAGTATATTCTGATGCTTCAAGAGTTGGATTGGGATGTGTGTTGATGCAGCGTGGGAATCTAATAGCATATGCCTCGAGACAGCTGAAAGTTCATGAAAAGAATTACCCGACCCATGATCTTGAGTTGGCCGCGGTGGTGTTTGCATTGAAGATATGGCGGCACTACTTGTATGGGGTTCATGTAGATGTAGTCAAAGACCACAAGAGTTTGCAATATGTGTTCACGCAGAAAGATCTCAATCTTTGGTAAAGGAGGTGGTTGGAGTTACTAAAGGACTACGACATGAGTGTCCTCTACCATCCGGGCAAGGCTAATATGGTTCCTGATGTGCTTAGTAGGCTCTCTATAGAGAGTGTGTCCCACGTGAACAAGGGGAGGAAGGAGTTGGTGAGAGATGTCCATCGACTTGCAAGGTTGGGAGTTAGATTGATCGACTCGACTGACGGCGGCGTTATTGTGCAAAATGGGTCAGAATCGTCCTTAGTGGTCGATGTCAAATATAAGAAAGATGAGGATTCGACATTGAGGAAGCTGAAGGAAGTAGTGCAGAGTCAAAAGATGGGGTTTTATCCCAAGGGGGAGATGGTGTTCTACGATAACAGGGTCAACTATGTGTTCTGAACGTCGATAATTTGAGGGTTCGGATATTGCATGAGGCACATGGTACCAGATCTTCTATCCATCCGAGATCCACGAAGATGTATCGGGACTTTCAAGAAATCTATTGGTGGGATGGTATGAAGAAGGATATCACAGAGTTTGTAGCCAAATCTCCTAACTGTCAGCAAGTGAAGGTCGAGCATCAAAGTCCGGGAGGTGTACTTCAGGATATTAGCATCCCCACTTGAAAGTGGGAAGAGATCAATATGGACTTCATTACAAGCCTACCTCGTACGCACCAATACTATGACTCCATTCGGGTAGTGGTAGAAAGGTTAACTAAGGTTGCACACTTCCTACCGGTCAAGACCACGAATCAGCGGATGATTATGTCAAGTTTTATATTCGGGAGTTGGTTCGACTTCTTGGAGTGCCCTTGTCTATTATTTCAGACCGAGGTACTCAGTTTACCTTTCAGTTTTGGCAGTCATTTTAGAAGGGACTTGGGACGCAAGTTAAGCTCAGTACAGCGTTCCATCCGCAGACAGACGGCCAGGCAGAAAGAACAATTCAAACCCTCGAGGATATATTGAGGGCATGTGTTATGGATTTCAAAGGTAGTTGGGATGATCATTTGCCCTTGATCGAGTTCGCCTATAATAACAGTTATCACTCTAGTATTCAAATGGCAACGTTTGAGGCTCTTTACAAGCGAAGGTGTAGATCTCCCATCGGATGGTTTGAGGTTGGTGAGGCAGCTATGGTAGGGCCAGATTCAGTTCATGAGGCCATAGTAAAGGTCCAGTTGATAAGGGACCGGTTAAAAACCACTCAGAGTTGTCAGAAATTGTATGCTGATATGAGGAGAAGGGATTTGGAGTTTGATGTGGACGAATGGGTATTTCTAAAGGTATCTCCCATGAAGGGGGCCATGCAATTTGTGAAAAAGGTGAAACTCAGTCCCCGAGATGCTGGTCCTTACCAGGTTATGTGGAGAGTTGGTTAGGTGGCGTATGAGTTGGACTTTCCTACAGAGTTAGCTTCAATTCATCTTGTGTTTCATGTAGCTCTCTTGAAAAAGTTCTTGGGTAGTAGTACCGGTAGATAGCGTTGGTGAAAAGGATAGCCTCAGCTATGAGGAAATTCCAGTGGAGATCTTAGATCGTTAGGTTCGGAGTCTAAGGAACAAAGAAGTAGCTTCAGTTAAGCTAATATGGAGGAACCAGCATGTTGAAGGAGCTACGTGGGAAGATGAAGTGGATATGATGGCTAAATACTCATACCTGTTCCCTACCGGCTCAGTTTTAGTTTGAGGTACCAATTTTGCCCTAAGCCTCTAATTAGTTTTTCATGTTTAGCTCATGCGTATAAGTTTGTTTTAAGATATGGTGTATGTATGAGACGTCTGAATTCAATTCAGTTATGTAGTTTTGTTCGGAGGTAGCCATTCCGTCAGTTTTTCAATTTTAATAATCAGTATTTGCATATGATGATTGCATGTTTCTGCATTTTCTGTGTGTTTCTAACATACAAGGAAGAATGTTCCTAAGGGGAGATATTGTTATACCCCGGAAGCTCAAAGATCGAACCCGGGAATTGAAATGGAAAAATTCTAGAATTTATGTTGCAGGCACAGGACGAGTCGTCAAGTGACTCGTGGGCATGCCTGGAATAAAGGAAGGATCGAGGTCCCCATGAGGGAGATAATGACTCGTGGTCAGTCCCCACGAGTCGTCATGTCACTCGTGGGGTGAGGTTGGGGTTAAGTTAGAAAAAGCTCCTAGTGTACCTAACGGATGGGACCCCATGAGTCGTGGCCTGTCCCAACGACTCGTGAGGTGGGTCATGAGCAAGCCTATGGACTTCTAATGGAGGATGAGTTAGTGTACTTGACGGGCAGCACGACTAGTCGTTTCCCGTCTTGACGAGACGTCAGGTCACCCGTTAGGGTCACCTGGCAGTTATTTTCTATGAATTAGTAAGGGCCTTCTCGTAATTTCCTAAACTCTTAAGGCCTAAACTATGTCATTTTAAGGTCGGAATAGGGTCTTTTAAAGGGAACTAGTCCATGTTAAGCCTTATTTATTCATGCTAGAGTTACAGAGGGGAGTAAAAGGTGATTCAAGTGTTCTTTCTCAAATTCTCCAAGTTTCCATCAACTTCTTTGTGGGTTTTCAAGGAACTTCGAAATCAGTCCATCCCTAGATATGTAGGGTTTAGAATGGGCAAAATTCTTTCACACTCATGCCCAAATTTTGATTTAAATCATGGATTCTCTCCTATTCAATTCCATGGGATTTTACCCAAAAGCATGAAAATGAGATTTCTCTTTATGGGTTTGATTTAATTGAGTTTTAATTATTGAATTATGAATGATGGACAAGTTTTATATTATTTTCTTTAAAATCATGCTACAATCTTTTTAAATCGAAAATGCTCATTTGATGAAGGTTCACGAAAGTTATGATTTACGATGCATATGCAATATTTTGAGTTTATTGATGATGGAAAAGAATGAATTCAAGTTACCCACGTTTATGAGAATATTTTGAAAGAATTGAATATGATGAATTATTGGGCAATGCCACATGTGGAAGAATGATTTATGATTTATGAAGTGAATTACATGATTTATCGATTTATGATGTTGCCCGATGAAAAGGGCCAATGATTCTTGGCGAAACATGTTTTAAAGGGGATCAATGATGATAAATGTTATACTTTAGCCAATGAATCTTAATGCATGATGTTATTGATTTTTGTATGAGCCTATATGCATGTTTTTTGGAGTCATGTCTAGCACCGAGCGGTCCTGCGTTGAAAGGACTACGTCGGTGTCTCATAACCACGTGCCACCATGGGTTTTCAAATGATATGATGTATTGATAATGATCCCCTCAAATGTGATATCACGCCTAATGCACGAACCTTGTCTGGCAAGCTAGGGTCGGCTCTGCCCACTTGAGCGAGATAGTGGAGCATCATGAAAGGCTCTACCATAATGGTGTCGGTTATGACGAGTCCTCCCATTGCTCCGCATGTCTTATGCATTGTTATGTTTTTGTTATTGACTCAAGTTATGTTTTGATAAAGTTTACTTACGATTATGATTATGAACGCTTTATGAATTATTTGAAAGCCTTGAGCCTTATGTTTTCTTACGGAGTTTATGATATATGCATTATGTCCTTCTCCTACGTTTACTTATGAGTTTTATTCTACTTTTAAATGTTTGTTTTACTTACCTTGCATACTCGATACATTCCACGTACTGACCGCATACTTTCTATGTTGTATCGTTTTGTGATACAGGGTCCGGATCTCAGGCTCATCCTCATCCTTAGTCCATCTCAGCTTACGCTCTCAGCTTATTGGTGAGTCCTCATGTTCCAAGGGCCGTTTGGTAGACTTTTATGTTATCTTCTATTTTAGTATTGTTCGGGTTTGTTGGAGATATTGTCCCATCAATCCATCGTACGTAGTAGAGGCTTGTAGACAAGTATGTAGTACTCAACTTATGTGTACGTCTAGTATTTTCTGATGTTATGCTATGGTTATATTTCCGCTATGTTTTATGTTTAGTATTCCTGTTATTTAAATGAGATTAGCTGTATGCATTTCCTGACCCGAGAGTACACCCAGATCGTAGACACGGGACAAGGAGCCCCTAGAGACCCCAAGTCAACCCATGGCATGAGCATATAACTAATTCATTCACATGAGACGGAAAGTTTAACTTAATAATCATGAACTAACTGAAAATCATAACATGAGTTATAAGAAACAACAATACATGATCCAAACATAAATGGGTGAATACTACGAATAGATCTGAAAGCCTCTAATTATAACAGAAGGGTTGAAGGGACAAAACCCCAACTAACCCCAATATTTCTAAAAACAAAAAAGTAGACACGATCTGAACATGAAGCCCTCGAATCATGAGGACTCACCACCGAAAGCTAAGAGAAAAATTGAGAGCAAGCTAAGAGCGATGCTGAACCAGCGAACTGGATCTTGAAAATATGCGGGTCAGTACTTTGAAGGTACATAGTATGTAAGGTATACAAAACAATACTTAAAAACGTAAAAGTTATAGAAGTGGGGACATCATGATCATAAGACTAAATCGCAAGTATATCGTAAGGCTCAAGATTTCCAGAATATTCAAAAACTTGTCATAGTCGTAACATGTGAGAAAATATTTCATAAAACATAACTTGAGCCAAAATAACATAATCATACATGCATTAAAACCATGAGGAACAATGGGAGATTTCTACAACCGACATGCCCCATATGAGCACACATGGAGCCCGACCTGTAAACTTAGTCGGAGGTCGTTCATACCTTGCCAAGGGTATGAACCATGAAAGGATTGATATCACTCGTGAAGGCCCCGTAGGTCATAGGGGATAGTCACTGAGGAGGTCCCAAGCATAACCTATAGTGGCACGTAGTTCTGAGATTCAGGGTGTAACCTAGGCCTCGAACCTACTCGGTGTTAAGTACTACTCCCAAAACATGCAACATGCTCATAGATATTCATACATGACATGCATGGCTAGTTAAATCGTGACAATCATATCATGCTTGAGAATTCGTAATACTAGCCATTGAATTGGGCCCGTGAATCGGCCAAAATCATACCTCATAAATCATAAGTGACATGTAGGCATTGCCCATAATTTCAATCATGCTTGAAATGCTTAAATTTATGGGAACATGATCATAATAACATGAGTAGTTGAAGACATGCTTAAAAATTCAAAAAAACTCGTATTATGCTTGCAAAATCATCATGACCATGAACTTTACTAAAAATTTCCCATGGTAGGGCATCTATACTTTTAGGGGGTTAAATCATAAAAATAATGAATAGACAAGTAAAATCATAATTCGAAATTCATAAGTTAGGCATACCACAACAAGCTCGTTTCAAATTTTAAAAAATCATGCAACTTGAAAAAGACCCACAAAGTTTGGGTAACTTAAAACATAGAATTATGGAGAAATTGGGCATGGGTAGGGACTAAACTACCCATTAAAAACCCCACATACCTAGAATTACGTGATTCTTAACTCCCTTGAAAAGCCCTTGGTGGAAACTTGAAGAATTGAAGAACACTTGAAATTCCTCCTACTCCCTTCTCTAGTTCTTGAAAATACCAAAAGGAGACTTAGCATGAAATTTTCCTCCTTAAAAGGCCCTTTCCTGACCTCAAAACAACGTGGTTTAGGGTCCAAAGGTGTAGAAAAGTCGAAATTGCCCTTAATGAAATTTCTCTGAAAAATAGTTCTGGCCCCAACCACGACTCGTACCAGGAGTTGTACCACGAAGTAACGACTCGTGGTCACCTCTCATGGTCATCTCTCCACTTTTCAATTTTCTTAATCTAGCCACGACTCGCATACCACGACTCGTAGTAACATCCTACGGGTCGTACTGTCAGTCATTGTACCATCCACCCATACAAAATACGACTTAACCACAACTTCTCACCATGACTCGTTGCTACATCCTACGAGTCGTACCATGACCCATGAGGACTCACTCTGGCACCAATGAAAATTTTACCACAAGTCATACCTGCATGCCACGATTCATAGGACTACTCGTGGTATGACCTCAGGCTCCCGAAGTTCATCACGACTCGATTCATGAGTCGTCGGTCCTCATCATAATTCGTACCTCGAGTCGTCCTAGAACAAAATTCTAGGTTTTGTGCAGTTTTCAACTTCAACTCTCGGTTTTATTCTTAAGCCTTTCCGGGGTATTACAATATCTCCCCATTGAAAACATTCCTCCTCAAATGTAGGAAACAAGCAGCACCTAGAAACATACAATTACCATATACAAATACTGATCATTTAAGCCGAAAACTAACGGAATGACTACCCCCGAAAAAAACTACATAGCTGGACTAAATTCAAACATCACAAACATATATCATATCATAAAACAAACTTGCTCGCATGAACGGAACATGAAAAATTGATTAGAGGTTTAGGGAAAAAACTGATACCTCAAACTAAAACTGGACCGGTAGGGAACAAGTGTGTCACACCCCACCTTGCGAGGCATGACTGGCACCTAGTGCCGCACTTGGCCTGAACTAGTCTAACTGGACTGGTGCACTACTGGTGCACATCGACACTCAATTCAAGAAACCAATGAGCTATATCTCGGCTATAAATACAGCCCTTGGCCGACAAGGCCACTTGTAAAGGAAGACAGCTAACCAGAAAAACACAATAATAGGGATCCTATGCGGGCCGACAAGACCACCATTCTGTCTAATTATAAACGAAACGTAAATCAGGCGTTAAACTACGTTATGGCCGATAAGGCCGCTATCTAACAACTGAGCAAGGCCCCACATGGCCATCACAGGAAATAAAGCACACATGGGCCCCACACAGCCAACAGAAAACTAACCACAGGGAATATACAACAGTCTGCAAGCCTCTAGGAATGGTATAATGGCTGGCACAAGTCTCTCGTCTGACTTTCAACTCTAAAGGAAAGGAGCTAAACAAACTGTTGACCTCATCTGAAGGATAGGAACGTCCCAAACCACGTCTATCTATACCTACAGGAAAGTAATGCAGTGCCCCGAGTGAGCGTTAGTACAACATGTATCAAATATGTAAGGCAGAAAGATAATACCTAACTGAAAGCGAGTAAAACTGTAGTAATCAAAGAAGAGAGTAAGAGTTTAACCTAAATACCTTCCTTGTCTGAAATATTTAAACAACAAGTCTACCTATATGCAAACAAGAACCTAACCGGGCCCCCATAAGCCTGGAAGGTACAACCAACACAAAAGAACCTACTTGGGCCCCATATGCCTAGACAGGTACAAACAAGGTATACTTCTACTGCTTGGCTACTAAAACTAAAAGCAAACTATAAATCAGGGTTACTCATTCTCTGAATACACGTCTGAGCCTAATAGGCTGCAGTGGCTGTATCTGTGTTTGAACTGTCTGGCTGTGTGATTAGACCCCAGGCCTTGGCTCGACTATGGGTCATAATGCAATTGCTGATAGCTGGACCCCGGGCCTTGGCCCGACTATGGGTCGTAATGCAACTGTTGTATCTGGATCCTGAGCCATATCCCGACTATGGATCATAATGTAACCACTGATAGCTGGACCTCAGGCCTTGGCCCAACTATGGGTCGTAATGCAACTACTATAACTGGACCCGAGCCTCGGCTTGACTAAGGGTCATAATGTAAGCTCTGAAACTAGATATGGTCCTCACAGCCTTACTTTGGTCCCTTGGATATCATACTACTTTGTGAATATAACTCTATAGGAAACAAAATTCGCACCCCAAATACGATACACAGCAAGCAAACTGACTAGGGTTAATTCTGACAAGAGTTACTAATCATCGTTACTAACTCAATTCAATTCATAACAACTAACCCCAATAGATGTACTCGATAATACTGCAGGCATACGTGTCGTGCTAACTTTACGACGAACATGACTTTCCGAAAGAATAGCCTTACATACCTCAAGTGCCAACTTTCTATTTAACCGGTGAGTTTCGGATTGTATTCAACCGCTCTTCTCAATTGTAATCATATTACTGGGAGAATGAAACTAGTTTCAGTACTAAATTTGGCAAACACGATAACTTTATATATAAATATTAACTATATTTCAACTTAACGGAACACGATCGAAAGCGCGTAGTTTCTCGAAAGTCTAGAAGGGAGAAATACTTACTTGAAGCCTCTGATCGTATAGAAATTAGTCTGGAGTAATTCCGGTAACTTTAGCTCAATGGGGTTATGATTCGCCGGGCGAATTTCGCGAAAATAACTCCATAGCAATGCTCCCTGTAGCTTAAACTTTGATACCCGAAGTTAATTTGAAACTGGATGGGGTTTTGTAGTGTAAACGGATGAAAATTATGTGAGAACTACATTTTCCCTCTTCTCTAGATGTTCTTAGATTAGAGAAATGATTACAAAGTTAACCAAGGGTCCTTATATACATCTAGAGGCAGTAGCAAGGGGTGTGCCTCACGCCTCCCATTGAGGTTGCCCCCTTGGCGCGTTGCGCCTTTAGAACCCCACACCTCTCAAAGCACCAGCAGGTCTGGCGCCCCGCACTGTCTAGTGCACTGCTGGCTGGCACGTCGCGCTGGCCCTGTGCACACGGGTCCCATCTGACTGCGCTTCCAAAGCTTTTTCCACACACGTCAAGCTCTTCTTACTCGTCACCAATCCATGTGTACGCTTACTAATCGTTAACATTTATGGGCTGTAACATCCTCCCTCCTTAGGAACATTCATCCTCGAATGTCTAATTTAACTCACGGAAGTTTAACCTTCCTAACTATCATTCTAGAAAAAAAAATTAGGTAGAGTCTCCCCTGTAACATGAACTATCCAGAAATCCTGAAATGCAGAAAAATCTAATACAGATATATCACATCACATTATAACAACTCTTTTACAACAAAAAGGTAGTCGACTGTATAGTCTAAGTAACATGAAGCATAAAACAACAACCGAGTCAATGACTTCACCTAACTGCATAACTAGGTTTAATTCTGGAACAACTGAGGATATCTGGATCTCGTGTAGTCCTCAGCTTCCCAGGTCATCTCTTCTCTATTTTTGTCTCTCCATAATACCTTAATAGAGGCGACATCTTTGGTTCTCAACCTACGAACCTATCGGTCCAATATGGCTACTAGAACCTCTTCATAGGATAACTTCTTAGTAATCTGGACATCCTCAACTGGAACAACACGGGACAGATCCCCTATACACTTTCGCAGCATCGATACATGAAAGACTGGGTGAACAGATTCTAACTCTGAAGGCAAATCTAACTCGTATGCCACCTGGCCTATTCTCCAGAGGATCTGATATGGCCCAATAAATCTTGGTATAAGCTTACCTTTCTTTCCAAATCTCATTACGCCCTTCATCGGCGATACCTTGAGGAATGCCCAGTCGCCAACATCAGATTCTAAGTCTCTATGACGGACATCAGAATAGGATTTTTGACGACTCTGGGCTATCAACAAGCATTCTCTAATGAGTTTTACCTTCTCCGCTGATTGGTGGATCATGTCTGGCCCAATTAGCTCTGATTCTCCTACCTCGAACCAACCAATTGGGGACCTACACTTTCACCCATATAAAGCCTTGTACAGTGCTATCTGAATTGCCGAGTGATAATTATTATTATAAGAAAACTCAATAAGGGGTAAATGTTCATCCCATCTGCCCCCGAAGTCTAGCATGCACGCCCGTAGCATATCCTCGAGCGTCTAAATTATACGTTCTGCCTGCCAGTCTGTTTGAGGATGGAATGTTGTACTCAAATTAACCTGTGTTCCCAAATCTTTCTAGAAAACTGCCAAAATCTAGTTGTAAATTGTTCTCCGCTATCAGAAATAATAGATATTTGAACACCATGTAGTCTAACTATTTCTCTAATATACAACTCGGCATAGTCCTCGGCTAAAAAAGTAGTCCTGACTGGTAGAAAATGAGCTGACTTCGTTAACCTGTCGATAATCACCCAGATGGAGTCAAACCGATGCCTGGTGTGGGGTAGTCCTGTCACAAAGTCCATATTAATTGCCTCCCACTTCCACATAGGTATAGCTATTTCCTGAGTTAGGCCGTCGGGTTTCTGATGCTCGGCCTTTACCTGTTGGCAATTAGGGCACTATGCTACAAATTTGGCTATAGCTTTCTTCATTCCAGGACACCAATATATCTCCTTTATGTCGTGGTACATCTTTTTCGAACCCGGATGAAGAGAATAACGAGATTATTGTACCTCTTCCATAATCTGCTGGCGAAGTCCTACTACGTCCAAGATGCATAGGAGACCTCTGTATCTCAAAACTCCATCTCCAACTATCTCTAAATCTTATACTTCACCTCGCTGAACTTTATCTCTGAGCTATGCTAAGTGAGAATCTTCATATTACAGCCCTTTTACCTCTACTACCAGGGATGACACTACTGTATTCTGAATTATGGCTCCATTATCCTCTGTATCAATTACCTGAACCGCTAAACTGGCTAACCGGTGCAATTCTCGGGCCATTTCCCGCTGTTCCGGCCTCAGATATGCCAAACTACCCATAGGTCGGCGGCTAAGGGCATCTGCTACAATATTAGCTTTCCATAGGTGATATAAGATGTTCACATCATAATCTTTCAACAATTCTAACCAACGGCATTGTCGCAAATTCAACTCTTTCTGTGTGAAAATGTACTGAAGGCTTTTGTGGTCAGTAAAAATATCCACATGCACCCCATATAAGTAATGTCTCCATATCTTTAAAGCATGAACCACTAAAGCTAGCACCAGATCATGGGTGGGATAGTCCTTCTCATGTTTTCTCAACTGCCTCGAAGCATAAGCAATTACCTTACCATGCTGCATCAGAACACGTCCTAACCCAATGCTTTAAGTGTCACAATACACCGCATAACCCTCTAAACCTTTTGGCAAAGCTAACACTGGTGTTGATGTTAGTTTGTTTTTCAATTCCTCGAAACTCTGCTCACACGCTTCGGTCCACTGAAACTTGGCTGCTTTCTGAGTCAATTTACTCAATAGTGTTGACAGAGTAGAAAACCCTTCCACGATCCTTCTGTAATATCTGGCTAGCCCCAAAAAACTGCGAACCTCTATTGGGGTCATGGGTCTAGGCCATGTTTTCACTGCCTCAATTTTTCGCGAGTCAATCTGAATGCCAACTTCTGATATAATATGTCCCAAAAAGGCTACAAAATTCAACCAGAACTCACATTTAGAAAACTTTGCTTACAACTGGCGATCTCTGAGGATCTGGAGTACTGTTCGCATATGACCTTTATGTTCTGTTTCTGAGCGGGAGTAGACCAAAATATCATCAATGAACACTATTACAAACAGATCCAAATACAACATGAAGATACTATTCATGAGGTTCATGAACACTGCTGGCACGTTAGTCAACCCGAAGGACATAATGAGAAATTCAAAGTGTCATACCTAGTTTTGAAAGCTGTCTTCGAGATATCTCTCTCCCGAAATCAAACCTGGTGGTACCCAAATCTCAAGTCAATTTTAGAAAAGTATTTCACCCCTTGCAGCTGGTCAAACAAATCGTCTATTCTCGGAAGAGGATATTTATTCTTAAAAGTAACTTTATTCAATTGCCGGTAGTCTATGCACATGCGTAGGGAAACCATCTTTCTTTCTTACAAATAAAACTGGCGCACCCCACGGTGACGTACTGGTCTGATGAAACCTTTGTCTAAAAGATCTTTCAGTTGCTCTTTCAATTCTCTAAGTTCTGCAGGTGCCATTCTATATGGGGGGATAGATATCGGATGAGTATTTGGTAGCAAATCTATAGAGAAGTCTATTTCCCGCTCTGGGGGAATAACAAGAAGTTCATCCGGAAACACAGTTGGGAACTCATTAACAACTGGGATAGACGGGAGAGTCGGGGATTCTTCTTGCACATCCTGAACCTTGATAATATGGTAAATACAACCCTTTGCTATTAACTTTTTAGCTCGAAGATAGGATATAAACTTACCTTTTGGCGTAGCTGAATTACCTCTCCACTCTTATACTACCTCTCTCGGGAAATGAAATCGGACGATTTTGGTCCAACATTCTATAGTAGCATAACATGGTTCCAGCCAATCCATCCCCATAATCACATCAAAATCAATCATTTCTAATTCTACTAGATCTGCTGAGGTCTAACGACCAACAACCTCTATTGTACAACCCCGATAAATTGTTCTAGCAATAATAGAGTCACCAATAGGGGTAGATACTGAAAAGGGTCGCAGAAGCAATTCTGGTACTATATCAAACTTTCAGGCCACTAACGGAGTAACATACGATAAAGTGGAGCCCGGATTTATCAAAGAATAAATTGAGTGAGAACAGACATCTAATATACCTGTCACAACATCTGGTGATAACTTTGACTCCTGTCACCCTGGTAATGCATATATACGATCTTGACCACTGCCTGAACTAGATGCCCCCGATCTACCTCAGCCTTTGCCGGCTGGAGCTGAGGGCCTACGCCCTATAGAAGGTGCTGGGGCATACGAACCTGCTGAGGATCTATTCTGCTGGTCCTGACTGCCCTGGCGTCTAGTCGGGCGGTCTCTCATCATATGTCCCTCCTGCCCACAGGAATAACAAGCGTTGGAACCATACCTGCATCTCCTTGGGTGTAGCCTACGACAGGTGCTACATCGTGGTACTGCCGGTCTGTCTGATCTGGCACCCTTTGACGCTGTGAGCCTGACGCCCATGAACTTTCTCCGGGGCCTAACTGGCTCCGACGATCTGACCTGTTGTCTGACTGCTGCTGAAATGGGGGCCTGGGTGACCTACTTGAAAAAGGAGGCCTGGGCCCACCCTAAAAGTCTACCTAAAAATCTGTGGGTCTGGCCCTCCAACGCTGCTCCTGACCCGATCTCTCTATGACATACTGACTCTGTCTGAGTTCTTCTATAATCTGAGCAAAGGCCTAGATCCGTGAAATGTCCATGTCCTCTTGCAAGGTGCTGTAACACAAGATTCTATGTATTCTGGCACAAGCCCCATGATAAACCAGTGCACCCTGGCTGGCATAGTGTCCATAAATTATGGTGCATACCTAACTAAGGAGTCAAATCTCAATGAATACTCCCTGACACTCATTCTGCCCTGCTCAAGATGCAAAAACTGCTCTACTCTGGCTTGCCAAACCTCCTGGGGCAGATAATGATCTATGAAAGCCTTAGAAAAGACGGGTCATGTATATGGAAGTGCATCTCTGCCTCGGGATCTTTCCCAACTCTCGTACCATAAAACTGCTACATCTCGCAATCTGAATACTGCTAGCTCAATTGATTCAGTGGATGAGGCATGCATGACCCTGAATATTCTCTATAGCTGATCTATAAAGTTTTGAGGGTCCTCTCTATGATCTGTCCCTATAAAATGCGAGGGTCTTAAGGTCAGGAACTCTCGAACTCTCAAACTACCGGGCCCCTCAGCAAGCTCAACGGTAGATGGTACTACCGGCTGAGGTTGACGCTAGCAGTTATCATCTGTACCAACATATAAAATGCACCCCTGAGCTCCTGATCTGATGGCATAGGAATAACTGGGGGTGGTACTAGTATATCTGTCGTCCTAGCGACCTTTGAATGTGGTGGTGAATGCTGGGGAGATCGAGGTGGTGTCCCCTTATCGCCCTCAAATCGGGCTAACTCTGCCTGGGGGGCCCTACTGGTGCCCTCTCCTGCTACCACATCCAGCTCTCGGCCAGTCACGGTCTGCCGTTTGTCTGACATTTCTCTTTAAATAAATAGGATAACATAAGCTCAGAAAGTCACCCTATACAGCACGACTCTATAGCACGACTGGAGGAGAAAAAGAGTAACCATACTATTATGCCTTGCAACTTCCTGCCTATAGGATGTGGTGCACAACACACCTAGAAACAAGACTCTACTTGGCATGGATCGCAGACTCCCTGGGATACGACCTACTCTGATACCAAGTCTGTCATGCCCCACCTTGAGAGGCATGACTGGCACCTAGTGTCGTACTGGGCCTAAACTAGTCTAACTGGACTCGTGCACTACTGGAGCACATCAACACTCAATTCAAGAAACTAATGAGCTATACCTCGGCTATACATACAGCCCCTGGCCGACAAGGCCTCATGTAAAGAAAGACAGCTAACCAAAACAACACAATAACAGGGATCCTACGCGGGCCGACAAGACCACCATGCTGTCTAGTTATAACCGAAATGTAAATCAGGTGCTAAACTATGCTATGGCCGACAAGGCTGCTATCTAACAGCTGAGCAAGGTCCCACACGGCCATCACAGGAAATAAAGCACACATGGACCCCACACGGCCAATAGCAAACTAACCACAGGGGATATACAACAGTCTCCAAGTCTATAGGAATGGTATAATGGCGGGGACAGGGCCCCGACCTACCCCAAAGCTATACATCAAAAGTAAACCTCGTCTGACATTCAACTCCGGAGGGAAGGAGATGAATAAACTGCTGACCTCAGCTGAAGGATAGGAACGTCCCGAACCACATCTATCTACACCTGCAGGCAAGTAATATAGTGCCCTGAGTGGGCATCAGTACAACATGTATCGAATATGTAAGGCAGAAAGATTATACCTGACTGAAAGCGGGTAAAACTGTAGTAATCAAAGAAGAGAGTAAGAGTTTAACCTGAATACCTTCCCTGTCTGAAATATTTAAACAACAAGTCTACCTATATGCAAACAAGAACCTAATTGGGCCCCCATAAGCCTGGAAGGTACAAACAACACAAAAGAAACTACCTGGGCCCCCATAAGCCTCTACAGGTACAAACAAGGTATACTTCTATTGCTTGGCTACTAAAACTAAAAGCAAACTATAACTTTGGGTTACTCGTTCTTTGAATACACGTTTGAGCCTAATAGGCTGCGGTGGCTGTATCTGTGTTTGAACTGTCTGGTTGTGTGACTAGACCCCAAGCCTTGGCTCGACTATGGGTCATAATGCAATCGCTGATAGCTAGACCTCAGGCCTTGGCTCGGCTATGGGTTGTAAGCAACTGTTGTAGCTGGATCCCGAGCCTTGGCTCAACTATGGATCATAATGTAACCACTGATAGCTGGACCCCGGGCCTTGGCTCGACTATGGGTCGTAATGAAACTACTATGATTGGGCCCCGAGCCTTGGCTCGACTATGGGCCATAATGTAAGCTCTGAAACTGGATATGTTCCTCATGGTCATACTCTGGTCCCTTGGATATCATACTGCTTTTGTGAATATAACTCTATAGGCAACAACATTCGCACCCCAAATATGATACACAACACAAGAACTGACTAGCGTTAATTCTGACAGGATGTACTAATCATCGTTACTAACTCAATTCAATTAATAACAGCTAACCCCAATAGGTGTACTCGATAATACTGCAGGTACGTGTCATGCTAACTTTACGACGAACATGACTTGCCGAAAGAATAGCCTTACATACCTCAAGTGCCGACTTTATGTTTAACCGGCAAGTTTCGTATTGTATTCAACCGCTCTTCTCAATTGTAATCGTATTACTGGGAGAATGAAACTAGTTTCAGTACTAAATTCGGCAAAAACAATAACTTTATATATAAATATTAACTATATTTTAACTTAACAGAATATTGTCGAAAACGCGTAGTTTCTCGAAAGTCCAGAAGGGAGAAATACTTACTTGAAGTCTGTGATCGTATAGAAATTAGTTTGGAGCAATTTTGATAACTTTAGCTCGACCGGGTTATGATTCGCCGGGCGAATTTCACGAAAATAACTCCGTAGCAATGCTCCCTGCAGCCTTAAACTTTGATACCTGAAGTTAATTTGAAATTGGACGGCATTTCATAGCGTAAACGGATGAAAATTATGTGAGAACTAGGTTTTCCCTCTTCTCTGGACGTTTTTAGATTAGAGAAATGATCACAAAGTGAACCAAGGGTCCTTATATACATCTAGGGGCAGTGAAAAGGGGTGTGCCTCGCGCCTCCCATTGAGGCTGCCCCCTTGGCGCGCCACGCCTCTCATTGAGGCAGCAGGCCTGGCGCCCCGCGCCTCTCAAAGCGCCAGCAGGCCTGGCGCCCCGCGCTGGCCAGTGCACTGCTGGCTGGCGCGTCGCGCTGGCCCTACACGAACGGGTCCCGTCCGACTGCGCTTCCAAAGATTTTTCCACACATGGAAAGCTCTTCTTACTCGTCACCAATCCACGTGTACGCTTACTAATCGTTGACATTTACGGGGTGTAACAAAGTGGGGGTATTTAGCCATCATATCCGCTTTAGCTTCCCACGTAGCTCCCTCAACATGCTGGTTTCTCCATAACACCTTTACTGAAGCTACTTCCTTGTTCCTCAGCCTTCAAACCTGACAATCCAAGATTATAACAGGAACTTCATCATAATTGAGTCTATCCTTCATGCCAAAACTTTCCACCGGAACCACCAAGGTTGGATCTCCCATGCACTTTTTCAAGAGCGATACGTGAAATACGGGATGAACTGAAGCCAACTCTGAAGGTAACTCTAACTCATAAGCTACCTTACCGACTCGTCTCACAATCTTGTATGGGCCAATATAGTGGGGGCTGAGTTTTCCTTTCTTTCCAAATCTCATTACTCCCTTCATGGGAGATACCTTCAGAAACACCCAATCGTCGATCTCGAACTCAAGCTCTCTTCTCCTCACATCCGCATAAGACTTTTGGCGACTTTGAGTCATTTTCAGCCTTTCTCTTATTAACTGAATTTTCTCCATAGCCTCATGGACTGAATATGGACCCACTAACGAAGCCTCACCGACTTCAAACCACCCAATGGGCGATCTACACCTTCGCCCGTAAAGAGCCTCGAACGGCGCCATCTTAATGCTGGAATGATAGCTGTTGTTGTAAGAAAACTCAATAAGAGGCAAATGCTCGTCCCAACTACCCTTAAAGTCAATAACACAAGCTCTCAATATGTTGAGTCTAGATAGTCCGCTCCGCCTGACCACCTATTTGCGGATGAAATGTCGTGCTAAGCTTGTACTGGGTGCCAAGTCCCTTTTGAAAAGATCTCCAGAACTGAGAGCTGAACTAAGTACCTCTATCTGATATAATGGAAAAGGGTACTCCATGCAATCTAACCAACTCTCGGATGTATAACTTAACATAATTTTCTACTGATTCGGTGGTTTTGACTGGTAGGAAATGAGCATCCTTGGTCAACCTATCCACCACAACCCAAATGGAGTCATACTATCTATGAGTGTGGGGTAAACCTGTTACAAAGTCCATATAGATTTCTTCCCACTTCCAAGTAGGAATGCTGATATCTTGGAGTACATCCCCCAGTATTTGATGCTTGACTTTCACTTGTTGGCAATTCGGGCACTTGGATATGAATTCTGTAATACCCCTCTTCATGCCATTCCACTAGTAGATTTCCTGCAAGGCATGATACATTTTTGTGACACCTGGATGGATAGAATATCTGGATCTGTGAGCCTCATGTAAGATTCGACTCCTCAAATCCCCCACATTTGAAACACATAAGCGACCTTGGTACCAAAGCACACCATCTCCCCCTTTGGAGAAGACTTCTACCTTTTGATTTTGGACAGGTTCTTTCAACTTTACCAAGTTTGTCATGACCCGTTCTGAACTACTAACCCACCATCGGTCGAACCAACTAATCTAACTCCCAACCGTGCAAGTCGATGTACCTCCTTTACCAGCTCCTTCTTGTCTTCACTCACATGTGATACACTTTCCATAGAAAGTCTACTAAGGGCATCTGCTACCACGTTGGCCATACCTGGGTGGTAAAGGACACTCATGTCATAGTCCTTAAGTAGCTCCAACCACCTCCGTTACCGAAGATTGAGATCCTTCTGCGTGAACACATATTGTAAGCTCTTGTGGTCCATGAATACATCTACATGAACCCCATACAAGTAGTGTCGCCATACCTTCAAAGCAAATACCACCGCGGCCAACTCAAGATCATGGGTTGGGTAATTTTTCTCGTGACTTTTCAGCTGTCTGGAAGCATATGCTACGAATTTCCCATGCTGTATCAATACACATCCCAGTCTGACTATCGAAGCATCAAAATACACCACAAAGCCAGCGGTACTCTCCAATAAAGTCAACACCGGTGCTGAAGTGAGTCTGGTCTTCAATTCCTCGAAGCTCTTCTCACAAGCCTCCGACCATTGGTACTTCACTTTTTTCTAAGTTAATCTAGTCAGTGGGGCTGCAATGGATGAGAAACCTTACACGAACCTCCGATAGTAACCCGCTAAGACCAAAAAGCTCCTGATCTCCAAAGGGTTTACCGATCTGGGCCAGTTCTTCACTGCCTCTATTTTCTGGGAGTCCACCCTTATACCTTCGCTTGACACTACATGTCCCAAGAATGCAACTAATTTCAGCCAGAACTCACAATTGCTGAACTTGGCATATAGCTGGTTATCCTTGAGGGTCTGAAGTGCTACCCTTAGGTGTGCAGCATGCTCCTCCTCGCTCTTGGAGTATATTAATGTGTCGTCAATGAACACGATCACGAACATGTCCACGTATGCCTCAAATACCCTATTCATTAGATCCATAGAAGCTGCAGGGGCATTGGTTAGTCCAAAAGACATAACAACGAATTCATAATGGCCATACCGGGTTCTGAAAGCAGTCTTTGGGATGTCGCTCTCCCGAACCCTAAGCTAGTGATACCCGGATCTGAGATCTATCTTGGAGAAATATTTGGCACCTTGAAGCTGATCGAATAGGTCATCAATCCTGGGTAAAGGGTATCTATTCATGATGGTGACCTTGTTCAACTGCCTATAGTCAATACACATCCGAAGAGAATCGTCTTTCTTCCGGATGAACAACACCGGGGCACCCCATGGGAACTTACTCGGTCTAATGAAACCCTTATCCAGCAAATCCTTCAATTGCTCCTTTAACTCTTTTAGCTTGACTGTGGTCGTTCGGTAGGGAGGAATTGATATGGGCTACGTGTCGGGTAAAAGAACAATCTCAAAATCAATCTCCCTCTTGGGAGGAACACTGGGTAGGTAATCTGAAATACCTCGGGATATTCACATACCACAAGGACTGACTAAATGGTCGAGGTCTCGGAAGTGACATCCTTAACCCTAACCAAATGGTAAACACAACCCTTGGAAATCATTTTTCTGGCCTTGAGATAAGAGATTAAGTGACTACAGGTACTGCTAAACCACCCCTCCATTCTAAAACCAATTCACCTGTAAATTGAAACTCCATCGCTCGAGTTCTATAGTTAACAGAAGCATAACATGCAAACAATCAATCCATGCCCAAGATGATGTCAAAATCAATCATAGACAATTCTACTAAGTCTACGGAGGTAACCTTATGCAATACTGTAATGGGGAAACCTCTATATACCCGTCTCGCTATGACTGAATCACCAACTGGAGTAGATAAAGAAAATGGTTCTGACAAAATTTCAGGACTGACTCCAAAGTAACTAGCAATGTAAGGTGTCACAAAAGACAGTGTAGCTCCCGGATCTAACAAAGCATAAGTGTCAATATGAAAGACTCTCAACATACCCGTAACCACACGGGAAGAAGTCTCATGCTCTTATCGCGAGCCAAGTGCATAAAACCGATTCTGGCGCTGGCCGCTAGCTGAACTAGTCGAAGCACCCTGCTAAGTCTGACGTACCACTGGAACTGCTGAACTAGCTACTGAAGTGCGGGGTCCACCACCCCCTGACCTAGCTGCGGGGCAATCCCTGAGTCTGTGTCCGGGTTTGCCACACCCGAAATAAGCATCTGAGCGCACCAAACATTTTCCTGGGTGATTCTTGCCATAGTTAGCACAAGATTGAAAAGTGCACTTTGTGCGCATGCTATTCTGACCCCTCAAACCTGAGGCCCAGCTCCTCTGATCGTCTCGAGGCTTGGATGGGGTACTGGCTGAAGATGGTGCTAATGTAATGGACTTGTGCTGGGACTGCTGGTGAGGCCCACCCCCTAGCCTCGGCTGAGAGAACCTGTGGCTATCAATTCTATCCCTCTTGGCCTCTCTCTGCCTCATATGTGTTGCCTCCATCTGCTGGGCATAGAGGACTATCTGTGGGTAGTCCATATCCTGATGAAACATGGTTGTTATGAAGTCCTTGTCCAAATACTCAGCTACTCCCTGCACGAACTGCTCACCCGTACCCTCTGGTCCATCACTAACTTCGGGGCATACTTTGACAAGAGAGTGAACTCAAGTGAATATTCTAGCACCATCATCTTTCCCTATTTGAGGTTAACAAACTCAACTACTTTCAATTCCCTCATCTCCCGAGGGAAGAACCTGTCGAGAAAGGTCATGCAGAAATCATCCCAGCTGATAGGGATCGCTCCCGCCGTCCTGCTGTCCTTCCATTACTTGAACCAAATATAAGCGACCTCCTTTAGTTGATAAGAGGCCAAGTCCACACACTCCTCATTTGTCACCCCCATCACCTGAGTGACCTTCAAGATTCCTTCAATGAACTCATGTTGATCCTCATCCACCTTTGCCCCTGTGATCTCAGGAGGGTTCATCCTTAAAAAGTCCCTGATCTGGGCTTCCGCTGCATTGCCATTCTGTGGAACATGCACAACAGCCTGCTGGTTGACCTGAGCGGTCAAGGCCTGCGCCAACATTTGAATAGCCGCTCGAAACTCGGCATGGACAGCTGGCTCTGGTGCTTGGGGCTCCTGAACAGGTGGGGCATTCTGACGCCCATTATCATGGCCACCCTCGTGGCCTTCATCATTTTTGTTCCTTCGTCCGTTTATCCTTCCAGGAGCCATAATTTTCTGCAATCAAGAATAGCAAGAATTAGAAGGGTGGAGAGATTTTCACCGCACGACATAGATTATGAAAGAAGGGATATTTCCTAAAATGTTTAGTAGCCTCTTCGTCATAGGTGTAGCGCGTTTCACACCTATGAAAAAAACTCTACCTAACGCGGCTTTTAGACTCCCTAGGACATATCTGAACCTATTGCTCTGATACCAAATTTGTCACGACCTGAGAGTACACCCGGATCGTAGACACAGGACAAGAAGCCCCGAGAGACTCCAAGTCAACCCATGGCATGAGCATATAACTAATTCATTCACATGAGACAGAAAGCTTAACTTAATAATCATGAACTAACTAAAAATCATAACATGAGTTATAAGAAACAACAATACATGATCCAAACATAAATGGCTAAATACTACGAATAGGTCTGAAAGCCTCTAATCATAACAGACGGGTTGAAGGGAAAAAACCCCAACAAACCCCAACATTTCTGAAAACAAAAAAAATAGACACGATCTGAACATGAAGCCTTCGAATCATGAGGACTCACCACTGAAAGCTGAGAGCAGAACTGAGAGCAAGCAAAGAGCGATGTTGAACCTGCGAACTGGATTCTGAAAATATGCGGGTTAGTACTTGGAAGGTACTAAGTATGTAAGGTATGCAAAACAATACTTAAAAACATAAAAGTTATAGGAGTGGGGACATCATGATCATAAGATTGAAATCATAAGTATATCGTAAGGCTCAAGATTTCAAAAATATTCATAAAACTATCATAGTCGTAACATGTGAGAAAAACATTTGATAAAACATAACTTGAGCCAAAAGAACATAATCATACATGCATTACAACTATGAGGAACAATGGGAGATTTCTACAACCGACATACCCTATATGAGCACACATGGAGCTCGACCTGTAAACCTAGTCAGGAGGTCGTTCATACCTTGCCAAGGGCATGAACCATGAAAGGCGTGATATCACTCGTGAAGGCCCCGTAGGGCATAAGGTATAGTCACTGAGGAGGTCCCAAGCATAACCTACGGTGGCACGTAGTTCTGAGATTCAGGGCGTAACCTAGGCCCCGAACCTACTCGGTGTTAAGTACTACTCCCAAAACATGCAACGTGCTCATAGAAATTCATACATGACATGCATGGCTAGTTAAATCGTGACAATCATATCATGCTTGAGAATTCGTAATACTAGCCATGGAATTGGGCCCGTGAGTCGGCCAAAATCATAGTTCATAAATCATAAGCGACATGTGGGCATTGCCCATAATTTCAATCATGCTTGAAATGCTTAAATTTATGGAAACATGATCATAATAACATGAGTAGTTGAAGACATGCTTAAAATTCAAAAGAACTCGTATTATGCTTGCAAAATCATCATGACCATGAATTTTACTAAAAATTTCTCATGGTTGGGCATCTATACTTTTAGGGGGTTAAATCTGAATAAACAAGTAAAATCATCCTAAATAATTTGAAATTCATAAGTTAAGCATACCACAACAAGCTCATTTCAAATTTTAAGGAATCATGCAATTTGATAAATACCCATAAAGTTTTGGTAACTCCAAACATAGAATTAGGGAGAAATTGGGCATGGGTAGGGACTAAACTACCCATTCAAAACCCCACATACCTGGAATTACGTGATTCTTAACTCCCTTGAAAAGCCCTAGGCAGAAACTTGAAGAATTGAAGAAGAACATTTGAAATTCCTCCTACTCCCTTCTCTAGTTCTTGAAAATGCCAAAATGAGACTTAGCATGAATTTTTCCTCCTTAAAAGACCCTGTCCTGACCTCAAAACAATGTGGTTTAGGGTCCAAAAGCGTAAAAAAGTCAAAATTGCCCTTAATGAAATTTCCCTGAAAAATAGTTCTGGCCCCGACCACGACTCGTACCACAAAGTAACGACTCGTGGTCACCTCTCGTGGTCACTTCTCCACTTTTCAATCTTCTGAATTTGGCCACGACTCACATACCACGACTCGTAGTAACATCCTACGGGTCGTACTGTCAGTCCTGGTACCATCCACCTATACCAAATACAACTTAACCACAACTCCTTACCACAACTCGTTGCTACATCCTACGAGTCGTACCATGACCCGTGAGGACTCACTCTGGGACCACTGAAAATTTCGCCACGACTCCTAACCACGAGTCGTACCTACACGCCAAGATTTGTAGGACTACTTGTGGTATGACCTCAGGCTCCCGAAGTTCATCATGACTCGAGTCACGAGTCATAGGTCCTCACCACGAAGTCATCCTGGCGCAAATTTTAGGTTTCTGCAGTTTTCAACTTCAACTCACGAGTCTATTCTTAGCCCTTTCCGAGATATTACAATGCATGTGTCATGGATCGACTTGAGGTCTCTCGGGGTCCCTTGTTCTGTGTCTACGATCTGGTGTACGTTTGGTTCGTGACATCAGGGGGGGCTACATTTAAATAAGTGTAGGATTTGACACTCAAGTTGGCAGACAGTCTCATTAGGCACTTGCCGTTCAGCTTTAGATTTGGTGAACTCCACTTCTACCTGGATCTAGGATGTGTCTAGTATTCCTTTTTATTTGCACATATGTTATAGTATGGGTATGTTAGAGCCCTATCCCGACCATATGATAGTTGTACAAAATAATTTATGTATTCAGTAGAGGCTTCTTAGACACCGTGGTATTATATGTATGAAGTTAATTGTTTTTCTTGTTACTTGTATCAATTTGGCCAGTGGCCTTCACTTATATATATAACTTTATCAATTGTATCATTTGTTCGCATTCATTTGTTATATCCTTTGTCGGGATTGATTTGTATAAACAACTGTCATCAAGTTCTTGTCTGCCTCATCCAGGCTTGGGGCGTGATAGAATTGCAGCACCTCAAGGACACTAACTTATTCGTGACGCAAGCACTGGAACGTCCACAAGCTTCAACTTTTTTGAGTTCTTCACCTCTATTTTCACTACTTTCTTCCACAACCACCACCCCTTCCACCATTAGAAATACAAAAATCATTTTCATACGAAAAAGAAGTGAGAGAAAAAGGCTTCAGAAAATTCCATCATTATTCGTCATTATTCAATTGTTGAATATCAAAATCTTATATGAAAAATTTTAATGTTTGATGGAGTTTTGAAATTGAATTTTGTATAATCATCTGATTCTAATCTTGAGTTACTGTGTTAATTAGATTTTAAAAAATATAATGAGTAGCAGTAGCGTACGCAGGAGTTTTGGTCAGCAGTGTCATCTTTACAAAGAGAAAGAAAAAAAGAAGTTGTGGAGATTAGAACTCACAACCTCAGCTAAGAATTTGAAACACCACCATTTATGTGTAGGAGCGTCCATTATACAATATATTCTCTATAGTTACTTTTGGCTTTTAATTGTACATATATATTTAAAAAAAAATTATGAAGTAATGTCACGTGACACCCCTCGAGCCTTGCTAAATCCGCCCCTGATGAGCAGCATTGATGAGTACTTGAAAAGTTTAGTTTGAAAGTCTAAAAATTCAAACGCCTAAAACTTAGAGGTTTGAATGTGTTTAGGGTTGAGAAACTCATTTCTACGTTGAATTGATTTTATTATTTGAAAAAACAAAATTTAAGAAGAAATTATGATCTCCATTCAAAGTTTTAAAGTTTGACAATCAAAATCTAGTTATCAAATCTTAATAGTGTTAGTCTTAAATCATTTGGATATGTTGAAACTACGCAAATTAGGAGAGTTAGTTTTAAAGTCTTGTTATATTGGGTAATTAGTTGAAAGCGTTTACGTCATCATCTATATTATTATATGATGTAAGAATCTTTATTTAATTTAGTGAAGTTTGAATTACTTTTCAATCCAAATAAAATTGTTATACCTCTTTTTGCACATTCCGAAAGTTTAAAAGGACATGACACAGATAGGATGAAGAGAATGAAAATAAAGTGGATAGCATTTTTTCCGCAAGACGACGGGATTGCCACCTGGCAGTCCAGACCTCCAAGTTAGTAGTTGTTGACACCTTTTCTGTGTTGTTGTTATGTTCCATTTCAGTTGATTTGAAAAAGAAAGATTAATTTTTCACAATATAATCTAAAGTAAATATTTTTTAAAACTATATATCATTTTATTAAAATAAAACATGGCAGGGTTATTTTCTTTGGCCTAGGTCGATGTAGGAATTTAAAAATCTACAATTAATAATGACCAGCTCAATTGCTGTCTTATTCACCATTTGTCACGTTTCGTAAATAAACGTCTCTTTTTTTTCTTTTTCTTTTTTTTTGTTTTTTGTTTTTCCACTTTATAAATACAACTGAAAGGGGGAACATGTTTAATGACCTTTTTTCTCTGCCTACCAATGAATGAATCCCCAATTTCTCCCTCCCTATATATATAATACATATATATATGTCCATAAAAGAATATCAACTTCCTACCTACAGCAGCTCATTTATATATTTATATATATCTACCCTGCCTGCTCACCCCTCCAGAAAAGAAACAATAATAAAAACTTAAAAGAGGGAACTTCTTTTCTTTCCAATATGCACAAATTAAATTAAATATTATCGTTGTGCAGCGGGGACCTTGGTCTTGATAGGTTTCAGTTTTAGGCCCATGCTCTCTGGAGAAAGAAGCTCGGGTGCGATACAAGATGGACTGAGAGGACTCCTTGGGCTGCCACTGAACTGGTTTGGTCTGTATAATCCATATCCCATGAGGAAATACTCCATTGGTATCAACATTGCATGTGGCTGTTCTTCTGTCACCATTGATCC
The DNA here is from genome assembly GCA_035772735.1 of Datura wrightii. Taxonomy (NCBI): domain Eukaryota; kingdom Viridiplantae; phylum Streptophyta; class Magnoliopsida; order Solanales; family Solanaceae; genus Datura; species Datura wrightii. The sequence continues at coordinate 105,510,128 of JASDFA010000016.1, read as the reverse complement.
ACACTCCTGTACCTGCAAACCCCATACCATTTATTCAGCATCTACTCAAAGTACCATAATACATAACATCTACAACTATCCATCCATTCCCCTATTGCCAACTAATACATACAGCATTTAAATTACGGGACCATAACTTCAATCATTTTATTCAGGTATATACTACAAACAGCCCCTCTTGCCTAACTGGCCAAACATCAGAAATGGAAATTAGCTAAGCACTACATAACTTTTACCCAGAAAGGGAAATACCATTTACTGTTATTGAAGAAACCATACCTCCACCAAGGCACTGAATCTTCTGTCCAATTTAGCAGTCATGTAGAGAGCCTCTGAGTGGAAAGGAGAACTATCCCCCACAAATATGAGGGTTCGACATTGTAGTTTCTTCAATCCTTGTGTGATATCTGGTCTCCTGCTCATTTGCAAAACCACACTTAGGGAGGTCTAATTTTGTCACTATTCCAAAACAACACATTGCTATCTATAGTTTATACAGTGAGATCAAGTTTCCCACCTGTCAATAGCTTGCAGAAAACGTAAAATGTTTATGCTCTGCCTCTCATCTAGCAACTGAATATATACCAAAAACACCAAATACAATACTTAAAAAAAATAAAAAAAAAGAAGCCAAGATATGCAAAGCAATAATCTGAGGAAATGGTAGAATAAGAATCAAATTGTGACCAACTTCTGCAAACTAACTACCGGAGGAGAGAAGCACTTACTCTTCTGCATGCATGAGCTATATCTGATTCTGGAACTTCTACAGTGCCACGAACCTCCTGATACAATGAAAGCAACCTCCTTAATTCAATCTCATCAGTAGATAAAGGCAATAGACATGAAGGGGAAAAAACAAATAATAGAATACGACAGGTACCTTGCTGAAGTAACGGTATAGCAAAAAGTCTTTCAGCAGACCACACATTCCATAGAAGTAAAGTAAATTCGACATGACCTGCAGATTATCTCAACTTCTATAGAGCGTATTTTCTTCTCATTTGAGAAATGGTAAAAGAAAGAAATGAAATGGTACCTTATTATAAAACCATTCACTCCAAGAAGGTGCTCTGCATAGAGGGGAAACAAGAATCAAACCAAGAACACGCTCCCTATGTTTTATCTGCAATATAAGATACATGTTAGTGAAAAATATGACCGACCGCTAACAGGAGTATCACTTGTGTGAGTTTTGAAAAACAAACTTACCGCAAATAAGGTGAGTACATAAGCACCAGCTGTTACTCCCATACACATAACTGACCGCAGCCTGAAAACAGCAAGCAATGTTACTAAAAAAAAAGTCTCTTTTTCTTTTTCCTGGAAGAGTCATTGCTTAAATAAAAAAAGTTATCAAGAAAGGGCTCACGAAAGCAGAAAACAGATCTCAAACAAGTTACAGGAAAAAAACAGCATTTGCAATTTTTGTATATTCATTATTAAATATATAGAGTAAATGTAAATCAAGAAATTACCCAAAATAGTTAAGAACCTCAACTATTTGATCTGCCAAATCATCCACTGAAGGTACAGGATCCTCTGAACAAATTGCTGCAGCTCCCAACTGCAAGAACTCATGTGGAAATCAGAGAGAACTATGTGAGTAATGGAGATAAGTTGACTCCATTCTAATAGAACTTGAGAACAGAGAGCCAAAAACCCAATAAGATTACATGAAAGAAAACAAGCTGGCCAATTCACGGACCTCATGCCCTGGAGGACTTATGTGGTAAATGCAAAAGTTATGGAGTAGCAATGAAGCTGCTTCCGGACAGAAGAACAATCCTTGGAAACATGACATATCTGCAGAATGCATGTTTGGAAGTAAAACATCATAAGCCCCCAGATAAAGATCAACAAGAAACAATATAAGCAACCTGAAAGCACATGAATAGAATCCTGAAAATGGAAGATATGGAACATAAGAACACAAACTCGCACTTACGATTTAGGGCTAAATCTGGATAAGTTATCAGTGGTGGCTTCTCTTGGTCCCCATAAACTATAACAGACATAGAGCCACAGCCTGTCCGCACAACATGCTCCTGAGTAGAGTTTACTAGTATAAGTTTAGTAAATCAAGAAGAGCATACATCCATTATCTACAGAATACTAATTCCTCCAAGTTTAAAGTTAAAAGGAAAAGCTCTACTAATCAGTTGATTGTGTAAACCAGAAAGGATTTGGCTTAGAGCAATTTAAATAAACTTCTCTTATACAATATCAGTCACACCTTGAGTAGTAATTGTTGTCCTCCATCCCTCCCATTCCCCGAACCTTTTTTCTTTTTTTCAAAAGCAACTCCCCCCTCAAATATGTGCAATGAGCATCACTATGTTATCGGCTCAGTACACATTAAAATTCAACGTCAAACAAGAAAAGAAGAAATTTGGATTATTACCAGTTCTTGAAAAGAGACAAAAAGGACCTAATCAAAGACAACAACAAAGAAGAGATAAATGGACGCATATGTTAAGCAACACGAAATTGTTTAAATAAAAAATAAAATGGATAGACAAAGTAAAAGGCAAGCTGCGTTTGAAAGTGACTGGAATGGAAAATGTCACAAGAAGATGATAGGTAAGTCTCAACCAATGGTGCACAAGAAGTAGAAGTAAACAAAACAGAGGATTGAAAAGATAAAATCTAACACTCAAATAAAACATACAAAAATTAAAACGAATATCCTAGCATCATCAACATTATTCAGGAATGCTCAATTTGATCTCCGACAGAGGAATGAAATTTATAAACAGTCTGTAACAATTTGGCAAAATGAAGAATGCGTCTGCAACAATTAAGAACCAAAAAAAAACAGAGAGAGAGAAAGATGAAATACCGTTCAAAATCCAATTTCTTTTTGCGCTCATCTGTAACCAAAGATAAGTGCATATGATAATGACTCTAAAAAGTTTATTGAGGAATTCAATTACTCACGTCCCTTCACCAACACAAACCCAATTTGAAAACAAACAAGAATTGATGTATTTATGGTCGTTCGAAGTAATAAATGCAGCTGTAAACAAGAAATTTGACCACAGAGGACAGAAAATCTCAAACTGTGACGGATACTTCACGCGTTAATCTTCTTGTACCCGAAACATGGATTACATTTATTTTTCTATCAAAGGATCTACAATCCCATAATATACCCTAAACAACTTCTAAAAAAGTTGTCTCGAAATGATTTCAAAGAGAATTAATTACACATGAAAACCCAAAATGCCTAGAAATGATTTCAAGGAGAAACAATGCGCATTGCCCCTTCACTGAGAAACATAAATTGACAATAAGGCAAACCCACTTCCTTTATTTATCAATAGGAATACAGAAACAAACACGTCGTAGGGTGGAAAAAATATCGAACCTTTCCGCCAAGATAAATGGTCTCAACATCGATGGAAACAGAATCGGTGCTTGAATTAGAATCTGCCATGACAGTCAGCTTATCTGCGTCTGCAGGTTAAGTGCCCAAGAATCCTCACTTTCCTTCAACTCTCTCGCTCTTTCAATGCATATAATATGTAAATGGGTATTCCAAGAACGAAGACTAGAAGGCTTTTATGGCTTATATACCAAGCGATCCTTTCTCTCTTCAATCTTTTTCTTCTCTGCTCTGCTCTTTTCCGCTCTCTCTCTCTCTCTCTCTCTCTCTCTCTCTCTACTTTCCTTATTTTGGTTTCTCCATATTTATTCAACGGTCCTTTTTATTTCTGAAGATTTTCAATCAGTGGTGAACTTAACCTCCACCGACGCCTCTAAGGCCTTAACCATCGACTGTGGTCATATTGTAACCGCAGTTAACGACCGACAGCTTGGCATTACCAAAATATTTTCTTTTCTCTATATATGCGGATATGCCACCTTATTTCCAACTGCTTCATACTCATACTTTTGCATCATATATTAATGCAGAATTAATCGGGGTTCCTCTTTCTTAGATTTGACAAGATTTTAAATGGACTAGTGTGAATAGTTTGAAGGAAGATAAATTTTTTTTCTAACATTAAATATCAAGATAATAAATTTATAGTAAGATTTTGATAATCATTAAATGGATTTCACATGTTATAAGTTAGTTATTTGCGCACATAGTTATGTGATGACATCAAATCGAGTCATTCATTTCTATAAATAGGTAGTTTTAATTTATATATAACATATTTCTCATTTACCTTCTTATCTTTTAAAATTTTTGAGTCTTTATTTCTCTCTTGTAGTATTTCACTTGAATTTTTTGGAGTGAAATAAAATTTGGGTTGGTTGTATCTGGGATTAGACAGAAAATAAAATTTTGTCGAACCTCATAAATTTTTGATATTTTTTATTTATTGTTGTCTCATTTATTATTTATTAGTTGCACTTAGATATAGTGATTGTGATTTAATTACTCTTTATATATTCAGCTTCCCCAACACTCTTAGCTTCAAATTTAAATATTTTTTTAATTAATGTGTATGGGTAGAACTGGAGATCAAACGTGTAGCATCATCGACGGATTTTGAATGGGCCACCGAGATTACAACAGTTGGGGACTATGCATCGATTGCCCACAAGAGAACAATGACGAGGTGACTATCATCGCCCCCAGTGACGTACGCAAGAGACAAACAAGAGACAAGAGTGTTAGGGTGTCCAGCTGCGCGGACGAGCTCACATGGATCTGAATAAGGTGAGAAAATTAGCAGTACCTTCCCAGCAGATCGGACGTGTGTCCCAACGACACAAGAAAGACTTTAGACCTCCCATGGAATTTCCCTATTGGTTGAGACCTAAACTATGTATTTTATAAATAGTTGACCTTCCTCTCTTGTAGGGGGATTCAAGCTCTTTTTTTCTCAAACAAATTTTATTAACAATACACTGTTCTCTTGGGCTTCAAGCTTTTTCCTTTGCTTTATTCAATATAGCTTAAGTTTTAAGTTTTTTGAAGTGTCTGTACTCGAGCTAAGGGCAACTCCCCAGTTGTCATGCCTGCATCGAAAATACTTAGATTTGCCTCTTTTCACTTTATTCTACTAGTTTAGATTTGGTTTACTTGTTGTTATCGTGTATTATTAACTAAACTACTAGTAAATTGAATCTAAAACAAGGTTGAACTGTAATGCTTGCTCTTGACCCCCTACAAATTCAACTATACCGATCTCAAGGTAAATAATTTGGCACTCACCGTGGGACCAGAGCAATTGTGTGGGTGTATCTGTTGTTTTTATACAATTTTTCTAGCTTTGTTGTATTTTACCTTGTAGGCGACAGGTTATGGAAAACGATCCTTAGGACAGTTAGAGTTACCGCTGGCGTTTATCGGGGCTTCTATTCAAAACTTATAGCACTTTTCATTTCGATCTTCCAGCAAGAGACCGAGTTTCAGATAATGAAATCATTGTGGCCGTCCAGACCTCCTATGTTTTCCTCTCCAAATGCATCGAAAAGTCTTGCCACTCTTTTTTTTTGAAAGGATTGAAAGGATCATCAATACTATGAAATACTTTCTGGTTGTATCTTGAATGCTCTATCTGTCTCTTTTGTGTGTGTGTTTTTGAAACTCCTACTTGTTTTGAGGGCGTCTATTCTCTCTCTCTCTCTATGTGATACTTTGTTTTGGTCCCTCGTTATTTGATGATAAAGGGGGAGAATAAATGGATGGTTTTGATGAATGCTTTCTAAATATTAATGATAAATGTTTTTGCTGATAATGATTGTTTGATTGTTTTTATGTTTGCCTACTGATAATGTTGCCTATTTTCTTAAATAGCCTTGCAATGGTAGAATGTCTTAACTTGTGACAATTTGGGTAATCAAACAGTGCACCAAACACTATCTGATTAAAGACGAAATAGGTCAAAACAAATCAATACTTCATGGAGCATCAAGTAAGGGGGAGCATCACAAAGTCAGGGGGAGTCCTCTCAAAAGGTATCCTTAGCAAAGGCATCCTCAACACATTTAGGGAAGTACAAATTCATGTGTACCTGTTGATGTGTCATCATCAAAAAGGGGAGATTGTTAGCATTAACTTCTTACAATATTTTAATGATGACACTTATCAAATTTACTTACTGTAGGAATCCCTGAAGTTCAGACTATCGATCAAGGAATCAATTAAGCGGAAGACATTCATGGTTCAGCCTCACTCAAAGAGTACAAATGCATTTCATCATAAATCAATTCAACACTATGGATGGACAAACTCAACAATATTATAGCAAGTGTGAAAATTTGAAAGCAAATCAATTTTTCCTTCATTGAGAAAAAGCTTAGCAATTAAGGAAAATATATCAAGCAACAAGTTAAGTATATCACATATCAGAAAAGGAAAGTCAACTCAAAGTTATCTATAAATCAGATCTACACTGCACAAAGGATATCATCAGATTCTATCACCAACTCAGAGTCTTGTATCAAGGATACATTGAAAAAAAAGTAAAATCAGCTGATACATCAATTATGAAAGGAAATCAAATCTTCCATGCAATAAGGATATCATGAGACTCTATCAAAGATCTCAATCATACATTTCAATTAATGTGATTGAGAAAATTTCTTGAGTTACTTTAGAGCTATTAGATAGAGATCAAATGAATTGATCCCATACCTTCTCAAGTACCTCTTAAATTAGAAGAAAAAGTGCGCAACTTCACTTGATCAATCGTAACTTTTCTGTTTCTTACTCAATTATTGTAGTATGTAATAATTACTATTGAGATCAAAAGAAAGAATAGTTAAGTAGATATACGGGTAGAGACTATGATGAGAAATACTTAGAACTGAATCCAAATCAATTCTACAGACTGTTCGGAGAACCCTCCTTGTAATCGCACTCTCAACAAACTCCAAAGGAAACCCTTGTAACCCAAGGAAACTGGACAAGGCATCACCCTAATAATTCGAACCAGTATAAAAACTCTGAGTCTTCATTTTGCCTGATTAAATTATTGCTAACCAACTCTTCTGCATGATTATAATTGACTCGAGGTATTCTATAGTCAACTATTCTTCTTTAATTTTAGAAAAAATTAAATTCACTCCCTCCTTCTCTTGTTTATCGATGTATATCACAGGGAGTATATATCTCAAATTTGAGGAATTTTGATGTAGATTTGAGATAGATTTTGTGATCAAGATTGAAGATGAATAATTAAAGTTGCCCAGTATGACTAAATCAACAATTAACTTATATTCATGAGTTTAAATATATACTTGTACACATGTATCTATAAATCATGACCAGCACAATGATGTGTGGATATTTTCTTTCTACAATCAATGTTGCTCTTTATGATCGTAATTTCAATAATGAATATAGTGATACAGAGCACGATCGATCAGATATGGTGAAACAATAATATAGAGCACGATCAATCAGATATGATGAATATAGTGATATCCAAAGTTTTAAAACTTCGTATTTTAATTTATGAAAACTATTGTCCAAATGATATGTCCATACTAAAAAATAATTAAAATTTTAAAAAATTAAAACGCGAACTAAAACTTGATTATCAATTGAAAAAGAGACTATTTGCCTATTTCTACCAAATTTTACATTTGAAATTGTATTCGGACCAATAACCTTAAGCTTATATTTAAGAGCTTTGTTTTCGCTTGAATTAGGTTTAACTTCATTTATTTTCACTTAATAGATATTCGAATCTGAAATATCCAAATTTTAATATATATAATTGCACATTTATACTTTCATAAATTTTAATCGTTCAAATTTTACATAAATTCTTAAAATCATTAAAACAATGCACAAAGATGTATGTGAGTGCGACTTCTAATTAATGTTGATTATATCCATTACAACCACATGACCATATAATCATGATCACAACATCCAACACACAACCGCGATTTTTAATCATCATTAATCATCAATTACCACAACACAATCATCTTCATAGCGATATCAATCACTTCTGCTACAAAACCACCATCGCCACCGAACACCACCAACAATCACCTTCTTCACCATCGACAACTGCCTTCATTACCACCAATAATCAAAAATATTATTATACAACAATGGCATATCACCTCCACCAATCACAACTACTATCTCATAATAGTCACCATCCATAATTATCACTTTTCGTTGTTATCACCGCCGACTTACAGAGCATATTTCACCAAATAAATAACTTATATAACACGGTATTAGTTAAGATTAATGTTATCAATATATAATATTTAAAATATCTTAATAATTAAATATACAAGAATAATGTAAATAAAAAAGGGAAAGTTGTTTGACCTCTTAACAATGTAAACTTGCTGACCTAAAAGAGGAAGGGGAAAACATATTTCACCGTGATTGATGTCAAATAATCATGAGATTCTCATGCCATTTATATATATTGTACCTTTTCCAGCTATTAGATAACCCCACGACAGTCCACACCCCCGCCATCCGCCTTTTCTTAATTTTATTTATTTTTCTGCTTAAACTTATCAAAAACATTAAGTTGAATAGTGTGCCTTACCGTCCCTCCGAATAAGGAGTTCTTTTTTCTTTTTTTATTTTTAAATAAACTTTATTTATTTTATATATTTAATATTTTAGGAAATTAAAGAGTATTTATTACTTTTTAAGTTAAAATATTCATATAATATTATTTCTTGTATAAAAAATTAAAATATTTACGGTTTAAATATTATTTTTTAAAAACGTAGCATATAGAATTATATCAATGTTAAAAGGATAATAGCGAGTAAGAATATTTAATCAAGAAAGAAGCTAATAATAAAAAATAACATAGACAACATTTTGAAAATACTAAAAGACAATATAATAAAATTAAATAATTGAAACATAAAATTGTAAACTAAATATGGTTTGTTTGAGAATTAGAACTGAAAAATAAAAATAAGAAATTGAGTCTAAATGGAAAGAATGAAGTACATTTTCACGCCATAACAAATGAAACAATGTCATGAAATGATAGTAAACAAGAAATATAAATGATATTCGACTAAAAGTCTATATTTCTAATATATTATTATTTATATTTTGATTATATTGATATAATTTATATTGTTATCTCGGATATTTTAAGTTTATTATATTTTTATGCATGTAGGGAGTGTGTTGGATGAATGGACTGAAAAGAAATGATTTGATATAAGTTGAGTCAAGCAAACAAAGAGTTGAAGAAGTAGAGTTTATCTTCCAGAGCTTCCTTGCGAGAATTCTGGACTAGCCAAGAATTTTGATCGTGTAAAAAGCAGTGAAGTGAAGGCCATAGACGAGGATTACTTCACTAGAAAAATTAAAAGTTTTGGGAGCTCGTTTGCGCCTGCACAAAGTACGGAAGTTGACAATTTTGAATTGCATTAGCACGAACAAGGTAGCTTATGTTTTTTTTCATCCTCACTACCGGTTTATAGTCGAATCTGGAGAATATGAACTTCTCGCATTTTTCTTTTTGGTACGTTGTTATGAGCAGCTCTGGTGCTCGACCCTCCATCATATCTAAGTCATATGAATACACCCTAAAACATATTTTTGGAAGGAGAACACACTATATTGGAGGTAAGAACATGCAAGGAATGGAAGCGAAGAAATTTCGACTTTGAGTTTCACTTTCTTCCCTTCTTTTAATTGTTTGTTATGGAAATCTACATTATGCTGTTAAACAAATATTATGAGTAGCTAGATTCTTTCTCTAGAGTTTTTATAGAACCTTTTGTAGGATGAATTACATTTTAATATTATTTAGCCCTTTTAATTTCTCTACTTGTTCAACTATGTATTTATTACAATTGATTGAATATCCATCGATTGATAGTATCTATTTATTATATATTGCTTGAGAAAAAAATACATATTTATGTTACTTTTGAACAATGTCACCCTTTAGGTATATGAGAGATCGACATTGTTTGTTTAAAAACGGGTTGAGAGATAACAAAATTTTGATGTGATCACAGTAAGCGGTGTGAAATTGCTAGCTAGAGTAGTTCTAGAGAATACATCTAGTAAGCTATCGTGATAGCTCGAGATAGAATTGCAATAAGTAGAGCGTTCACGAATCATAGAGAATATATCGTCGATATTATTAATAATGTAATGAGAAGGATTTCGTTAATTGGGAATCATAACTCTAAACCTCCTTAATTTTATTTTTAGCTTCATCCTCTTTAGTTGATAATTTTATTACTTTAATATTTGTTAGTTAAATAGTTAGAAATAAAAATCTAAATCTTTAAGACAAAATAATTGTTTGAATTTATTTTCTTAGTGATATTGAATAATTATAGCTAAGTCACAGTTCTAGGTGGTAATTGATTCCGGACTTAAAAGTACGATTATATTTGCAGTGATCGCTTATCCTTTTAGAACAACTTTTTGTGTCATGGCCCAAAAGAACAAGCCGTGTGGGTACCTGCATCGACTCTACTCGATAGGAGAATCCTTACAAACATTACTATTATATTATACAATAAATTAGTTTCAAGCATTTTCAATACTTCTCATTAAGTGATAAAAAGGTCAGACAAAATAAATTACAAGTTTTCCTCCCAAAAACGTGACTCTCCCAAGATCTAGTCTAGACAGATACAAAAGCTCTATTTGAATACTTAACAAACCAAATGACCCAGTTTCGTCCGGAAAGAAGAACACTGAAGCTGGTGCTAAGTACTCCACGCCAATCAAGGAACTTCAACCTGCCACAACCTACGCCGAAAAGAAAAAGGTGTAGCAAGATGGTATCAATACATCACATGTACTGGTAGGCATCATCGACCGACTAGGGTTGGTTGAGACAACAACATAATAATCAATATGCAATCAATGCCAATAAATGTGATGATTATCTCACTTCTAAACATCACACTAGGTGTAACTGCTACATTCATGTTCTTAAATCTCATCAAAGTTTACGCCAATGCTTTCATGAACCTATTCATTATTAAAGTCCTTTAATCCAACTTCCTTTATTTCCGCTGCAGCGAGCACTCGGATCATGGCAATAGTCTCGCTACCGCGACTATTTGCCCCCTGCAGCAATATACCCAATAGTCAGTACTAGGGCTGGGCATTGGACTGGGACGGGACGGGATAAATGGGATAAACGGGATGAAAAGTAATTTTTTTAGTATTATAAATTTAATATTTTTTGAATTTTTATAGTCTTATACTTTAAAGTCTTATAATTAGAAATAAGAATTTAAATTTAACATTTTATAGATAGAAACTTAAAATTTATAAATAAGAACGTCAAAGTTAAACTTGAAATTTAAATTTGAAATATAAATTTAAGGCTAAAAATTCAAATAAAGTCTAAACTTTAAAGTTTGTTAAAGTTTTAAAGTATAAAATGAAGTAATTATTTAATTTGAAAATTGAAATTAAGAATTTAAGGCTAAAATAATTTCTAAAGTTTGTTAAAGATTTAAAGTTTAAAATTTTAATTTTTGAAATTTGAAATATGAAATAATTATTGAATATTTATTTGTATCTATAAGTTTATTAAAATTTTTATTAATAATTAAGATATAATACAACGGATAATGAAATTGAAAATTAAGGCTAAAAGCCTTTAAATCTATTCATATAAAAATTAAAATAATATCATAAAAATTTATATTACAATTTATAAATATTAGTAGAGTGCCTAATTTACGCAACCACCTTCTAGGAAGGGTTCTGTTTGGATTAAGCGTTGAATATAATACTAATATATGTACATTCTCATGAAATCTCTTTCTAAATCTTCTATTTATTGAGCCGAAATATTTTCTGCCACTGGCATAGATTATTGTCAGTCTTGTGCTTCCATGTCATCATCACTGTTAATTTCTGACTCCAAAAAAGCTTATTGATGGGAAGTTAACTTCGGTAGCCTATGATTTCTCCGCTCCATGTTGATCCAATCTCTGAAAGTTATAGATACCTCCAAGCTATCTTCTGCTAGTGAATATCGATGATCTCCAAGTTAAAATCTTGTCGTACTGAAAGCGGCCTGCGAAGCAACAGATGATGCTTGAATAGCTAGCACGTCCTGAACCATCTTGCTAAGCATTGGAAATACGCTGCCACGAGCCCTCTACCAACTCCGAATGTCCGGCATGCCATCTGCGACAATTGCAACATTTTCCCTAGTTGAAGAAAGATAGTCATCAAAATCACAGCTGTCAGAAAAATCAAGACCAATAGAACTTTGCACATACCCATGGGTAGTATCTACTCGAACCCTAAATGTTTCAGGAGCATTAATGGAATTACTACTATGAAATTGACAATAAGTCTCTACATTAATTTAGCTTGCTCTAATACTATTTTTACAAGTTTTCAGACTTGAAATTTCATGATCTTCTATTTTTAAATTTTCATAAATTTTTGAACGACTCCTCTTGTACCTTATTCTTTATATTCTGGATTAAAAAACATAATTATATGAAATGTTAGAAGTTGCATATATTTATAGAAGGTCTATCACTATGTTGTACAATGCTCATAATTCTGAACCTGATTTGAAACTTGATGATAATGACTGGGAGGAAATAGATGAACTTAATCAATTTTTGAAATTATTTTATCAAGCAACAAAAATATTTTCCGGAGTGTATTTTCCAACTATTTTTGAAGTTTTAATAAATGTATATGTTGTTACTACTAAATTTTCTGAATATAAAAATAATAAAAAGTTTGCACCGACTATTGAGGCCATGATTCAAAAGTATAAAAAATATCTTTTTCTTATTCCTCAAATTTGTTTAAAACTGGTGGAATGAGTACCTCCAAAAGGAACTACATAGCTGAACCGAATTCAGACATCACATACATCTATCATGTCATAAATCAAACTTGTGCACATGAACTGAACATGGAAACTAAATAGAGAATTAGGGAAAGGACTGATACATCAAACTGAAACTGAGCTAGTAGGGAACAGGTGGGGGTATTTAGCCATCATAGCTGCTTCGACTTCCACATAGCTCCCTCAACATGCTGATTTCTCCATAACACCTTCACCGAAGCTACTTCTTTGTTTCTCAGCCTCCGAACCTGACAATCCAAGATTGCAACTAGAATTTCCTCATAACTGAGGCTATCTCCCACACCGACGCTTTCCACCGGGAAAACTAAAGATGGGTCACCCATGCACTTTTTCAAGAGCGAAACATGAAAGACGAGATGAACCGAAGATAACTCTGATGGCAAGTCCAACTCATACGCTACTTACCAACTCTTTTCATAACCCGGTGGGGATAGACATAGTGGGGACTAAGTTTTCCTTTCTTTTCGAACCGCATGACTGCCTTCATGGGAGATGCCTTCAGAAATACCCAATCGTCCACCTTAAACTCCAACTCTCTCCTTCACACATCCGCATATGACTTTTGACGACTCTGAGCGGCTTTCAACCTATCCCTTATCAACTAAACCTTCACAATGGCCTCATGAACCAAATCAGGACCTATAATAGCTTCCTCACCAACTTCAAACCATCCGATAGGCGATCTACACCTCCGCCCATAAAGAGCCTCAAACGGTGCCATTTGGATGCTGGAGTGATAGCTATTATTGTAAGAAAACTCGATCAAGGGCAAGTGGTCATCCCAATTACCTTTGAAGTCCATCACACATGCTCTCAACATGTCCTTAAGAGTCTGAATTGTTCGCTCCGCTTGACCATCCGTTTGCGAATGAAATGCTGTGCTGAGTTTAACCTGAGTCCCAAGCCCTTTTTGGAAAGAGCCAAAACTGAGAGGTAAACTGAGTACCTCGGTTTGAGATGATAGACAAGGGCACTCCATGCAACTGCACCAACTCCCAAATATATAGTTTGACATAATCATCCGCTGAATTTGTGGTTTTGACCGGTAGGAATTGTGTAACCTTGGTCAACCCATCTACCACCACCCAAATAGAATCATAGTGTCGGCGAGTACGAGGTAGGTCTGTAATAAAATCCTTATTAAACTCTTGCCACTTCAAAGTGGGAATGCTAATATCCTTAAGTACGCCTCTCGGCCTTTGATGCTCGACTTTCACTTGTTGAAAGTTCGGGCACTTGGCTATGAATTCTGCAATATCCATCTTCATGCCGTTCCACCAATACACCTCCTGCAAATCATGATACATCTTGGTGGCACCCAAATGTATAGAATACCTAGATCTATGTGCCTCACATAATATCCAGCCTCTCAAATCGTAACGTCTGGAACACGCAGACGACCCTGATACTGAAGCACCCCATCTCCCCCTTGGGAGAAGACCTCTACCTTCTGACTTCCAATGGCTTCCTTCAGCTTTACCAAAATCGGATCCTGATCTTGCTTGGCTTTCACATCCGTCATCAAGGACGATTCTGATCCTTTTTGCACAACAATACCACCATCGGTCGAGTCGACCAATCTAACTCACAACCTCGCCAGTCGATGGACATCTTTCACTAACTCTTTCTTTCCCTCTTCCACGTGGGACACACTCTCCAAAGAGAGTCTACTAAGTGCGTCCGCTACCACATTAGCCTTACTCGGGTGGTGAAGAACACTCATATCGTAGTCCTTAAGTAGATCCAACCACCTCCTTTGTCGAAGATTGAGATCTTTCTGCGTAAATAAATATTGCAAGCTCTTGTGGTCAGTAAATACATCCACGTGGACCCCATATAAGTAATGCTTCCATATCTTCAATGCGAACACCAGTGCTTCCAACTCTAGGTCATAGGTCGAATAATTCTTGTCATGGATCTTCAATTGTCTCGAGGCATATGCTATCACTTTCCCATTCTACATCAACACACACCTAAGTTAGATTCTCAAAGCATCACAATACACCACAAAACCATCGGTACCCTCGGGTAGGGTCAACACTGGTGCTGAAGTGAGTCGAGTCTTCAATTCTTGGAAGTTTTTCTCATAAGCCTCTGACCATTGGAACTTTACCTTCTTCTGAGTCAACTTGGTCAAAGGTGCTGCAATAAATGAAAGCCCTCAACGAATCTCCGATAGTAACCCATTAAGCCCAAAAAGCTCCTGATCTCTGATGGGTTTACCGGCCTGGGCCAATTTTTCACCGCTTCGATTTTCTAAGAATCTACCTTTATGCCCTCACTTGATACCACGTGGCCCAAAAATCTAGCCGAGTTCAGTCAAAACTCACACTTGATGAACTTTCCATACAACTGACGATCCTTGAGGGTCTGAAGTACTACTCTCAAGTGAGCGGCATGCTCCTCCTCGCTCCGAGTGTATATGAGGATATCGTCGATAAACACAATCACGAACATGTCAAAATATGCCTTGAACACCTTGTTCATTAGATCCGTAAAAGCTGCAGGGGCATTGGTTAGTCTAAAAAACATAACAACAAATTCGTAGTGACCATATCGAGTCCTGAAAGCAGTTTTCAGGATGTCACTCTTCCGAACCCTTAGCTGGTGATACCAGGATCTGAGATCAATCTTGGAGAAACACTTGGCACCCTAAAGCTGGTCAAACAAATCATTGATCCTGGGTAACGGATACCTGTTCTTCACGGTGACCTTGTTCAACTGCCTATAATCAATGCACATCCGTAGAGAACCATCTTTCTTTCGGACAAATAGGACTGGTGCACACCATGGAGACTTACTCGGCCTAATAAAGTCCTTATCTAACAGGTCCTTCAACTCTTTTAGCTCGGCTAGAGCCATTTTGTATGGCGCAATAGATATAGGCTGCATGCCGGGAAGAAGATCTATACCAAAATCAATCTCCCATTCAGGAGGGACACCTGACAAATCATCAGGAAAGACCTATGGATACTCACGTACTACGTGAACTGACTGGATAGTCAGGGTTTCGGACTTGACATCCTCAACCCTAACTAGATGGTACATGCAACCCTTAGAAATCATCTTTCTAGCCTTAAGGTAGGAAATGAATTGACCTATAAGCACAACTAAACTACCCTTCCATTCTAAGACAGGCTCACTTGGAAATATGAACTCTACGGCTCGAGTTCTACAATTAATTGAAGCATAGCATGCAAATAGCCAATCCATGCCGAGAATAACATCAAAATCGGTCATGGCTAACTCTATCAAGTCTGCTAAGGTGACCTTATGAAGGACTGAGACTGGGCAACTTCTATAAACCCATCTAGATATAACTGAGTCACCTACTGGAGTGGACACTGAGAAGGGCTCTGACAAAACATCAGGACTGACTCTGAAGCTACTGGCTACATATGGTGTCACAAAATACAAGGTAGCACCCAGATCCAATAGAGCATAAACATCAATACGAAAAAATTGCAACATACCAATAACCATATCCAGGGAGACTCCTGCTCCTGACGAGAAGCTAAAGCATAGAATCTGTTCTGGCGCTGACCGCCAGCTATGCTAGTAGATGTCCTCTGATGGGCTGAGCTTGGGGAAGGAGCTGCTGAACTAGAAGTTGGGCCTCGGCCCCCAACCTAATCCTACCTCATAGCTGGACAATCTCGAAGCATGTGCCCGGGTTTCCAACACCCAAAATAAGAACCTAAACCAGCCAAGCACTGGCCTGTGTGCCCCCGACCACATTTGCGACAAGCTGGGATGCTAGAATCTGCGGGTCTGCTGCTATGACCCCTCGAGCCTGATGCTCACCCTATCTGATCATGTCTAGGCCTGGATGGCACACTCAATGCCGAAGATGCCAGGGCAGATGATCTCTGGTGAGCTTGGTTTCGGTGTCAACCACCAGACCTCTACTGAAAGAACTTGTGAATCTCGGTCCTGGCCCTCTTGGCCTCCCTCTCTCTCGAATGAGCCGCCTCCATCTGCTGGGCATACAACACCATGCGAGGGAAGTACATATCTTGGTGAAGCATAGAAATTCGGCACTCCTTGTCCAAATACCCTGCTATATCATGACCTAACCTGCTCACCCGCGCCCATTGATCAACCACTAACTCTGGGGCATATTTCGATAGGTGAGTGAACTCAATGGAATACTCTAGCACTGTCATCCTTCCCAGCTTCAGGTTTACAAACTCATCTGCCTTCAGCTCCCTCATCTCCCGAGGGAAGAACAGATCTAGGAATGCAACCTAAAACTTCTACCATGTGATTGGACCTGCTCCTGCGACCCTGCTATCCTTCCATTGGCGAAAGCAGATATGCACAACCCCCTTCAACTAGTAGGAGCCAACTCTACGCACTCAACACTATTCACCCCCATGAATTGGATGATCTTGACAATCTCATCAATGAAATCATACAGGTCCTCATCATTCTGCAATCGCGATTAGCACGAATTAGAAGGATAGAAAGACTTTTCATCGCACTACATAGATCTTGAAAAAGGGAAAATTTCCTAAACATCTAGTAGCCTCTTCGTCATAAGTGTGGCGCGCTTCACACCCATGAAAAATACTCTACATAATGTGGCTTTCAGATTCCCTAGGACACTTCAAAACCTATGGCTTTGATACCAAGTTTATCACGATCGGAACGGAGGCCCAAATAGTAGAAATGGGACAAGGGACCCCGAGAGACCCCAAGTCGACCCATGGCATAAGCATACAACTATCCCATTAATAAACTAAAGAAAACATCAATATGGCTCAGTGGAAGTCTAATTCAACATAACGTCAGAACAACATCCGAAGCTAACACATACATAAGTCTGAAAAGCCTCTAGTCTGGACGAGTTGATGGGACAAGACCCCACTAACTCAACAATACTAAAACTAAAAATACATAAAGGAAAATGATAGTCTAGTCCTTGAAGGATGAGGATTCACCAATCTGAGTAGGTACTAACTCCGGAAAGCTATCTAAGAGCGGGGCTGAAGCTGCGAGCCGGGTCCTGTATCATAAAATGATACAACATAGAAAGTATGCAGTTAGTACGTGAAATGTACCGAGTATGCAAGGTAAGTAAAACCTCTCAAGTAAAATAAATCATTTAAAACATTTCATAACATATCATAAGATTTCGAGTCTGAGGAGAAGGCCTACATGCATTCATTATGAAATCGAAATCTTATCATGACATGGCCATGCATAGCTTTAAAATATCATGACTAACTCGAATGACTCAAAGCTGAAACGTAACATTTATGATAAAAGCTGAACAATGAGTCAAATCTTGCTTTTAGAACATGCATGCTTATAGTAATAATCATGAGTAATAAATATGAAAATCTGAATCATATAGACAATGGGGGAATCGTCACTTAATCGACATACCATGATAGAGCTTACGTGGTCCCGACTACTACACTCAAGTGGGAAGAGCCGTCCAAAACCTTTTCAGGGATAAGGAAGCTACCATGATAGTGATATCAAGCTCATGGGCCATTAGGGCCAGGGATAGCTCACCAGGGAGGTCCCAATAATATAATAGTATTAACCTACATTGGCGCGTAGTTCTGGGGCATAAGGTGATCGACCCAGCCTCGATGGGGGTGTATAAAGCCAACCACGGCATATGAGGACCTGGGACCCCATCTTCGTCCCTGACGGATGGCATACCGCTCCGTAGAGCGACGTCATCTCACCTCTGGCGGGCGTCGACACAGCTAATAACCCTGTGGTCGGTTACGAAGGCTATACAGGCATAATCCATCCCAAACTAACATGAAATAATGGTCTCAGCTAATAACAATAACTAATCATAATAGACATGCTTCTGGTACTCTTATTGGGATTCAAATTGAGTTATCATGCTAAGAAAACTAACTTGCCGAAGGAAACTGCCTTAACAAATCTCGTTCGCCGATTACTGATTAACTGGCGAGTTTCAACTTGTATTCAACTGCTCTTCTCAACTGCAATCGTATAATTGGAAAAATGAGGCTAATTTCAGTACTAAATTCGATAAAAATGATAACTTTATATATAAATATTAAATATACTTCAACTTTAAACACGGTTGAAAATTCATAATTTCTCGAGAATCCAGAAGGGAGAAATGCTTAATTTAAGCCTGTGATCATATTGACACTAGTTTAAAGCAATTATGACAACTTTGGCTCAGTTGAGTTATGATTTGCAGGGCGAATTTTGCGAAACTAACTCCGTAGTAATGCTCCCTGCAGCCTTATACTTCGATACCCGAAGCTAATTTGAATTCGAGTAGCGTTTCATAGCGTAAACGGAGAAAATTTATTTGATTTCTCGTGGTTTCTCTCTTCTGCCCACATATATTTTGAAATATAACTTAAAATCAAAGGGAGGGGCTTATATATACTTAAGGCGATGGACAGGGGTCCGTGGCACGGACCCTGTCGCTCTAATTTGCGGGCGTGCCACGGAGCCCATCACGGAGGGCATGGTCATGCCATGCTGCCACTTTTGGCAATTGGCCCGGCCTCATCCCATGCGGTCCCGACTACATGTTCGTTCGACCTTTCCCCGGGCCCTTTCTCGTACGTATTATATTTTAAAACTCTTAACGAACATACGAATAGGCTGTGTAAACATTAGATACCTACGGGGTGTAACATCCTCCCCCCCTAGAAAAATTCATCCTCGAATGTCTTACTTTAACTTATAGGCATGTTAACCCTTATCACTACTTATTCTGGAAAAATTTCGGCAGAGTCTCCCCTGTAATGTGGACTATCCAAAAATTCTGAAACGCAGAAAAGTCCAGTACAGGCACGTCATATTATACTATCACAACTATTTCACAATAAGACTGGAGTCAAATGAGCAATATATGTAACACAAATCATGAAACAACGACTGAATCAATAACTTACCTATCTGTATAGTCTTGACTAGGCTTGGAACAAATGAGGATATCTGGATTTCATGTTGTCCTCAGTTTCCCAAGCCATTTCCTCTCTATTTTTATTTCTCCATAGTACTTAATAGTGGCAACATCTTTAGTCCTCAACCTGCGAAGCTGTCGATCTAATGTAGCTACTGGAACCTCTTCATAGGCTAATTCCTCAGTGACTTGGACCTCCTCAACTATCACAACTCGGGATAGGTCCCCTATGCACTTTCGTAGCATCGACACATGGAAGACCGGATGAACGAATTCTAATTCTGAAGGCAAGTCTAGCTCGTATGCCACCTGACCTATTCTCCGGAGTATTTGATACAGCCCAATAAACCTTGGGCTGAGCTTACCCTTTTTGCCAAACCTCATTACGCCCTTCATTGGCGAGATTTTTAGAAATACCCAATCACCTACACTGAACTCTAGGTTTCTATGCCGCATATCAGCGTAAGATTTCTGGCGGCTCTGAGCTATCAGCAGACGTTCCCTGATAAGCTTTACTTTCTCTTCTGACTGGTGAATTATATCCGGCCCAATTCACCCTGTCTCTCCAACCTCGAACCAACTAACTGGGGACCTATCTTTCCGCCCATATAAGGACTAATAAGGCGCCATTTGAATCGCTGAATGGTAACTGTTATTGTAAGCAAACTCAATAAGGTGTAAATGTTCCTCCCAGCTGCCCCCAAAGTCTAGCACGCACACCCGTAACATATCTTCGAGCCTCTAGATTGTACATTCTTCTTGCCCATCTGTCTAAGGGTGGAATACTGTACTCAGATTAACCTCGCTTCCCGAACCTCTCTGGAAAGATTTCCAGAATCTAGCTGTGAATTGTGCTCCCCTGTCAGAAATGATAGATACTGGGACACCATGTATTTTGACTACCTCCCTAATATAAAGCTCGGCATAATCCTCAGCTGAGAAAGTGGTCCTGATTGGCATAAAGTGAGCTGATTTCATCAACCTGTCAACAATCAACCGAATAGCATCAAATTTGCGTCTAGTACGGGGTAATCCTATCACAAAAACCATATTAATGGCCTCCCATTTCCACATAGGCACTTTTATCTCTTGTGTCAGTCCGCCGGGTTTCTGATGTTCGGCTTTCTCCTACTGGAAATTAGGACATTGAGCTACAAATTTTGCTATCTCCTTTTCCATTCCTGACCACCAGTAAATCTCTTTTATATCATGATACATCTTTGTTGAACCCGGATGAAGAGAGTAACGGAAATAATGCATCTCACCCATAATTTGCTGCCGAAGTCTTGTTGCGTCCGGAACACAGAGGTGGTCCCTATATCTCAAAGCTCCATATTTGGTTACCTGGAAATCTGTAACTTCACCTCATTGAACCTTATCTTTGAGCTGAACCAGGTTAGGGTCTTCGCACTGCCATGCTTTCACTTTCACAACTAATGACGATACCGCCGTATTCTGAATTACTGCTCCACTGTCTCCTGAATCTACTATACGGATGGCCAAACTGGCTAACTGATGCAATTCTTAGGCCAGTTCAATTATCCTAGCTTCAGGTGTACTAAAATTCCCATGGATTTATGGCTGAGGGCATCGGCTATAACATAGGCTTTCCCTGGATGGTACAAGATATTTACATCATAGTGTTTCAACAACTCTAACCAGCGACGCTGCCGTAGATTCAACTCTTTCTGTGTGAAGATATACTAGAGGCTCTTATGATCAGTGAAAATATCTACATGAATGCCATACAGATAGTGTCTCCATATTTTCAAGGCATGAATCACCGCGGCTAATTCCAGGTCATGGGTGTGATAGTTCTTCTCATGTTTCTTAACTGTCTGGAAGCGTAAGAAATTACTTTACCATGTTGCATCATAACACTTCCTAACCCAATGCCTGAAGCATTGCAGTATGCTGCATAACCCTCTGATCCTTCTGGCAAGGCTAATACTAGTGCAGAGGTCTGTCTATTTTTCAACTCCTAAAAGCCCTGTTCACATGCTTCAGTCTAGTGAAATTTAGCTGCTTTTTGAGTTAACTTGGTCAAAGGCGCTGCTAAGGTGGAAAATCCTTCCATGAACCTCCTGTAATACCCGGGTGGTAGATCTAGGCCATGTTTGTACTGCTTCAATTTTCTGTGAGTCTACCTGAATGCCAGCATCCGACACAATGTGGCCCAAAAAGGCCATTGAATTCAGCCAAAATTCAAAGTTAGGAAACTTCGCATATAACTGGCGATTCCTGAGAGTCTGGAGCACTATTTGTATGTAATCCCGGTGATCTGCCTTTGAGTGGGAATATACCATAATATCATCAATAAATACTATCACCAACAGGTCTAGATACGGCCTAAAGATACTGTTCATCAAGTCCATGAACACTACTAGAGCATTTGTCAACCCGAAGGACATGACTAGAAATTCAAAATGTCCATACCTGGTCTTGAAAGAGGTTTTTGGAATATCCTTTTCACGAACCCGAACCTGATGGTACCTTGACCTTAAGTCAATTTTTGAGAAATACCTTGCCCCTTGCAACTGGTCAAACAAGTCGTCTATTTGGGGAAACAAGTACTTATTCTTGATAGTGACTTTATTCAGCTGCCGGTAATCTATACACATACAGAGGGAGCCATCCTTCTTTCTCACAAACAGAACTGGTGCTCCCCATGGTGAAGTACTCGGCCTGATGAAGACCTTATCTAACAGATCTTTCAACTGTTCCTTCAATTCTATAAGCTCGCAGGAGCCTGATCTTGGGCAAATTTATATGCCCAAGTGATACTCAAAAGTACCATTTTAGCCTTGTTTATTTATCAATGTGTATACATTCTCATGTAATTGGTAATAAAATGTGAATTTATACTAACCAACATGATTAGCATTGTTTTGCAGGTAAAATGTAATTTCGGGAAGCTAAAATGCATGTTGGAGGATATCGGGGTTGGTCTTGTATGCGAGCAAGGGACAAGACATTGGACAACATGAAATAAAAGGGCTCCGCGATGGAGCCGTGTCACGCTGCCATCGCGGAGGCCTTCTGCCTGGATAGGGAAATTTCGCCCAAATTCCAGAGAGGGTACGCGATGGGTCCGTGGCACGGTGGCTTGGCTCCGCGTTGCACGCCGTGCCACGTTGGGCTTTATTTCCTGGACCCCCAGTTCCAGTGAAGGTCCATATCCGTAGCGTGTCACGGAGGCAGTGCTCCGCGATGCACTCCGTGACACGTTGCTTGTTATTCCGGGAAAAATTCCCACTAGTATAAATAGAACACTTAGGTTCATTTTTCAATATTCTGACTTGGTGGAGCAAGAACGTGGGTTACAGGTAGTTGAGGGGACGAAATTATCAGGGTTTTTCTCTCTTTCCTTCTTCTGGTATTCAATTGCTTGTATGTTTAACACTCATTTAACGATGTTTAATCCACAAATGAGTGGCTAATTCATCTTCTTGCTGAGGTTATGAACACTTGTAATGAAATGTGATCATTGATTCTTTGGTTTTTCATCTTTTCTTCCATGGTTGTTCTATTAATTCTTGTTCTTACTGCATTAATGTGTGGCCTACGTTAATGTACATCTAAAAAGTCCGGTTTCACTCGAGAGAGCAAGAAATTGGAAAGTTGTGAATTAATAGGATATGATCTTTTCTTGGTTTGGGAAAATTGGGAATTGATTTACTTTCAGGATAGAAATATACCTAAAATTTGTATTAGTCAATGTAGGAACCGGGTTTGTATGGGTAGAACATGAATTGCATTTAATCACAGAAATGTAGGTGGATGGTTCATGATTCTTAAGTGAGGTTAAATACGAGAGTTTTAATCTCTTGGCAAATGTTCTTGGCTAGCAACCGGAGGAAAAGACTAACAAAATTACATCGATAATTAATTTCATTACATGTTCGTTTAACCTCAGCATGCTCTCATTCATAGTTCAGATTCAAATTAGATAGTTATTTTAGATTTAGCATAAAAATTATAAAAAAAATATCAAACTCTTGGTTACACCGTTGTCTGCATTTTTAGAATCAAAATATAGTACACTTGAGCAGATTGCACTTCATCCCAGTCCTTGTGGGATCGATACTTGGCTTACTTAAGCCACTTTACTACTTGTTTGACCACGTGCACTTGCGTGTGAGTTATATACCCATATAACACCAGCCGAACAAGTTTTTGGCACCGTTGCCGGGGACTGGCAATTGGTGAATTTGTTTTAAGTGTTAATTTACTGTATTTTTATTTTCTTAGTGTTGACAACTTGGTCTTAGCCTGTATTTTGCAGATTTAATTTCTGTTGAACAATGGCAAGAGACAAGGAGCTGGTGGACTCGTATATAGAGCCAGAAAGAATATTTCACAGTAAAAGGAGAGAAGCTCTACAAAAAAAGCTGCAGTTGCTCAGACAGACGATCATGGAGCAACAACAGAATCCACCGGTAGTACGGGCAGTGTTAGTGCTCGAAGAAGTAGCAGTTCGGCCGGTTCGCGAGGTGGCAATCCCACATGCTAATAATGTCACATCTAGCATCCGCAAACCTGAGCCAGGAGGGAGGTTTGAACTTAAGCAGAATATGGTGCAATTGCTGCACACTAGCGGGCAGTTTACCGGTCTCCCTAATGAAGATCCACAGCAGCATCTCCAAAATTTTTTGGAGATAAGTGACACTTATATCCCCGCTGGAGTGTCATCAGATTATGTCCGGCTTACATTGTTCCCATTTTCTCTATTGGGAGAAGCCAAGAGGTGGTTGAAAGCTGAGCCACCAAATTCTATTTCTACGTGGGATGATCTTGCAAGGAAATTTTTGATAAGGTTTTTTTCCCTCCGGTAAAACAGCAAGACTTAGAAGTCAGATTCTAAGTTTCAAACAGAGAGAGGGAGAGAATTTATATCAGGCCTGGGAGAGATTCAAATCCATGTTGCGGGATTGTCCTTATCATCATCAGTCCAATGATGTGCTGGTGCACACTTTTATAGAGGGTTTGGAACCCCACACAAAAATATTTCTAGACTCAGCAGCTGGAGGACAAGCGCTGGAGAAAACTTATGAGGAGCTGTATACCTTGTTGAACCGTATTTCGCAGGGCAATCCGGAATGGAATGCTGATTCATCAAGAGACGGGACAAGGAAAGCAACAGGAATGCTAGAAGTGGATGGGTTTATAGCTATTGCTGCACAAATAGCTGCATTACAAAATCAACTTAACACCCACTTCAGCAACATGTCAATGAACCAGCCTCAAGCCCCAGTTAATGCAGTGCAGCAAATGTGGTGTGAAGTGTGTGGAAGCAGTGAGCACTCAGCTGAGTGTTGTGGAGCCAATCCTGACTCAGTAAAACTTTGTGGGAAATGTGCAAAGGAACCACCAGCAGTATGGTAATAGCTACAATTCCAATTGGAGGAATCACCCTAATTTCTCCTGGGGTAGCAACAACCATCAGGGGCAAAGTTCGGGTCAGAGTGTGCAAAGGAACCAAGGAGGGCAGCAGAATTATCAAGCACAATTCAGAAACAACAATGCACCTTCTCCACCACCATCACCCAACATTGAGGA
Organism: Datura wrightii; assembly: GCA_035772735.1. NCBI lineage: Eukaryota > Viridiplantae > Streptophyta > Magnoliopsida > Solanales > Solanaceae > Datura > Datura wrightii. The sequence continues at coordinate 105,484,859 of JASDFA010000016.1, read as the reverse complement.
GATGTTCAAGACCATGATAGCTAACCAAGCTCAATTGCAGGCTGACTATGTGAAATTGGCAGTCGAAGTGAAAAACAACCAGTTAGCTACCAAGGCACTTGAATATCAATTTGGGCAATTTGCTAGAGCCCAAAACACAAGGCCTAGAGGAAGACTGCCGAGCGACACAGATCCCAATCCCAAGCAGGTGAATGCAGTGACCACAAGGAGTGGTTTGCAGTTGAAAGAGGTGGAACCAGAAAGACCACCTCAGCAATCGGGAGCAGCAGAAGTCGAGAGGGAGCAAAGTACTGAGAGGGGGAAGACTAAGGAAGCTGAATCAGAAAGATCACCACCCCCGTTCCCTCAACGATTAAAGAAACACAAGGAGGAGACGTGTTTCAAGAAATTCATGGAGGTGCTGAAATAGGTACATATTAACTTACCTCTTGTTGATGTTTTGCAGGGAGTGCCGAAATATGCTAAGTATATAAAGGACATTGTGGCAAACAAAAGTCGGTTGAATGAGTATGCTACAGTGGCTCTAACGGAGGAGTGCACTTCCCGGATTCAAAACAGACTGCCCATAAAGCTACCCTGGGAGCTTTACTATCCAGATTACTATTGGGCAGAGCATCTGAGCTCGTGGATTGTGTGATTTGGGAGCGAGCATAAATTTGATGCCGTCATCGGTATTCAAAAAGTTGGGTCTAGGGAGTCCTAGACCCGTAACAGTAATCTTGCAATTGGTGGATTGGTCCTTAGCCAGACCTGATGGCATTGTGGAGGACGTTCTGGTGCAAGTTAGCTCCCTAATTTTCCCGATAGATTTTGTCGTGCTGGATTTTGAACCAGACGCGGAAGTCCCATTTATTTTGGGACGTCCTTTCTTGGCAACCGGGAAAGCACTAATTGATGTAGTTGTGGGGTAGCTAACAATGCGAGCACATGACGAAATAGAGGTATTTGATATGTTTAAAGCCATGAAGCTGCCAGCTATACATGAGGAGCTTTCAGCAATCAGTGTGGTTGAACATGAAAAATTCGTCAGATTGTTGAATCTCAAGACCCATTGGAAAGAGTGTTGACGCACTCCGATCATTTTGGAGATAGAGAGGCATATGGAATGGTCCAAATGTTGAATCAAGCACAAAATCATCCGAGGAGACAGGAATTTCAATCATTGATGAGTCTCTAGAACCTTTGCTGAAACCATCCGTTGAGGAGGCACCGAAGCTGGAGCTGAAAGAATTGCCTCCCCATTTAAAATATATCTTTTTGGGGGAGGATGAGACGTTACCAGTCATCATCTCTACAGACTTGACGGAGGCACAGGAGAAGGAAGCATTGGGTGTCCTCAGAAAAAGGAAGAAAGCAATGGGTTGGCAAATGTCAGACATTCAGGGTATCAATCCAGCTTTTTGCACACACAGGATATTCATGGAGACAGGAGCCAAACCAACCGTTCAGCCACATCGGAGACTAAATCCAGCAATGAAGGATGTGGTGAGGAAAGAAATAATCAAGTGGCTTGATGCAGGTGTGGTCTACCCGATCTCAGACAGTGAATGGGTCAGCCCCGTTCAGTGTGTTCCAAAGAAAGGGGGGATGACTGTGGTCACCAATGAGAAAAATGAGTTAATTCCTACCCGAACCGTCACAGGCTGGCGGATTTGCATGGATTACAGGAAGCTTAATGAAGCCACGAGGAAAGATCATTACCCCATCCCGTTTATTGATCAAATATTGGATAGGTTGGCTGGACAGGAATATTATTGTTTCCTTGATGGGTACTCTGGTTATAACCAAATAGCCATAGCTCCTGAGGATCAAGAGAAGACTACTTTTACCTGTCCTTATGGGACATATGCTTTCAGGCGAATGCCGTTTGGGTTATGCAATGCACCCGCCACATTCCAGAGATGCATGATGGTTATTTTCCATGACATGGTGGAGGATTTTGTTGAGGTATATATGGATGATTTTTCTGTTTTCGGTAATTCGTTTGCTACTTGTTTGCAGAATCTTGACAGGGTGCTGGCTCGCTGTGAGGAATCCAACCTTGTACTAAATTGGGAGAAATGCCACTTCTTAGTGAAGGAGGGTATTGTCCTTGGCCACAAAGTGTCTCGAAAGGGGTTGGAAGTCGATCGTGCTAAGATCGAGGTTATTGAAAAGTTGCCACCACCTGTGTCAGTGAAAGGTGTGCGCAGTTTTCTTGGGCATGCAGGATTCTACAGACGATTCATCAAAAACTTTTCCAAAATTTCTAGACCACTATGCAGATTGCTAGAAAAAGAGGTAAAGTTTGAGTTGAATGATGAGTGTGTTAAAGCATTCGAAGAGTTGAAGCAGAAATTGATAGAAGCACCTATCCTTACTTCTCCGGACTGGGAACAACCATTTGAGCTGATGTGTGATGCCAGTGATGCGGCTGTGGGAGCCGTATTGGGGCAAAGAAAAAATAGAATCTTTCATTCTATTCATTATGCAAGCAAAATGCTGAATACGACCCAAAGCAATTACACAGTCACAGAGAAGGAAATGCTAGCCTTGGTGTTTGCATTTGACAAATTCAGGTCCTATTTGGTGGGTTCAAAAGTTGTGGTGTACACCGACCATGCAGCGATTCGGTACCTATTCAACAAGAAGGATGCTAAGCCCAGGTTGATCAAATGGATCTTATTGTTGCAGGAGTTCGACCTTGAGATCAAAGACAGAAAGGGGAGCGAGAATCAGGTAGCAGATCACCTATCACGAATGGAAAGCCGGTCGCATGTGATGGAAAGTGATAACATAAATGAAGAGTTCCCAGATGAGCAACTCTTGGCAGTTGGGGAAGCTGAAGTTCCCTGGTACGCAGACATAGTCAACTTGCTAGTGAGTGGAGTCTACCCACCTGAGGCAACAGACCAGTAGAGAAGGAAATTGATGCATGATTGCCGGCACTTTGTTTGGGATGAACCATATTTATTTAAACAAGGACCAAATCAGGTAATGAGAAGATGCATCCCAGAGAGTCAGATTGCAGAGGTGTTGAGGGGCTGTCATTCTTCATTGTATGGGGGTCATCACGGAGGCGAGAGAACAACACACAAGGTTCTACAGTCAGGTTTCTTTTGGCCGACACTATTCAGAGACTCTATGGCATACGTCAAAATGTGTGATAGATGTCAGTGTACAGGAGCAATTGGCAGAAGACAAGAGATGCCGCTGCAGAATATATTGGAAGTTGAGCCCTTTGATGTATGGGGCATTGACTTCATGGGCCCATTCCCACCGTCATTTGGTAATCGTTACATCTTGGTGGCCGTAGATTATGTATCAAAATGGGTGGAAGCAATAGCTTGTCCCAGGAATGACAAAAAGGTAGTAACGAAGTTTGTGAAAAAACATATCCTCACCAGGTTCGTAACACCCCGAGCCATTATCAGCGATGGAGGGGCTCATTTTGTCAATACAAGTTTCAAGAAATTACTAGCCAAGTATGGGGTGCGCCATAAAGTGGAGACATCATACCACCCCCAAACTAGTGGGCAAGTAGAGGTGTCAAATAGAGAAGTGAAGTAGATTCTCCAGAAAATGGTAAATACACAACGGAATGATTGGTCAAGTAAACTTGATGATGCGTTGTGGGCATACAAAACTGCTTACAAGACACTGATTGGAACCTCACCATACCGACTGGTCTATGGTAAAGCATGTCATCTTCCGGTGGAGTTAGAGCACCGAGCCTTTTGGGCTGTCAGGAAGCTAAATATGGACTTAGAGCTGGCGGGCAAGAAGAGACTAATGCAGCTCAGTGAACTGGAAGAGTTCCGTTGGCATGCCTATGAGAATGCCAAGTACTACAAGGAAAGAACGAAAAGGTGGCATGACAGGCATGTGGTGCATCGCATTTTCGAGCCAGGGCAGAAAGTCTTACTCTTCAATTCAAGATTGAAGTTGTTTCCAGGAAAGCAGAGGTCTAAATGGTCGGGACCATTTGAAGTGGTAAGAATGACCCCGCATGGGGCAGTAGAGTTGTGGCAAGAAGATCGGAGTGCCACGTTCTTAGTAAATGGCCAGAGGTGTAAGCACTACTGGGGGGAGGACGGTGATCGAGAGAAATCGTCTATCACCCTAGAGGACAATTGAGCCTAACGACGTCGAGCCAAGACGGTAAACCAGGCGCTGCACGAGAGGCTACCCGTGAAATTTTTTTTTCTCTTTGTAAAGTGTAAATAGATTTTTCTTTTTCTTTTTCTTGATTAACAACAAAATTTTTCATTTTAGTTTTTGTTTTTATTTTTTAGTTGGAGTGAAACCTATAATTCTAACCAATTTTGTATAGTGAGATGAATTTCAGGTCAAACGGAGGAAAATATGCACGGAATTGCAAAAGAAAAGTCGAGGTATGAAAATTAATAAAAAGTGGCAAAACAGTGAGCTAGGGTGATAGCTCCGTGTCACGGAGGTGGACCTCCGCGTTACCCTCCGTGACACGTTGAGGTATAATCTGAATTTTTTTTAAAATTTCCAGAATAGGTTCGCGACAGCTCCGTGTCACGGAGGCAGTGCACCGCGATGCACTCCGTGACACGTTGCCGTGTATATCGCGGCGGGTCACACAGGGTCGCCGGGTGACCCGCGCGATTTTACTACTTTTTAACCCCGAAAAACCCTCCCTTTCCCTTATTTTTCAATCACTCCGCGACCAAACTCCCCCAAAACCCATCCCCCTTCAACGTGACACAGAGTAGGCTAAGAAAATCATCAAGTTTGCTTCAATTCTTTAACTCCAAGGTATGTTCTTCGATTCCACCTCATTTCTTGTCGAATTTCTTCGATATTGAGCATGTGAGGTGAGCTAAGTTTGCCCTAACTAGAAATTAATTACGAATTCAAGTGAATTGTTGTTGATGAATGTTCGGAATGTCATTATGATTGCTTGAACTCGTTAATTGCATAATTCAATCGAATTTTCTTGATACTATCAATTCTAGGGCTTGTTCTTGAATTTGAAGTAGAAAATGTAGTGAACTTGTGAAATTCATGCCGGGATGTACATGTTGAATGAGATGAGTTGATGTACTAATTGTTAGGATGTTGAAATAACGACGGATTCTCGGGTTAGAGGAATATTGAAATTGCAAGAATTGGGTTGGTTGTATAGGTTCGCGTAGATAAATTTTTGTTGTTGTTTTCATTTCTTTGTTTTTTCCTTGCTAAGTGCGATGGGTTAAAAGGTTATCGATGGTAATGATTGTAATTAGCTGTACGAAGTTTGAGTAGTACATAGAATATATACCGTCGAATTCTTCGTATGCACTAAGCATGTCTGTATAAGTTGGTTGTTTATTTGTAGAAATAAAGATAATCTTGCTGGTATGTTGTAACTGTAGCTATGGACTAAGTGTGGGGTAGCCTAGCTCAACCCAACCTTAGCCGAAGTTAATACTCAGTGGCTTAACATTGATCTTGTCTACTTGGGTTGACAGGTAAAATGGCAAGCAGACAAGAAAAAGGGAAAGGCGCATCAACATCTGGCGCCGGAAGGACGTGAATCAGACTGGGCACAGCAGTCCCAGCAGCACCAGCAGTTCCACGCGGCCAACGCCGCCAATACAGAACAAGATGGGTGACGGATGAGGGAAAGAAGTGGTACGCAAAGCACAAAGAAAACAAATACTTCCTCGAGGAGCATATAGCACGGGAACCATTGGCACAGGAGTTCCCTAGGATGGTCCACCGAATCGAGGCAGCTGGGCTCAATTTCATCTTTGAAGAGCCCAAGGAATGTAACTTGCACCATCGTTCAGGAATTTTATGCCAACTGGAACCCGACTATCAGAAGTCACACCATCAAAATTAGAGGGCAAATAGTCACTTTGGAGCCCCACCACCTCAATGCCATCATAGGAGGGCGGGACACAGACGCCCACGTACTCCGACAGCTGAACACTACCCCACCATATGCGGACATCAGACGCACCTTGTGTGGGATCCAATCGATAGCTAGATGGAGCAGACACAAAGAGAGGGGCTACCACCAGACTTTGCCCTATTCACAGATGAATAGGGAAGCCAAAATATGGCTGAAGATTGTCTGTTCCTGCCTAATCTCGGGGGTACATATGACAGATGTAACCCGGGATTGTGTATGCCTGGTGTACGCCCTGATGAAAGGGCTGGAGATCAACGTGGGGGCAGTGATTATCTCCGCCATGAAGAGAGCCCAGTTGCATCAGGAGCACAGGCATGGCTTTGGTGGACTACTCACCACCTTCCTCTTGGGCCTAGATGTCGAGGAAGAGGCCCTTGATTATATCCCGCAGATGGAGCGGCGGGCCTTAGATGTTACTAAAACTAAGGCACCCGACACCACCCACGGGCCAGTGCTTACACATGGCGAGTGACACGCTCGTGATGATCAGTATATGGCTCGCATGTATGGGATGCAAATGCTCCAGCTGAGGATAGGCGGGAGGCCAGCGACAGAGGAGGAGCTATGGCCGCTCGAGCTAGACTACCCCTTCGGTGAGAACGCCAGGGCTCTATGCCGAGTGGGGCCAGCATTTGTAGAGCCCACGGATGATGACGTCCCCACAGACGAGGAGACACATCGGGAGGACTCCGATGTGGAGTCCGATGAAGACGATGGGGGTGATTCAGACATGGGAGATGAAGCAGCAGCACCCGACGAAGAAGTGTAGTACTTTGATTGATCAGGGAGTTCCACCACCCGATTTTGTGCTATTTTAATTTTTGTGAACACTGGGGACAGTGTTCGAGCTAAGTGTGGGGTGGGAGTAGTTAGGTGTTGGGCTGTGCTGTTATGTATGTATGCTCTAATCTGTTGTCGTGCATGTGAAATTTTGTTGTTCCCTGTGATTTATGAATTGTTAAGTTGTTGTTTTGTATTGTAAATTTATGTGAAATTGACGTGTGTTGCTGAATGTGCTAGCTGATTTTGTACATATTTTTGTTATCGAAATGATCGATATTTTTAAATTTTTTTCAATTCTTGGGTTTCTCGGCGTTTGTTTTCGGTTCTTTTACCGAGAATGGTCCCATTGAACCAAAGTCATAGTAGTGACCGTTCCCTATGATGGATGGATGACGACCGTCTTAAGGGAAATGTAGTCGTTAGGAGCAGTTTTTTTAATTATTTTTCAGTTTTTCTTTGGTGGGTTGCATCCCAAAACCTGTAGTTACTGTATGGTTGCGAAATTCTGGTTGCGTGTTGTACATGATATTTAAAATGCAAAGGTGATTCGAATGAAAGCATGCAAATTTGTAAATATGTTGAGATACCTAGGCCATAGAGTTCGATTCAGTGTGATTGAGGCTTAATGTTTGAATTCCTGTAATTAGCTGATTGAAGAGTCTGTGAATACATCTTGAATTGAGAATGTGCAATAAGTGTGAAGTGAGGTGTTGTTATTCCATGCTGTGTGAAATGTCTAGAACTTGCCTAGTGTGTGTACAAAACGAAATGAAGGAGGTGTATTATAGGAAAGGATGTAGGCATTTCTTTGTTTTAACCGAGAGTTTCTATTTTTCCTTGTCGTATCCACCTTGATTGTATACCCTAGTCAGCCCGTTGAGCCTTTAGCCTATTATTTTTTTTCTTTTGTCAAAAAGTGTCACCGAGCTTATTCCCTTCTTTTCATTAGCCGTAAAGTCGATACAAAACTCTTAAGCGCTTAAGAAGAGAAAATCATTTTCCCAAAGTGTCAAAGAGTGAGAATGGTGAAAAGGAAAAGAAAAGTAGAGTGATAGAAGAAAAGAAAAGGTTGAAGGTGCACTTGTTATAAATAAACTATAATGAAGGTGCATGAATACTCTTTGTTGTTGTGTCAAGTGTGCTTAATAAGATGGGCCAAACTAAAGAAAAACATCAAGAATGGGAGGGTGAAAGAAGAAACAATGTCCATGAGTTGATGGGATGTGTTGAAAAGGCGCTTAAGGATGCTAGTGGATATTATTGGCTAACCCAATATTTACTAGTTCCGTAGCTTCCATTACAACCAGTTAAAGTCCTACGTGATCTTACATCGCACTTCTTTATATTAGCGGAGTAATACTCTAAGGGCAAGCTTATGGGTCATGACATGATGCATGTGAATTCTTTTGGGAGAGAGAGCGAAATTGTGTTTACATGCCCCTGTTTAAAATGTTGTGAGTCATATGAGCAAAAAGGGAAGATTCTCTTGTGTTGTGAGGGCACATGCTTGATGAGAGATCAATTTTCGTGTCGAATATCTTGATCAGCTGATTTGCATGAGTTTGCCAATATCGAGAGTCGATTATTAAGTCTAGGAGGTCTTGATGTATTGAAGGTCATTGCATTGATAGGACCATGCATGTTTTCTTGATGATTTGCTGTATTGAATAATCGGTATGACCGTAGCCTAAATTGTCGAACCAAAGTAGTGAGGTTGGGATGTAAATTGCATGAAGTGTAGGATTGCTGTTCGAGGACGAACAAGGATTTAAGTGTGGGGTAAGTGATCTTGGGCAAATTTATATGCCCAAGTGATACTCAAAAGTACCATTTTAGCCTTGTTTATCTATCAATGTGTATACATTCTCATGTAATTGGTAATAAAATGTGAATTTATACTAACCAACATGATTAGCATTATTTTGCAGGTAAAATGTAATTTCGGGAAGCTAAAATGCATGTTGGAGGATATCGGGGTTGGACTTGGATGCGAGCAAGGGATAAGACATTGGACAGCATGAAATAAAGGGGCTCCGCGATGGAGCCGTGTCACGCTGCCATCGCGGAGGCCTTCTGCCTGGATAGGGAAATTTCGCCCAAATTCTAGAGAGGGTACGCGATGGGTCCGTGGCATGGTGGCTTGGCTCCGCGTTGCACGCTGTGCCACGTAGGGCTTTATTTCCTGGACCCCCAGTTCCAGTGAAGGTCCGCGTCCGTAGCGTGTCACGGAGGCAGTGCTCCGCGATGCACTCCGTGACACGTTGCTTGTTATTCCGGGAGAAATTCCCACTAGTATAAATAGAACACTTAGGTTCATTTTTCAATATTCTGACTTGGTGGAGCAAGAACGTGGCTTACAGGCAGTTGAGGGGACGAAATTATCAGGGTTTTTCTCTCTTTCCTTCTTCTGGTATTCAATTGCTTGTATGTTTAACACTCATTTAACGATGTTTAATCCACAAATGAGTGGCTAATTCATCTTCTTGCTGAGGTTATGAACACTTGTAATGAAATGTGATCATTGATTCTTTGGTTTTTCATCTTTTCTTCCATGGTTGTTCTATTAATTCTTGTTCTTACTGCATTAATGTGTGGCCTACGTTAATGTACATCTAAAAAGTCCGGTTTCACTCGAGAGAGCAAGAAATTGGAAAGTTGTGAATTAATAGGATATGATCTTTTCTTGGTTTGGGAAAATTGGGAATTGATTTACCTTCAGGATAGAAATATACCTGAAAGTCGTATTAGTCAATGTAGGAACCGGGTTTGTATGGGTAGAACATGAATTGCATTTAATCACAGAAATGTAGGTGGATGGTTCATGATTCTTAAGTGAGGTTAAATACGAGAGTTTTAATCTCTTGGCAAATGTTCTTGGCTAGCAACCGGAGGAAAAGACTAACCAAATTACATCGATAATTAATTTCATTACATGTTCATTTAACCTCAGTATGCTCTCATTCATACTTCAGATTCAAATTAGATAGTTATTTTAGATTTAGCATAAAAATTATAAAACAAAATATCAAACTCTTGGTTACACTGTTGTCTGCATTTTTAGAATCAAAATATAGTACACTTGAGCAGATTGCACTTCATCCCAGTCCCCGTGGGATCGATACTTGGCTTACTTAAGCCACTTTACTACTTGTTCGACCATGTGCACTTGCGTGTGAGTTATATACCCATATAACACTAGCAGAACAGAGCCATTCGGTATGGAGGAATAGATATACGCTGGGTGCCTGGTAGTATATCAATTACAAAGTCGATTTATCATTCTGGGGGAATGCCAGGTAGTTCATCTAGGAATACATCTGGAAATTCATTAACTACTAGAATGGACTGAAGAGTCAGAGGTTCTGCTTGGATATTCTGAACCCTGACAAATGATAAATACATCCTTTCACTATCAATTTTCTCGACCGAAGATAGGAAATAAACCTACCTTTTGGCATGGATTCACTACCTTTCCATTCCCGTACAACCTCCCTTGGAAAGTGGAATCGGACAGTCTTGGTCCAACATTCGACATTGGCATAGCATGGCACCAGCCAATCCATACCTATAATTGCATCAAAATCAATCATTTCTAGTTCTATCAAGTATGCTAAAGTCTGACGACCAACAACCTCTCCTATGCATCCCCAGTAGACCCTCTTAGCTATGATAGAGTCATCAACGGGTGTAGACACTAGAAAAGGTTGCTGAAGCAATTCTGGAATAATACCAAACTTTCGAGCTACTAATGGTGTAACATAAGACAAGGTGGATCCTAGGTCTATCAGTACATAAATGGAACAAGAGAAAATGTCCAATATACCGGTGACGACTCTAACTCCTGTCTTTCGGATAAGGCATAAGTGCAATCTGGACCGGTACCTAAGCTAGATGCCCCTGATCTGCCTCGGCCTCTGCCGGCTGGAGTTGAGGGTCTACGCCCTGCTAGAGATGCTGGGGCACGTGATCCCATTAAAGATCTATCCTGTCGGTCCCGATCACTCTGACCCTGGCTGGACAATCCCTCATCTGATGACCCTCCTATCCATAGGTATAACATGCTATGGAACCATACCTGCATGCCCCAGAGTGACGTCGACTGCAGACAGGGCAAAGTGGCACAATGAATCTGCTCTGCTCTGCTCCTTTCTATTGTTGTGGACCTGCTGATCGTGAGTTCTTGTCGGGTCCTGACTGCCCCCGATGACCTGATCCACTCCCCTGCTGCTGTTGTGGGGGTGGGAGTCTAGGTGGTCTGCCTGAAAATCATAGCCTGGTTCCCCCTGGAACTACACTTGCATGTCACTGGGTCTGGCCCAGCGAGACTGTTCCTGATCTGCCCTTCTTATCTCCCGTTACCGTTGTCTGATCCCTTCAATATTATGAGAAAAATCCTGAATGTAGGCAATATCCACGTCCTCCCGTAGAGTGGCCGTAATACAAGTCTCCACTTATTCTGGATTCAGCCCCATAATAAACCGATGCACCCTAGCCGACATGGTATCTACAAAAGCTGGTGCATATCGGGCCAAGGATTCGAACCTCATAGCATACTCCCTGACACTCATCGGCCCCTTCTCTAGATGTAGAAACTGATCAACCCGGGCCTATCGAATTTCCCGTGGCAGGTTGTAATCCAGAAAAGCCTCTAAGAAGCTGGGCCAAGTCGGAGGGGAAAAACCTCTCCCTCGGGACCTCTCCTAACTCTCGTACCACAGTACTTCGATGTCCCATAGTCGGGATACCGCTAACTCCACAAACTCTGTAGGTGTAGCATGCATCACCCTGAAAATCCGCTGCATCTGATCCAAGAAATCCTGAGGGTCCTTCTCTCGGTCCGTCTCGGTAAACTGCGGGGGACTCAATGCGAGAAACTCCCGGACCCCCGAACTACCAGGTCCTCCTGAGGACTCTGCGACCACGGGTGCCACTGGCTGATGCTGTGCAACCATCATCTAAGCTAACATAACAGTAGCACTCCTAACCTCCTGATCCGATGGTACCGGTATAGAGACTGCTGAAGGCGGTGCCATCACGTTTGCTGCTCCAAGCAGCTCTTGATGTGGTTGAGAGTGCTGGGGAGACCTAGATGAAGTCTCCATGTCGCCCTCAGATCGAGCTGACTCTGACTGAGGCACCCTGCTAGTGCCTTCCCCTACTGCAACATCCAATCTTCTACCAGTCGTGGGGTGTCACCGGTCTATCATTTCTCTGCAGATAAAAGAATATGGTAAGCTTAGGAGCTTAACCCTATACTGTACAGCTCTATAGCACGATTGGATAAGAAGAAAAAGTAACCATCCTATCATGCCTCGCAGCCTCCTGCTTATAGAATGTGGTGCACAACACATCCATAGCCAAGACTTTACTTAGGACGGCTTGCAGACTCCCAGGAATACGACCTGCTTTGATACCAAGTTTTTCACGCTCCACCTTGGGAGGCATGACTGTCACCTGGTACCGTACTAGGGTCTGAACTAACTTAACTAGGCCTATGCACTCCTGGTGCAGGCTTACTCCCCAAATAAAGAACAATGGGCTATATCTTGGTTTTAAATACAACCTCCGGCCGACAAGGCCTTATAGCCACCTGTAAAAGAAAATAGCTAACCAAAAACAGGCAATAATAGGAAATCTTATACGAGCCGACTAGACCATCATGATGTCTTGTTATGGCCGACAAGGCCACTAATTTGTCAGCTAAACAAGGCCCCACACGGCCAACATGTAAATTAAAGCACATATAGGCCCCACATGGCCAATAACAGCTAACCACAGGGAAATAGAAATAATCTGCAAGCCTCTAGGAGTAATATGATGGTCGGGACAGGGCCCTGACCTACCCATGAACTATACAATCAAAAGAAGTAAACCTTCTATCTATAAACTCTGGAAGAAAGGAGACGACTGCTCTGGTGATGCTAGCTGAAAGCTACAAGGGACCTGCTCCTCGTCTATCCATACCTACAGGCAAGTAATGCAGCGCCCCAAAAAGGGTGTCAGTATAATATGTACTGAATATGTAAGGCCATAACTGTATATGAATGAAATAAAGAAATAGAACAGAGAACACTGAAATGAAGGGGTAGAGATCATACCTGAGTAATAGAGCTTCTTTCTATCTAATTTTATTAATAACTAAAGCAAACAAAAATCTTACCTGGCCCCCATAAGCCGGAAGGTGCAACCAACACAGAATAACCCATCTGGGGCCCCCATAAGCCCCGGTGAGTACACTTTAGTTTATATACCCCTATAAAGGTTGCAGTGAATCAACTAATAACTACTACTGCCCTACCGGCCCCCTGGGTCTGCAACTGAGCTCTCTTGGCCACTAACTGTAGCTGTGTCTGAGTCTAGTTGACTCCTGATATCTGCACACCGGGCACTAGGCTCTATGGGTTTGTATAAAGCCAACCACGGCATATGAGGACCTTGACCCCATCTCGTCCTTGATGGATGGCATACCGCTCCGTAGAGCGACGTCATCTCGCCCCTGGCGGGCGTCGACACAGCTAATACCCCTGGGGTAAGTCATGAAGGCTATACAGGAATAATCCATTCCAAACTAACATGGAATACTGGTCTCAGCTAGTAACAACAACTAATCATAATAGACATGCTTCTGGTACTCTTAATGGGATTCAAACTGAGTTATCATGCTAAGAAAACTAACTTGCCGAAGGAAACTGCCTTAACATACCTCGTTCGCGGATTACTAATTAACTGGCGAGTTTCAACTCGTATTCATCTGCAATCGTATTATTAGAAAAGTGACGCTAATTTCAGTACTAAATTTGATAAAAACGATAAATTTTATAGAAAAATTAACTATACTTCAACTTGACGGAACACAGTCGAAAACTCATAATTTCTTGATAATCCAGAAGGGAGAAATGCTTACTTTAAGCCTGTGATCGTATTGACACTAGTTTAAAGCAATTCTGACAACTTTGGCTCGGTTGAGTCGCGATTTTCCAGGTGAATTTTGCGAAACTAACTTCGTAGTAATGCTCCCTACAACCTTATACTTCGATACCCGAGCTAATTTGAATTCGAGCAGCATTTCATAGCTTAAACGGAGGAAATTTATTTGATTTCTCATGTTTTCTCTCTTCTGCCCACATATATTTTGAAATATAACTTAAAATCAAAGGGAGGGGCTTATATATACTTGAGGCGGTGGACAGGGGTCCGTGGCACGGACCCTGTCGTGCCAATTTGCGGGTGTGCCACAGAGCCCATCACGGAGGGCATGGTCCGTGCCACGCTGCCCCTTTGGGCAGCTGGCTCGACCTCCTTCCGCGCGGTCCCGACTACGTATTCGTCTGACCTTTCCCCGGGCCCTTTCTCGTACGCATTATATTTTAAAACTCTTAACCAACGTACGAATAGGCCGTCTAAACATTAGATACTTATGGGGTGTGACAATTTAATAAATATGATAGTTCAATATAACGATAAAACTATATAAATATTATTATTACAAAATTAAATATAAATAGTTTATAAAACCAAGTAAATTATATTTTGTAAATAAACCTCGTTTAATTGAAAATATGTATGTATATATATTATTAAGCAATATATTATATATGACGTAATTACATGTAATATTAGAAAATTAAAACTTGAAATTAATGTAATAAAAAATATTTTAGAAGTATAATTTAAAATAATTATGCAAAAGTTCAAATATATATATGCAAATTAATGTCAGAATATTAAAAATAATTTCGTTAAAAAGATAATTTTTTTTTAAAAATATATATAAATATATATTAATAGCAGCTTAGACGGGGCACAAAGAGGTCAAAAATTGGGTGTCAACAGCTGCCCCTTGTTTGCTCGGGAATGAAGGATGAATTGTCGAGCAAAGAATGTTGACTTAGTAGCCAATTTTGTCCGACCGAAAGAATAATTCTCGATGGGCCAGGCGAAATAAAACATAAAGTTGTGAAAGTGTTATGGCTGAGACTTTGGTATCAAGTCGCTTACATATCTCGGGTTTCACGAGAATCAGGCTGCGTGTAATTCTAGATTTAGGAACAAACGAAATTCCTAAAATAAATTAATAGAATGGGGCTTGAATAAAATTGGAAGTAGCACGAGGTGATAACATTTGGGGGGGAGGGGTGGGAGATGCGTATGAATTGTTATTTTAGTATCACATTGCGATGATATCGGGATGAGAGTTATTCAAGGCAGAAGGTAAAAAAGCGGAATGGAAGCGAAAACTGTTTTCCTTTGACAAAACATCTAGTATTGCATTTGTACCGGCATACATTAACATTACTAGATAAAATGGTTAATAATATATATAAAATATGGACTAATATAACGGTAATGCCAGAAGAAATAGCTACGAGGAAAAATATATAATTTTCTACGGAACCTCAAAAAATATGCCCCAGTTTCGATTTTCCCAAGAGGATACCTGCAAAACTTAGATGAGCTTATTAGTACTCGAATACACATGTAAAACTATTTAGAATTGATATATCCCATTTTAGGGTGGATAAACCCAATCATCTTATGAATACAAATAACCGGCTCAAATGCAAACAACGGGTTCGAAATGTAAATCACAAGGCTAAAAAATGTAAATCGTAAGGCTCAAAATTAGTTATAGGGCTCAAGTATAATTACAGGGATCAAATATAATATTCGAGCTCGATTGTCCATTTATAGGGTAGACGAATCCCAAAATATCCATATATAGCGCGGGCAAACCCGAAATATCTTATTTTAGGGTGGACGAACCCAGAATGTCCATTTATAGAGTAGATGAACCCGAAATGTCCATTTATAGGGCGGACTAATCCAATTGTCCTTTTTTAGGATGGACAAACCCAATTATCCTATTTTAGGGTGGATGAGCCCAATATGTCCTATTTTAGGGTGGACTAACCCAGTGTCCATTTTTAGGGCTGACGAGCCCAAAATGTCCTATTTTAGGGTGGACTATCCCCAGCAGAGTCACCATGCTGTCGTGTCCCATTTTCCTCGTGAAAAGCGAAACTCGACATGTGACAACTCTTTAGGATTATTTATATAAAGAGAGTCGCCACCTAACGAATTAAGGTGCGTTCGGGCACCATTCTATGCTAAAAGTCTGTTTAAACTAGCATAGGTCGCCATAGTTGGGTAAGAGTTCAAATTATCTCGAAAGGAAGGTGTTAAGCACCTTTTGAGGTTCACAAATTGGGTCCCTTCCAAATTCATTAATTATGTAGGGTAAACTAATGGCAAAAATGGATTGATTTTAACTAAGTTATTTAAAATAAAAAATCTAACTTTAAATAGGTGATTTAAACAAACATAATTTAACAACATATTCCAAGATAAAAAGATAGTTGAACCAACACATGCCTAATATTTATATAAATCTACCAATTTATACAGGCGGTTAATAAAATAACAGATAAAAAATGAGAAGAATACAAAAACAAACCAAAAGAAATTTTAAGAATTGGACCGAACCTCATAGAGGCGCCTACGTATCCCAAAAGGGAATCAGGTCAAACGTACTTTGATCTTGGGCAAATTTATATGCCCAAGTGATACTCAAATGTGGAATTTTAGCCTTGTTTATCTATCAATGTGTATACATTCTCATGTAATTGGTAATAAAATGTGAATTTATACTAACCAACATGATTAGCATTGTTTTGCAGGTAAAATGTAATTTCGGGAAGCTAAAATGCATGTTGGAGGATATCGGGGTTGGACTTGGATGCGAGCAAGGGACAAGACATTGGACAGCATAAAATAAAGGGGCTCCGCGATGGAGCCGTGTCACACTGCCATCGCGGAGGCCTTCTGCCTGGATAGGGAATTTTCGCCCAAATTCTAGAGAGAGTACGCGATGGGTCCGTGGCACGGTGGCTTGGCTCCGCGTTGCACACCGTGCCACGTTGGGCTTTATTTCCTGGACCCCCAGTTCCAGTGAAGGTCCGCATCCGTAGCGTGTCACGGAGGCAGTGCTCCACGATGCACTCCGTGACACGTTGCTCGTTATTCCGGGAAAAATTCCCACCAGTATAAATAGAACACTTAGGTTCATTTTTCAATATTCTGACTTGGTGGAGCAAGAACGTGGGTTACAGGCAGTTGAGGGGACAAAATTATCAGGGTTTTTCTCTCTTTCCTTCTCCTTGTATTCAATTGCTTGTATGTTTAACACTCATTTAAAGATGTTTAATCCACAAATGAGTGGCTAATTCCTCTTCTTGCTGAGGTTATGAACAATTGTAGTGAAATGTAATTGTTGATCATATTGGTTTTTTTCATCTTTTCTTCCATGGTTGTTCTATTAATTCTTGTTCTTACTGCATTAATGTGTGGCCTACGTTAATGTACATCTAAAAAGTTCGGTTTCACTCGATAGAGCAAGAAATTGGATAGTTGTGAATTAATAGGATATGATCTTTACTTGGTTTGGGAAAATTGAGAATTGATTTACTTTCAGGATAGAAATATACCTGAAAGTCGTATTAGTCAATTTAGGAACCGGGTTTGTATGGCTAGAACATGAATTGCATTTAATCACAGAAATGTAGGTGGATGGTTCATGATTCTTAAGTGGGGTTAAATACGAGAGTTTTAATTCCTTGGCAATAGTTCTTGACTAGCAACCGGAGGAAAAGACTAACCAAATTATGTCGATAATTAATTTCATTACATGTTCGTTTAGCCTCAGCATGCTCTCATTCATAGTTCAGACTCACATTAGATAAAAATTATAAAACAAAATATCAAACTCTTGGTTACACTGTTGTCTGCATTTTTTTTTAGAATTGGAATATAGCACACTTGAGCAGATTGCACTTCATCCCAGTCCCTGTGGGATCGATACTTGGCTTACTTAAGCCACTTTACTACTTGTTCGACCACGTGCACTGGCGTGTAGTTTTATACCTATAGCAAACGATCGAACATACTTCTGCAAAAAAATTAAGAGAGGGGGTCATTTTAACCTAACAGGATCACCCCGTGCAACTAAAATAATACTTCGCAACCGTTGAGGTTGCTCATATTATTCAGCGAGCGCAGACTATCATGTCCCACTACCCACCTAATTAATTAGTTATTAGTCTTAAATCGTTCTAAGCAAATGAAAAATACTAATGCCCTAGCATGTGCCTAGCCGTCCCAATCCTAATGTCCAAGAGGCAATGGACTACTAATTTGGATTTTTGGTCTAGACATACTTAAGGTTGTTAAAGGTGATTAATCATCAAATAAAACATATATAAAACAACAAACATATCAAGGTTCCAATATATTCTTAGATCCTATGAATATGATTTCTAGACATATGAAAACAAATCCTATGAACATGTTTTCTAGTAAAAAAAAGAATAAGATTTAAATAAGTAGCACATAATTATAACTTTGTTGGACAGGATATATAATTTTAAAAAATCAATACATGATTCAACAAAAAGGGTTTAACACTTACACACAATATTTTATTTAAATGATTAGACTAATTTATGATAGATAAAGTAATATTCTAGCAGGAAGCAACTTAGTGGCAGATTTATTAACGCGGACAACATGAGACTTATGGACATAACAATTGATTAACTGTCAATAAGATTGATTCAAACGGGTTGTTATAAATCAAATTTTAAGCCTACATGCAAGGTATATATAGAGCAGTTCATTAATGGCGAACAGATTAAGAGTACTAACACGTACTGCAAGTAATACCTATAGGCAGATTTACTAAGATTAAACATAACACATGCTTCGAATCAAGTTGTTTTAGTTCCTACAGGCATAATTTTTAGCAGAAATAATTAAGTTCATATTACTCCTATAGTCATGATATCTAATGTTACATATGATATTGCATCAATTAAATTTCTACGGGCGTGGTTTCTTCTAGTACATATTTTATTACATAAATTAAAAATTCTAAGGGAGTGATTTCTATAGAAATATCTATTTCCGTATTAATCCTATAATCGTGTTTTCTATATGAGATTTTTAATTAACAAATCAGAAATCATGATGAATGCACATACAACCACCCCTCCCTATAAACCCTTTCCACTATTATTAGCGTTATTACAATTATTACAAGTTGGTAAAAAAAATGTAAATAAATAAATACAACATGTGAAAAAAAATATTAAACTAATTCCTATAGTCTTCTCTTATCCCGGCGACTCTCCGATGGATCTCAAAATAAAATAATACCCGCTTAAAGACTAGAACAAATAATATGCACGCATAGATACTAAAGAACAATGTATGTATATGCAAATAAAACTGTGATGTCGCATCATGAGTAAATTCAAAGATTAATATTTTCTCTAAAATCTAACAAATAATAAATCAAACAAGGTCATACATATTAATCATAGTTCATGAACAATCCAAGTAATAAAAAAAATTTGCATAGTTAGATTGATTAACCAGTTGAGAAGTTTTAGTACTTAATACTGGAAGATTGATTTTGCAAAGCACAGAGACTTTTAGTTCTTGGCGAGTATGAGAAGAGAGGAAGGCAAGTTTTAAATTAAAGAGGGAATAAGAACTCTTCGGATGATATACTACTTGAGCATTACTAGAGAGACAATATATTTGAATGATAAAGAGAAGATAAAGCAAACTTGCTAAAGAGCAAGTCAGTGCCCCTCCCCATTTCAACTTATATAGCACAAAAGTCATAATCAGTCAAAGGGGGTAAAGGGAAGGAAATAACAAAAAGAATCAATTAGAGAAATTAATTTCTTTAATTAATCATAAATAAATCAAGTAGGTATATCCTAATCCAAATTTACCATAAAATTATAAAACCAAAGCTGTCCAAATAATTGAAAAAAGTGAAGGGAATATATACACTAAATACAGTTTCAGCTGGTAAAGGTAAAAAGGGAAGTAATGATTTAAAATGATCAATCAAGGCAAATTTACTTTCCTTATGCAGTAGAAAGAACCAATTAGGTGCAAAAACTTATTAAAGTTTACCATAAATAAATATATATTAAAGCCGTTAAACAATTAGAGAGGCAGAGAGAAAGGAAACAAATGATAGAGTGTGAATTTCCATAAATACATAAGTACTAAAGTGCTTATACCATGAGTCAAGTCAAACAAAAATGAAATCCTCAACGATAAGAGAGTTAATCAGCAACTAAAATGAATTAATAACCGGAGCTATCACATAGTTGACAATCAGTAAGCACACAATCATGCTCAACTATAACCACATCCAGATTTAACATATTCAAATACCTATTTTAGTAAGGTGGAGTGCAAAATTAGTGACCCAATCAAATGTAATAAAGCATTGAGGCTCAATTAAAATCTGTAGCAATCTGAAGTTTTCTCATAAAATACAAACATAGGAGACCAATAATCAACACTTAACGCATATAATTAACATTAAATATTATTATGAGAAATTAGTAAGAAGTAGAAATAATAGTATGTAAAAGAGTTTAAACCAAAGATAGATTTATGAGAATCTGTCAAAAATCTTCACGGTTCGAGTATTGGCGAGGGTCAGAGAGGAGATAAGGCTGGAGAAAAAGAACGGAAGAGAGAGGTGCCGTCGACATTAATGGAGGTCTAGTTTTGGTGAAGAGAAGAAAAAGGAGAAGGAGGAGAGAAGAGGTTGAGGGAGTGCAGTGTGGTGGTACTAGCTGCTAGAGCAGCGGGAGAGGAGGAAAGGGGCAGCAACGCTTGAGTTTTAGCGGAACAATGATCGGAGTTTCATGGTGGTCTCATCGGAGCAGGCGAGAGAAGAGAAGAAACGGAGGGAGATATGGAGGCTAGTGGTCTGCGTGGTGGTCACTGGTTGGAGCAGGCAGTGGTGCAAGTTGTAGAGGAAGAAACTGGGAGAGGGGTGCCTGTAGTCTGGTGGTTTTCCGGTTGGCGGCAGCGTGGGTTCGGGTTTGGTTGTTTCTGGCGGAGGGGAAAAAGGTGGCGACCGAAATTGGGGTTAATGGGTTTGTAGAGAAGAGAGGGGAAAGCAGAGGGAGATCTGGTGAGGTGCCCGACAGCCGAGGTCCGCCGGAGAAGATGAAGAGGGTGAAGCTGCGCGGCGGGTGAAAAGAGAAAGTGAGAAAAAATGATTTAGGGTTTGAGGGGGTATTATGCTAATAATGGAAAGTGGTAGGGTTTATTTGGATCGTAGGATTAAAAGGAATGAATCTCTGAGATCAAAACTTACATGGCTAGGTTGGGTCACGGGTCATTTGGCGGGTCGTGGATATGTTAATTGGGTTAGGAAATTAAATGGATTTAAAAGTGGCCAGATTTTAGTCAAACATGGCTAAAATTTATAAATTTAGGTAGAAAAATATATAAATCTTAAATAAATTGGAAGGAATTTTAACATAGCTTCTATATAATTAATAAAACACTATACTCACAAATAATTTAATAAATAGGTAACATAATGGTTTAATTTACGAAAAAATTATATAAACATTATTACCAATATAAATAATTTATAAACATTTAAGTAAAATCATGTAAATATTATTATGTAAATAGTTTATAAAGAAGTAAATATATATATATTTTAAAATAAAAGCCTGTTTTATAAAAGGTATGTATGCATATATATTAACACTAAATATACTACATATAACATAATTACATAATATCGAAAAAATTAATAAATGAGAACTAAATTTAAATAAAATTTTGAAAATTATAATTTGGAATGATTATTCAAAATTCAAGATTTATGATAATTAGTTATATAAATATTATTAATGCGAACAAAATAATTACGTAAAAAGATAATTTTTTAAAGCAAATATAAGCAGCATATACGGGCATAGAGAGGTCAAAATTGAGTGTCAATAATTACATCAGATACCAATTAAAAATTCATTCATCCCCGAATGTCGCTACGATATCGAGGAGGGGTTAAACAACTACCACCAAATTTTCTCTTACTCCTAGTCAGCGTAGGGACTTGTTTTACTCCTATGTTTCGGACTTCGGACTGATTATTTTCGAAACTCTTTTATTATTTTCATGTGTATCTAATAATTCTAGCGGGGTCATAATTATTCATATAGGTTTTAACCTGGATCCGAACATCAATTTACGTCGTTACCCTTCCTTCGGTGTTATGAATATTTCCCTATGTATTTGAATGTCCTAGGTATTACTGATTCGTTCGTTAACTTGGACTGATTTTTTTCAAAATGGCGGGGTTCGGCCAAGAATCCCAACAGTCACTAATTTTGACCATCTGCTGCAGCGAGTGGATTTCCCGCTATAGTGATTCTGTCGCAGCAGAAATATGGTCCGCTGCAAAGGACGACGGGATCAATTAAATGTAGAAAAGAGGGCTTTCAAATTTCATTATTCCACTTTTCCCATTTTGATTTTCACAAATCCTCTTGACTCCCCCAACGATTTTTCTCGATTTCTCAAGTAATTCTCACCCTCATGGCTTCTCTACTTCATTTACTAGTGAATTATATATGTTTATGACTTATTGCTCTTGTTTATTGGGTAGTTATAGGGTAATATACATAGGCCTCCTCATTTTGAGTTCCTAGCTAGATTTCCGTAGCATGCTAGTTGTTTTTACATCCTCATGTGTTCCCTACTGTTCTCTACATGATCCAGGTCGTTTTATGGGGTTGTAAGGACAAAAATAAGGTGGTTAGGTGGGGTGGTGGTTCTAACTTTTTTGAGCCTTTCAGGCTTGAATTCATTCCCTATTGGGGTGGGTAATAGTTGCTAGAACTTGGGAAAGTATTCTCCTTTCCTGATCTGTTGCTAACTTGGAGAAATACGGAGGTTGAAATTTCAACCTCCATTGATGAGGTTTGAATGTCTGGGGAAGATGATGTCTGCTACAGTGGAACAATTTCCACTGCAGCGGTACCAACACAGCGGGCCTCTTCTTGTTATGGAAAATTCGCTACAGCGAACACGCGTCCGCTGCAGCGGTTCGCCTGGGCAGTGGCTCCTTTGTAAGATTTTGGTCTTTCTTTTCCTTTCCTTTTTCCCGTTCCCTTAGTTGTTTTACTCTTTTAACACATTTTCCTCAATGCAGGTTAAGTATCATAGCCGCTTCTAGCAGCATTAACACCGAGGACTACATCTGTTTTGTTAATGGACAATGTCAATTTCGATATAGCAAACATGCCACGAAGGATATTCTACATGAGAGGGGTTTCTTTATGCAAGACATGGAGGAGAAAGCCCCAAAGTTCTATACTCTCCTCCATGAGATCGTGTGGGTCCGTTTGATGGAGGACCCGAGTAAGGCCAATGAGGCGTGGATGCTGGATTTTTATGCTAACATCCCCACCGTGGACTGGAGCCGGGATGAGATTACGTCAGGGGCATGTAAATTATCTTACCCCTGCTACTATAAACGATGCTCTGGGTCTACCCAACCTTCCCGAGTTTGAGCTGAAGGATCGTGACGTACTCGGGAATGGGTAGTGGCTAGTGAATACTTTAGTGGTGGAGGAGCGGAGGGATACTACCAAATAGAGCATTACCAGGACGGGCATCCAGAGTACCCACTTTACGGTGGAGGATAGGAGATGGCTCAATCTAGTGTACCGGAGGATTCTCCCGTCCTCTAATTTCCCGGACGTGACTTATCATCAGGCGTTGGTGGTAGCCGCTATTCTAAGTGGGGTGAGGGTCAATGTGGGGGCCTAGATTATTGAGGAGTGAAGATATTTCCACACAAAGACTATCATTGGCTTGCCATTTCCTTCCTTCATCACCCGACTATGGAAGCAATCCCGAGTTCACCAGGAGTCCGGGGATGTCATTGTGGATTGTGACAGGCCCTTCGATCCCTGATGGGTGAAAGGGGCTCCAGGGAGGGGCAGAAAGAAGTGGAAGTTTGCTTCAGCTGAGGGCGATGACGGGGATGAAACTGCTAGGCCCTCGGGTCCATTCGAGAGGATTGAGGCTGAGATGGACGCCATTCGTGAGCTCCTCGAAGGGTCGCCCAAACCTCTTTCCCACAACAGGCCTTCTTCCAGTCGGCTTTCCACTAGTCGACCCTCCACAGCCAACCCTCCGGTGCAGCTACCGCCAATTTAATAGGGATGAAAGGGGCGATTTCTGCTCTAGCCTAGGCCCATGTTGAGATTCGAGAGGACTTGGAGCGGGAGAGGAGAAGATGGCACTCTCGGGACAAGCTGATTGTTCTGATGTGGAAGGGGATAAAGAAGATTCTAAAGATCCTATCCCCCAAAGAAAGGCCTCCATAGGTGACCCGACATGATCTCCCCGAGTTTTCTATCCTTAGCAGGTTCAATAAGGGAGCAGATGAGGACGCAAACAATGGCAGCGATAAGGCCTTCAACTAGATGGGTCACAGTATCTCCCTCTGTTTTCAGCTCATAACTGTTTGTTGGGTAAACCCTGTTTAGGGCTTGTAAGACAATTCTAATTTATTTCTTTTCTGGTTTTTGTTGTTGGATGATGATCTTGCTTCTATCTTAATGTACGGATGCCCGTTTGGCATCCTCAGAAATTAGCCGTGTTGGCCTTCTTTATGATATCGTAGCAATTTACTTATATTCACATTCTCTACCAAATTTTATTGCTTAATACATCTTGTTGTCGCTCTCCAAACAGGAAATCCTATAATTTTTGGGGTTCTGCCCGGCAGCCGTCCACTGCAGCGGGTTCTTTTCTCCGCTATTGCGGACCCGCCACTGTGGTTCCTTACTCATTGTAGTGAGTCTACTGCGATGGGATATCTCTCACTGCAACAAAACTTGCCTAACACAACACATATATCATCTACTCGTTTCACCAAAACTTCACATAAAATACCCATTATACCAGTCAAGATACCAATTATAATAAACCCGGCAATCGTCGACAACACGATAGGAAAGAAGAAAACAAAAACTTCCTAGATGTCTCATAGCCTCTCGAAGATTAGATATGAACATCTACACAGAAATCTGCAGGAATCTACTCGATATTGAACTTGTACTTGTAGATCGATAACCTAGACACTCTGATACCAACTTGTCACGGCCCAAAAGGATAGGCCGTGCCGGCACCTACATCGACTCTACTCAGTAGGAGAACCTCTACAAACATTACTATTATTATACAATAAATTAGTCTCAAACATTTTCATTACTTCTCATTATGTGATAAAAAGCTCAGACAAAATAAAATTACAAGTTCCTCCCCCCAAACGTGACTCTCCCAAGATCTAGTCTAGATAGGTACAAGAGCTCTATTTGAATACTTGACAAACCAAATGACCCAGCTTTGTCCGGAAAGAAGAACAATGAAGCTGGTGCGGAGTACTCCACGCCAATTAAGGAACTTTAACCTGCCACAACCTACACCAAAAAAATAAGGTATAGCAAGGTAGTATGAGTACACCACACGTACTGTAGGCATCATCGGCTGATTAGAGTTAGTTGACACAACAACATAATAATCAATATACAATCAATGTCAATAAATGTGACAATTATCTCACTCCTAAACATCACACTAGGTGTAACTGCTACTTTCATGTTCTTAAATCTCATCAAAGTTTATGAAAATGCTTTCACAAACCTATTCATCATTAAATTCCTTTAATACATCTACCTGCGTTTCTGCTGCAGCGAGCAAGCGGGTTGCCATAGTGGTCCTACTATCGCGGCTATTTTCTCACTGCATTGATATACCCAATAACTAGTGACCGCTTTTCCCTAACCCAATTCTGTTTATTCGTGCTGTAAAATTCTGTAGCACCACTATCTCTTTGACCACTTGTCACGACCCGAGCGTAGACTTGGATCGTAGACACGGGACAAAAGACCCCGAGAGATCCCAAGTCGACCCATGGCATAAGCATAAAACTAAGTCATTAGGCACATTGAAGAAAATCATCAATATAACTCAGCAGAAGTCTAATTCAACATAACATCAGAATAGCATCCGAAGCTAACACATACATAAGTCTGAAAAGCCTCTAGTCTAGACGAGTTTATGGGACAAAACCCCCAACTAACTCACCAATACAAAAATTGAAATATGACATGAGGCTGAAAGTCTAGTCCTTGAAAGATGAGGACTCACCAATAATGCAGGTGCTAACTATGATATGCGACTATGAGCGGGGCTAAACTTGAGAATCGGATCCTACATCATGAAGTGATGTAGTATAGAAAGTATGCGGTCAGTACGTGGAATGTACCGAGTATGCAAGGTAATAAAAACCACTTTAGAAATGTAAATCATTTAAAGCATTTCATTCATATCACAAGCTTTCAAGTATAAGTAGAAGGGCTATATGCATTCATTCTGAAATCGAAATCTTATCATGACATGACCATGCTTAGCTTTACAACATCATGATTGAATCGAATGACTCAAAGCTGAACATAACATTTATATCAAAAGCTGAACAATGAGTCAAACCTTACTTTTAGAACATGCATACATAAGGTAATCATCACGAGTAATGAATATGCAAACCTGAATAATATAGACTGTAGGAGACTCGTCACTTAACCGACACACCACGATAGAGCTTACATGGTTCCGACTATTACACTCAAGTTGGCAGAGCCGTCTAGACCTTGCCAAGGCTAAGGATACTACCATGATATTGATATCAAGCTGAAAGGCCAATCAGGCCGGGGATAGCTCACAAGGGAGGTCCTTATAATAAAGCAGTATCAACCTACGTTGGTGCATAGTTCTGGGGCATAGGGTAATTGACCCTTAACCCGCTCGGTGCTAGAATCTTCTCCCAAAAACATGCAATGCTCTACATCGTCTATAACAAAGCGCAACATCGTAAATTGACAAAGCTCAACATGGAATTATGCATAACTCAACATCGTATGAAATGAAGCTCAACATTGTCTATTGACAAAGCTCATAACGAAATCATGCATAGACTCGACATCATATGAAAATGAAGCTCAACATTGTCCTTTGACAAAGCTCAATAATGACATATATCTCAATTATAAATTCATGCATATGAGAAGCTTTATTTCGAAACATACCACGAGCTAGAATTTATGAAAATTGGGAAACTTCACTTCAAACAATGTGGTAAGCTTATGTCGAGAAAGTCATCACATTAAATCAACATGTTGGCATTGCCCAAAGCTTTATCATGCTAGGATCTACTCATTTCCTTTTGAAAATAACATCATAATTATGGTTAGCTTTAGAAACATGCTTCTCATCATTAAATCTCATCATCATCATACATTCAACATCATTCTCTTATTTCATGAATTTCTCATACATGGGCATTTATATTTCATAATTTAGATATCACAATTTGGATTGAAAACACTTTAAAATATGCCCAAGCTTCACAATTAATCAATGTAAATATAATCTAATCCTACCCATGTATTGTTACACCCCGTAAATTCTCGACATGTAGATGACCTATTTGCAGTTGGTTAAGAGCTTTAGAATGCCATACATGCTAGGAAAAGGCCCGGGGGAAGACCGGACGAACATTACATCGAACCACCGTGGGAGAAGCCGGGGCAGAACCCCTCCGCGATGGCAGCGTGCCACAGAGGGAGGGCCTCCGCGATGGCGGCGTGTCACGGAGGCCCTACCTAGGCCCAAGTATATAAACCCCTCCACTTCGATTTTAATCATTTTAATTTCATTTCTTTTCCATAGAACGACAGAGAACAGAGAGGAATGAAGTTTTAATATAAAAATTAAACCGATTACGCCATCAAACACGGTCCAAACTCAAATTAACTCCAGATACCGAAGTATAAAGCTACAGAGAGCATTCCTGTGGAGTTAGTTTTGTGAAATTCGGCCGGAGAATCGTTGTCCTATCGAGCTAAGTTGGAAGAAATAGCTGAAAATTAGCCGAGTTACGCCAGATACTCCGAAAGTTAACGGACAAGGTATGTTAAGATATTTTCTTCGGCGAGCTAGCAGTTCCGGTATAGTCAAATAGTTCAAGTTCCAATAGAATGTTTCAGAAGCCGCATATTGTGTTTGGTGTGAATTTTAGTATAATGTTAGAACCATCATGTTATGTGTAGCATGAAACTTACTAGCACGATATAAATTCCAGTAGGAAGTTTCAAAAATAGTACAACATGTCCAGAATGTAATTTAGTAAAATATGTCAGGACATTATCGTGCTCAGCTGAAACTTAGTAAAGCAATATAAGTTTCCGCAAAGTACTTAAGAAATAGAATAGTAGCTTAAAATAAAGTTTAGGAAGCATGTTAGAAATAGTAAATCATATCTACCATGAAACTTAGTTACACAACATGATTCTCAGCAAAAATATTATATCTTGTCTCGGTATCCGATTCAGCATGGCATGACAGAAATTATATAGATACCATTATTAGTTTTCGCATATATTGTATATATGCACATTACTATCATTAGCTTCAGCATGTTTTATATATATACACATTCTTATCATTAGTTTTAGCATGTAGTATACGCAGTTAGTATTACTAGTTGAGACCTGACTGTATTGTTTTGGGCTGGATTACCTAGCATTCATGATCGCCCCAGGGTTCATAGCTGTATCAACTCTCCGCCAGAGGGCGAGGATACGTTACTCTACAGAGTGGCATGCCGTCCCCTAGGGAACGAAGATGGGATGCTAGTTTCCCCATATTTTTCCTTGGTCGGCTTTTATACACCCCCGTCGAGCGGGTACGCCCGGGGTGTTGATTCAGGAGTCCTCCGGAATCAGATACAGTTATAGTTAGGGGCTTAGCGGGCCTATGTGCATACCCAGGGGACCGACAGGATGCTTATAGTTATTAGGGGAGATGGGATGACCGGGGTAGGGGTATAGATTGCGTGTTGGTTGTACCTCCTGGCTTATGGGGGCCGGGTAAGGTTTATGTGTGTTATGTTATGTTATATTATGCCATGTTACGTTAGATATGAATAGATCGACAGTAGAGCGCTACATTTCCAGGCATGACTCCCACCCCTTCCAGCATAGTTGCAGATAGTCTTGAACTCATACTTTCAGTCAGTTACAGTCTATTTCTTTCTATTTTAGCTCTATCAGTTATATTGTTTGTCTTTAGTTATTTTCCAATTGTTGCTTTGCATGCTCAGTACCAGTGGTACTGACGCCCGTTTGGGGCGCTGCATTACTTGCCTACAGGTACTATAGACGAGGAGCCGATACCTCGTGATTCCAGCCAGCACATAGAGTCATTAGCTCCTGACATCCAGAGCTAGACAGCTTGAGGTTTATTTCATTTCTTTTATTGTACAATATGGGTAGGCCGGGGCCCTGTCCCGATCATCTTATCAGTATTCTTAGAGGCTTGCATATTGTATATTCCCTGTGGTTAGCTGTTCCGATCGTGTGAGGCCATGTGTATGTTTTAGTTTGTTTATGATGTCCATGTGGGGCCTCATTCAGTTGGTAGTGGTGACCTTGTCGGTCACGTAGCAGTTTAGCACCTGTTTTCTTGATTCAGAAGTATCTAGACAGCATGGTGGCCTTGTCGGCCCACATAGGTTCCTTTATACTACTGTTGTTTTGGTTAGCTGTTTCTGCTTACAGGTGGCTATAGGCCTAGTCGGCCGGAGGTTGTATTTACAACCGTTATATAGCCCGTTGATTCCATGAATCAGAGTTAGAACTAGCCAGGCACCAGAAGTGCTCAGGCTCAGCAGTCTAGCAGTTCAGGTCATAGTAGGGCACTAGGTGCCAGTCATACCCGCTAAGGTGGGGCGTGACAAACTTGGTATCAGAGCAGGTTGTATCCCAGGGAGTCTGCAAGCCGTGCTAAGTAGAATCTTGTCTATGGATGTGTTGTGCACCACATACTATAGGCAGGAGGCTGCAAGGCATGATAGGATGGTTGCTTTTTTTTTTCTTATTCAGTCGTGCTGTAGAGCGGTACAGTATAGGGTTGAGTCCCTAGAGCTTACTATATTCTTTGGTTAGAGATAATGTCAGACCAATGACATCCTATCACAGGCTGGAGACTGGACATTGCAGCAGGGGAAGGCACCAATAGGATGCCTCACCCTCGTTTGGAAACAGCCTGATGAGAGGGCCATAAAGAGGCATCGTCCCAACCTTCTCAGCAGTCTCCACCACATCATGAGCCACTTAGGGCAACACCACCTCCAGCAGTATCTGTACCGATACCTTCCGACCAGGAGGTCAGGAGTGCGGTAGTCATGTTAGCACAAATGATGGCTGCTCAGCGTCAGCCGACGCCGTCTACAGTTGCAGAGTCGTCAGGAGGGCCCAGTAGTTCAAGGGTCGGGGAATTTTGGCTCTGAATCCCCCACAGTTTATAGGTACGGACCGGACAGAGGACCCTCAGTATTTTCTAGACCAAATGTAGAGAATTTTCTGGGTTATGCATGCCACCCCAACAACATAGGTTGAATTGGCAGCATTCCGGTTACGGGATATCGCCGTGTTGTGGTATGAAAGCTGGGAAAGGTCCCGAGGGGGAGATGTTTCCCCTCCGACCTGGTCCAGCTACGTAGGAGCTTTTCTGGATCACTATTTTCCATGGGAGATTCGACAGGCCCGGGTGGACCAGTTTTTACATTTAGAGAAGGGGGCAATGAGTGTTCGGGAATACGCCTTGCGGTTTGATTCTTTGGCTAGGTATGCACCAGCCTTTGTTGATACCATGGCATCCAGAGTACACCTCTTCATCATGGGGTTGAATCCAGAATATGTTGACACTTGTATTACGGCTACACTACGGGAGGACATGGATATTTCCCGAGTTCAGCCATTCGCCCAGAATATTGAGGGCATTAGGCAGCGGCAGCGGGAGATCAGGAGGACTAGTCAGGAACAGCGCCACAGGGATAGGCCAGTTGAGTTACAGAGGGAGGCTCGGGGAGGACCTAGGCCACGATTGTTAGATAGGCCACCCAGACCCCCGCCTCCACCATAGTCACAAGGGGCAGATTTAGCCGCAGGGGGCAGTCAGAGATCGACAGAGGCTCGCAGACTACAGATTCACCACTACAGAGGAGGGCGGAGTAGAGTAGGTATACCCTACCACTTTGCCTTATATGCAGTCGATGCCATTCTGGAGCATGCAAGTATGGCTCCACTAGATGTTATATTTGTGGTAAGGAGGATCATCTGATGAGAGATTGTCCAGCCAGAGGTCATGACGATGGGGATAGATAGGATAGGGCATCCATAGGGTCACGAGCTTCAATATCCTCGGCAGGGCACAGGCCCTCAGTTTCAGCAGGCAGAGGCCGGGGCAGATCAAGGGCCTCTCGTGTAGGTGCGGGTCCAAGTCGCATGTATGCCTTACCAGGGAGTTAGGATTCAGAAGCGTCACCTGATGTTGTGACAGGTATTATGATTATCTGCTCACACCATGCTTATGTATTGATTGATCCAGGATCTACTTTGTCCTACGTTACTCCATTTGTGGCTCGAAAGATCCATGTTGCACCAGAGTTGCTTCAACAACCCTTTTCAATATCCACACCCGTCGGTGACTCCATTATAGCCAGAAGGGTCTATCGCGGGTGTACAGTAAAGGTTGTTGATCGTCAGACCATAGTAGATCTGGTAGAATTAGAAATGGTCGATTTCGACGCTATTATGGGTATGGATTGGTTGGCCCCGTGCTATGCAAATGTAGAATGCTGGACCAAGACAGTCCAATTCCACTTTCCAGGGGAGGCAGTACGATAGTGGAAGGGTAGTACAGTTACGCCAAAAGGTACGTTTATTTCCTATCTTCAGGCAAGGAAGTTGATAGCTAAGGGGTGCATTTACCACATTGCCAGAGTTCAGGATGTTTGAGTAGAGCCTCCGACTCTCCAGTCCGTGCCAGTGGTGACTGAATTTCTAGATGTATTTCCGAATGAGTTACTTGGTATTCCCCCAGAAAGGGAAATAGATTTTGCAATTGATTTGCTACCAGGCACTCAACCCATATCAATTCCTCCATATCGTATGGCTCCTGCCGAACTCAGAGAATTAAAGGAGCAGCTGAAAGATCTCTTAGATAAGGGCTTTATCAGGCTGAGTACTTCCCCTTGGGGTGCGCCAGTTCTATTTGTAAGAAAGAAGGACGGCTCACTCCGTATGTGTATAGATTACCGGCAGCTGAATAAGGTTACAGTTAAGAATAAGTATCCGTTTCCCAGAATAGATGATTTGTTTGATCAGTTACAGGGGGCCAGATATTTCTCCAAGATTGATTTGAGGTCCGGATATCATCAGGTTTGAGTTCGTGAAAGGGACATTCCAAAGACTACCTTCAGGATCAGATACGGCCACTTTAAATTCCTAGTTACGTCTTTTGGGCTGACGAATGCTCCCGTAGTATCCATGGACCTGATGAACAACATCTTCAGACCGTACCTTGACCTGTTCATGATAGTATTTGATCACGGGCAAAAATAGCATGCCCGAGATACGCTTTATGACTTAAATTAGTCTTGTTTATCTAAGTTATTGTATACATTTTCATGTAATTTTATATGAAGTGAAGATATGTGTTAACCAACATGATTAGCCTTTGTTTTGTAGGTTTTGATGACTTTTGAGTAACTAATCCATGAGTTGGTGAAGTAGAGGCTTGGAAACGAAATTAACACGCGAACGTCGGCAAAGAGGAGGCACAAAACAGCCCACCGGCGCGTCGGTAACGTGCCACGGCAGGCAGGCTGATCACAACAGCCCACCTGCACATTGGCAACGTGCCACGGCAGGTTGGCTGTGAGACCAAGAGGTGCCAACACGCTGCCCAAGCAGCGTGACACGCTGCCAATGCGGCAGGGTGCTGCCGGGGCCAAGTTCGGGTGATCTCCATAGAGCTTCCGCGTCCGTAGCGTGTCACGGAGGCAGTGCTCCGCGATGCACTCCGTGACACGTTGCTTGTTATTCCGGGAAAAAGTCCCACTACTATAAATAGCACACTTAGGTTCATTTTTCATAATTCAGACTTGGTGGAGCAAGGACGTGGGTTACAGGCAGTTGAGGGACGAAAAGTTCAGGGTTTTTTCTCTCTTTATTTCTTCTTTAATTCAATTGCTTGTATGATTAACACTCATTTTATGATGATTAATCCACAAATGAGTGGCTAATTCCTCTCCTTGCTGAGGTTATGAACAATTGTAATGAAATTTGATTATTGATTCTATGGTTTTCATCTTTTCTTCCATGTTGTTCTATTAATTCTTGTTCTTACTACATTGGTGTGTGTCCTACATTAACGTACATCTAAAAAGTCCGGTTTCACTCGAGAGAGCACGAAATTGGAAAGTTGTGAATTAATAGGATATGTTCTTTACTTGATTTGGGAAAATTGGGTCTTGATTTGCTTTCAGGATAGAAATATACCTGAAAGTCGTATTAGTCAATTTAGGAACCGGAATCGTATGGCTAGGACATGAATTGCATTTGATCACAGAAATGTAGACGGATGGTTCATGATTCTTAAGTGAGGTTAAATACGAGAGTTTTAATCTCTTGGCAAATGTTTTTGGCTAGCAACAGGAAGAAAAGATTAACCAATTTATGATGATAATCAATTTCATTACATGTTCGTTTAACCTCAGCATGCTCTTATTCATAGTTCAGATTCAAAGTAGATAATTGTTCTTAGTTTTAGTATAAAAATTTATAAAACAAACTATCAACTTTTTGGTTACATTGTTGTCTGCATTTTCAGAAATAAATTATAGTATACTTGACCAAATTGCACTTAATCCAAGTCTCTGTGGGATCGATACTTGGCTTACTAAAGCCACTTACTACTTGTTCGACCACGTGCACTTGCGTGTTGTTTTGTATACCCACAAACAGACCCGAACAAGTTTTTGGCACCGTTGCCGGGGACTTGGCAATTGGTGAATTTGTCTTAAGTGTTAATTTACTATATTTTTTTTTCTTAAGTGCTGACAACTTGGTCTTAGTGTTTGTTTTAATTCTTTTTCATTTTATTTTTCTCTTTTTCGGATACCCTTATTGACATGACATCGTGGAATACAAATGGTATAAATGGTGGATACTCATATTTTAGCGAATCTTGTCTGAATTGTGGAGGACACCACTCGTGGCAACACTGTAACACGTGCAATATATGTGGTGGTCAAGATGACCATTGGGATGGCTGTCCGAATGCATATTCCCCTCCCCCAAGCCCCTACTATGATCCTTCTGTTGTTTTTTCTGAATATAGGCATGCTGAAAATGAAGACTTGGGATGCCAAGCTCGAATAGAAGACATGCTGAAACAACTCTTGGAGCAATCAGAAGCAATGAAGGAGGCGATGGCAGTATTGAGAATTCAGCAAGAAGAGAATGCAGAGGCTCTAGAAAGGATGAGTGTCAAATTCACGGAGATGATTGCTAAGGCTGAAGCTTGTGATAAATTGCAGGTAATAGTTGTAGCCGATATTCAAGAGGAACTACAAGAGGAAGACATGGGTGAATTTTTTGATGAAGCCCAACAACTAGAATCTCTTGAGTGTCCCCGTGATGGGCTCAAACTTATGGAAAATCCATTCATGGAAGAAGAGATAGAGTATCCCCCATTCTACATTAATGGAGAGATAGATGTCGATGCTGAGAAGGTGTTTACAAGTAAGGAGGTCAAGCACAATGCAGTTTCAGAGTTGAGGTTTATTATACCACACTCGAAGCATTTCTCGACATTAAGTTTGGTTGAAAACATAGAAATAGAGCCTTCCAAGCTTATAGAGAAATGTCTAGAGGAGGACCAAGCCCCGTATATTTTGAAATTTGCTAACTCAGAGAGACAAAATGACTTCGCTTACTTTAGGGCCAATAGGTTCAAAAAGCAATATCTACTGCTTGGTCCTTACAATTTTTCACCACCACCCTGGAGCATAAGAGGAAATTAGAGAAGAAATTAGGGGTGAGATTCATATCCTCAAGGTGGAGGAAAAAACGGTGAAACTGGATACGTCGTGTCGCGACGTAAAATTAGGCGCTGCTTGGGAGGCAACCCAAGGGTACCATGGGTACCATTTTAATTTCTTGCATTTAAGTTGATTTTATTTATTTTTCATCTTGTGTTGTTTTGGTGGAAAGTTAAGCACAGATGGAGGGGAAGTCTGAGTACCCGTGGAGGAGGAAGCTAACAAGCATGGAAGAGAAAAAGTGTGGGGTCGAACACCCATTTGTGCAAAGTTGAAGAAAGGCATGTTGTTAGCTAGGCTTAAAGGCCTCAGGGAGTATTTCTCACCCTTTTTAAATTTTAATTTGATACTATGAGGACATAACATGATTTAAGTATGGGGTGAGGGAAATTTCAAGGGAAATTTCAAATTTTTGTGCTTAACGATTTTTGGTGAATGTAATGCTTGTGAGAAAATTGAAATTTTTTTTGTGAGTTAAACATGAATTCATCACCCGTTGGTTTTTCTTTTCGGTTCTTTTCCGACGGGGGGTCTTTGAACCGAAGAATAAAAAATGTCTTTTTCTTTCTTTCCTTTGTCTGTATATAGTGTTTTTAGTCATAGTTAGGGACTGTTTCCGACGATGGATGGATGACGACCTTCTTGAGGAAAAATTAGTCGGTAGGTGTTGGGTTTTTGAAACCATAACTAATTGGTGCTTGATGTTCTTTTTATGTGCTATACATGGTTGTAAGATGCAAGTATGTTCAGTGTGAAGCATGCAAGTGTATAACTTTGTTTGAGACACTTAGGCTCTTGAATTTGACTCAATATGATGGAAGCTTAATCTGAATTCTTGTGATTAGCTGAGTTAAGAGTCTGCTGAATGTGTCTTGAATTGAGCATGTGCCATGAGTGTAAGGTTTTTGAGTATTCTGTGCTATTATGAAATGTCTAGAACTTGCCTGGTATGTTTATAAAACGAAATGAAGGATGTGAATTGTAGGAGATGATTTAGGCATTTCTTTGAATGAACCAAACTTTTATCCCTCATTATACCTACCTTGAAAAATTAATCCTAGTTAACCCCATTGAGCCTTGAGCCTATTCTTTGACAGCTGCAACATAAGCTTAATCCTTTTTTTCTTTCATTAGCCTTGAAATTGAACCAAAACTCCTAAGCGCTTAAAGGAAAAATTCGAAAGAGTAAAGGAGTGAGAAGAATGAAAAGAAAGGAAAAGTAGCAAGTTGTAGAAGTGAGAAAAGGACAAAGGTGCACTGTTTGAATATGGGTGAGTATTAGTAGGGAGTAAGAAAATAAATAAATGAAAAGTTACTTATAGAACTCCTTATTAATAAGCTAAAAGTGCCTAAAGAAAGGGGGGAACAAAATAGGAAAAAGAAAGATGAAAAGAGAAAAAGGTGAAGTGAGGGAAGGGAAATTTGTAATGAAGGCGTGATGTATTAAAAGCGCTTAGGAAAGATAGTCACTATTACTGGCAATAATAGTACTTACCCGCACCTGAGTTACATTACAACCTAAAAAGTCCTACTTGATCTTACATTCATACATCCTTAAATTAGTGGAATAAAACACTAAGGGCAAGCCTATGGGTCATTACATGATGCATGTGAATTCTTTGTGAGAGTGAGTGTAATTCTATGCATGTACCCACACATGTTGAGATATAAAAATGGTTTTTGCGTGTGAAATTGGGTAACTCTCTTTCCGTGAGGGGCACATGTTGAATGAAGGATATAATTCATGTAGGATTTCTTAATTAGTTGATTTGCATGAGTTTGCTAAGATTGAGAGTCGATTCTTGAGGTTAAGAAGTCTTAACACAGTTGTACTTCATTTCAATGATCAAATCAAGCATGCTCTATTTTTAGCTTGTATCTTACGTAATCATTATAGCCGTAACTTGAATTATCTTGCTAAATTAGTTATGTGGGAGTCTCCATATGCATGATATGTAAAAGGTTGTTCGAGGACGAACAAGGCTTTAAGTGTGGGGTTGTGATCATGTGAAAAAATAACATGCCCGAGATACGCTTTATGACTTAAATTAGTCTTGTTTATCTAAGTTATTGTATACATTTTCATGTAATTTTATATGAAGTGAAGATATGTGTTGACCAACATGATTAGCCTTTCTTTTGTAGGTTTTGATGACTTTTGAGTAACTAATCCATGAGTTGGTGAAGTAGAGGCTTGGAAACGGAATTAACACGTGAACGTCGGCAAAGAGGAGGCACAAAACAGCCCACCGGCGCGTCGGTAACGTGCCACGGCAGGCAGGCTGATCACAACAGCCCACCTGCACGTTGGCAACGTGCCACGGCAGGTTGGCTGCGCGACCAAGAGGTGCCAACGCGCTGCCCAAGCAGCGTGACATGCTGCCAACGCGGCAGGGTGCTGCCGGGGCCAAGTTCGGGTGATTTCCAGAGAGCTTCCGCGTCCGTAGCGTGTCACGGAGGCAGTGCTCCGCGATGCACTCCGTGACACGTTGCTTGTTATTCCGGGAAAAAGTCCCACTACTATAAATAGCACACTTATTTTCATTTTTCATAATTCAGACTTGGTGGAGCAAGGACGTGGGTTACAGGCAGTTGAGGGACGAAAAGTTTAGGGTTTTTTCTCTCTTTCTTTCTTCTTTAATTCAATTGCTTGTATGATTAACACTCATTTTATGATGATTAATCCACAAATGAGTGGCTAATTCCTCTCCTTGCTGAGGTTATGAACAATTGTGATGAAATTTGATTATTGATTCTATGGTTTTCATCTTTTCTTCCATGTTGTTCTATTAATTCTTGTTCTTACTGCATTGGTGTGTGGCCTACATTAATGTACATCTAAAAAGTCCGGTTTCACTCGAGAGAGCACGAAATTGGAAAGTTGTGAATTAATAGGATATGTTCTTTACTTGATTTGGGAAAATTGGGTCTTGATTTGCTTTCAGGATAGAAATATACCTGAAAGTCGTATTAGTCAATTTAGGAACCGGAATCGTATGGCTAGGACATGAATTGCATTTGATCACAGAAATGTAGACGGATGATTCATGATTCTTAAGTGAGGTTAAATACGAGAGTTTTAATCTCTTGGCAAATGTTCTTGGCTAGCAACAGGAAGAAAAGATTAACCAATTTATGATGATAATCAATTTCATTACATGTTCGTTTAACCTCAGCATTCTCTTATTCATAGTTCAGATTCAAAGTAGATAATTGTTCTTAGTTTTAGTATAAAAATTTATAAAACAAACTATCAACTTTTTGGTTACATTGTTGTCTGCATTTTCAGAAGTAAATTATAGTATACTTGAGCAAATTGCACTTAATCCAAGTCTCTGTGGGATCGATACTTGGCTTACTAAATCCACTTACTACTTGTTCGACCACGTGCACTTGCGTGTTGTTTTGTATATCCACAAACAGACCCAAACAATATTTATTGATGATATTCTGGTGTATTCTCGCTCAGAGGCAGATCACCAGGATCATTTGTGGACCGTGCTTCATATTCTCAGGGACCGTCAGTTGTATGCCAAGTTCTCGGAATGTGAATTCTGGCTTAACTTAGTAGCTTTCTTGGGGCATATTGTGTCGGATGCTGGTATACAGGTAGACACGCACAAAATAGAAGTAGTAAAAACATGGCCCAGACCTACCACTCCGACTGAAGTCTGCAGTTTTCTGGGATTAGTAGGGTACTATAGAAGATTTGTTGAAGGATTCTCCACCATAGTGGCACCTCTGACTAAGCTGACGCGAAAAGCAGTAAAGTTTCAGTGGACAGAGGCATGAGAGCAGAGTTTCCAAGAATTGAAAGACAGATTAACCTCCGCCCCAGTGTTAGCATTGCCAGATGGTACAGAGGGTTATGCAATGTATTGCGACGCGTCGGGTGTTGGGTTAGGATGCGTGTTGATGCAGCATGGTAAAGTAATTGCTTATGCTTCCAGACAGTTGAGGAAACATGAAAAGAATTATCCTACCCATGACCTGGAACTAGCCGTGGTAATCCACGCCCTAAAGATATGGAAACATTACTTGTATGGAATCCATGTGGATATTGATCATAAGAGCCTACAGTATATCTTCACTCAGAGGGAGTTGAATTTGCGGCAGCGTCGCTGGTTAGAGTTATTGAAAGATTATGATGTGAACATTCTGTATCATCTGGGAAGGGACAACATAGTAGCAAATGCCCTCAGCCGCAAATCTATGGGGAGTTTGGCGTACTTGCAGCCCGAGCAGCGAGAGTTGGCCAGAGAAATACACCAATTAGCTAGTTTAGCCGTTCGTGTAGCAGAAATAGAGGACAACAGAGCGGTAATTCAGAACACCGCAGTGTCGTCATTAGTTGTGGAGGTAAAGGAACGGCAGTATGAAGATCTTGACCTGGTTCAGCTTAAAGACAAAGTTCAGCAAGGGAAAGCACCAAATTTTCAGGTAACTGAGGATGAAGTGTTGCGATGTAAAGGCCGCCTTTGTGTTCCAGATGTTTCAGGGCTTCGCTAGCAGATTATGAGTGAGGTACATTACGCCCGCTATTCTCTCCACCCAGGCGCTACGAAAATGTACCACGATATCAAAGAAATCTACTGGTGGCCAGGTATGAAGAGGGAAATAGCAGAATTTGTAGCCTAGTGTCCTAACTGCCAGCAAGCAAAAGCGGAACACCAGAAACCAGGTGGATTGACTCAGGACATAGCTGTGCCTCTTTGGAAGTGGGAAGTAGTAAACATGGACTTTATAGCAGGATTACCCCGTACCAGGCATAGACATGATTCAATTTGGGTAATTGTTGACAGACTGACGAAATCAGCCCATTTCCTTCCAGTAAAAGCTACTTTCTCTGCCGAAGATTACGCCGAATTGTATATCAGAGAAATAGTTAGATTACACGGTGTTCCAGTATCTGTTATCTCTGACTGGGGAGCACAATTTACAGCTAGATTTTGGCAGTCATTTTAGAGAGGCCTGGGGACGCAGATTAATTTGAGCACAGCATTCCAGCCTCAGACAGATGGACAGGAGGAACACACTATTCAGACGCTTGAGGATATGCTACGGGCGTGTGTGTTATACTTTGGAGGTGGCTGGGATGAGCATTTACCATTGATTGAGTTTTCTTATAATAATAGTTACCACTCAGCTATCCAGATGGCTTCCTTTGAGGCATTGTATGGGCGAAAATGTAGATCGCCAGTTGGCTGGTTTGAAGTAGGAGAGTCAGCACTGATTGGGCCAGATATTATTCATCAGTTAGAGAAAAAAGTAAAGCTTATCAGAGAACGCCTACTGACTGCTCAGAACTGCCAGAAATCGTATGCTGGTGTGCAGAGTAGAAACTTGGAATTTAATGTGAATGAATGGGTATTCTTGAAAGTTTCTCCAATGAAAGGGGTGATGAGATTCGGCAAGAAAGGCAAGCTTAGCCCGAGATTTGTTGGGCCTTATCAGATTCTCCAAAGAATAGGCCAAGTGGCATACGAGTTGAACTTACCTCCAGAGTTAGAGTCTGTTCATCCAGTTTTCCATGTGTCCATCCTGAGGAAGTATATAGGAGACCCCTCCAGAGTTGTCCCAGTTCAAGATGTCCAGGTTTTGGAGGAGCTGGCTTATGAAGAGGTTCCAGTAGCCATACTAGACTGGCAGATTCGCAGATTAAGAACTAAAGATGTTGCTTCTGTCAAGGTATTATGGCGTAACAGGAACCGAGAGGAAATGACTTGGGAAGCAGAGGAAGATATGAAAGTCAGATATCCTCAGTTATTTTAGACTTAATCAGCCAGAGGTACATTAGTATTGTTGTTTTATGAGTTGCCTTATATTTATGTGTATAAATGACATATTTTTGAGGTAGTCCATATTACAGGGGAAACTCTGGAAAATTTTTTCGAGAATAAGTCAAGTAAGTTGAGATTCCTGTGAGCAGGAGTTTACATTCGAGGATGAATGTTATTAAGGGGGGAGGATGTTACACCCCGTAAATTATTGACATTTAGATGGCCTATTCGCATGTTGGTTAAGAGTTTTAGAATGACATACGTGCTAGAAAAAGGGCCTGGGGAGGGACCGGACGAACATTGCATCGAACCACCGCGGGAGAAGCCGTGGAAGAACCCCTCCGTGATAGAAGCATGCCACAGAGGGAGGGCCTCCGCGATGGCGACATGTCACAGAGGCCCTGCCCAGGCCCAAGTATATAAACCCCTCCACTTCAGTTTTAATCATTTTAATTTCATTTCTTTTCTAGAGAACGACAGAGAACAGAGAGGAATGAAGTTTTAATATAAAAATTAAACCGATTACGCCGTCAAATGCGGTCCAAACTCAAATTAACGCCAGATACCGAAGTATAAAGCTGCAGAGAGCATTCCTGTAGAGTAAGTTTTGTGAAATTCAGTCGGCGAATCGTCATCCTACCGAGCTAAGTTGGAAGAAATAGCTGAAAATTACGAGTTACGCCAGATACTCCGAAAGTTAACAGACAAGGTATGTTAAGCTAGTTTCTTCGGAAAGCTAGCAGTTCCGGTATAGTCAAATAGTTCAAGTGCCAGTAGAATGTTTCAGAAGCTGCATATTATGTTGGGTGTGAATTTTAGTATAATGTTAGAACCATCATGTTATGTGTAGCATGAAACTTACTAGCACGATATAAATTCCAGTAGGAAGTTTCAGAAATAGTATATCATGAATGTAATTTAGTAAAATATGTCAGGACATTATCGTGCTCAGCTGAAACTTAGTAAAGTAATATAAGTTCCCGCAAAGTATTTTAGAAATAGAATAGTAGCTTAAAATAAAGTTTAGGAAGCATGTTAGAAATAGTAAATCATATCTACCATGAAACTTAGTTACACAGCATGATTCTCAACAGAAATATTATATCTTGTCTCGGTATCCGATTCAGCACAGCATGACAGAAATTATATAGACACCATTATCAGTTTCAGCATGTATTGTATATATGCACATTACTATCATTAGCTTCAACATGTTTTATATACATACACATTCTTATCATTAGTTTCAGCATGTAGTATATGCAGTTATTATTACTAGTTGAGACCTGACTGTATTGTTTTGGGTTGGATTACCTATCATTCATGACCGCCTCAGGGTTAATAACTGTATCGACTCGTCCTCCAGAGGGCGAGGATACCTCGCTCTACGGATTGGCATGCCGTCCCCTAGGGGACGAAGATGGGATGATAGTTTCCCCATATTTTGCCTTGGTCGGCTTTTATACACCTTGTCGAGCGGGTACTACCGGGGTGTTGATTCAGGAGTCCTCCGGACTCAGGTACAATTATAATCAGGGGCTCAGCGGGCCCAAGTGCATACCTAGGGGACCGGCAGGATGCTTTTAGTTATTAAGGGAGATGGGATGACCAGGGTAGGGGTATAGATTGCGTGTTGGTTGTACCTCCCGGCTTATGGGGGCCAGGTAAGTTTTATGTGTGTTATGTTATGTTATATTATGCCATGTTACGTTAGATATGAATAGATCGACAATAGAGCGCTACATTTCCAGGCATGACTCCCACCCCTTCCAGCATAGTTGCGGACAGTCTTGAACTCATACTTTCAGTCAGTTACGATCTATTTCTTTCTATTTCAGCTCTATCAATTATATTGTTTGTCTTTAGTTATTTTCCAGTTGTTGCTTTGCATGCTCAGTACCAGTGGTACTGACGCCCGTTTGGGGTGCTGCATTACTTGCCTGCAGGTACTCATAGACGAGAAGCCAATACCTTGTGATTCCAGCCAGCACATAGAGTCATCAACTCCTGTCATCCGGAGCTAGACAACCAGAGGTTTATTTCTTTTCTTTTATTATACAGTATGGGTAGGCCGGGGCCCTGTCCCGATCATCTTATCAGTATTCTTAGAGGCTTGCAGATTGTAAATTCCCTGTGGTTAGCTGTTCCGGTTGTGTGAGGTCGTGTGCATGTTTTAGTTTGTTTATGATGGTCGTGTAGGGCCTCATTCAGTTGGTAGTGGTGACCTTGTCGGTCACATAGCAGTTTAGCACCTGTTTTCTTGATTCAGAAGTAACTTGAAAGCATGGTGGCCTTGTCGGCCCGCATAGGTTCCTTCATACTACTGTTGTTCTGGTTAGCTGTTGTCTGCTTACAGGTGGCTATAGGTCTAGTCGGCCGGAGACTGTATTTACAGCTGTTATATAGCCGTTGATTCCATGAATCAGAGTTAGAGCCAGCCAGGCACCAGAAGTGCTTAGGCTTAGCAGTCTAGCAGTTTAGGTCCTTGTAGAGCACCAGGTGCTAGTTATACCCCCAAGGCGAGTCATGACATGTATAGAGATTGAAGAATTATAGAATTGAGTAAAAACCCCATACTTGATCATAGGCAATTCATCATATTTTGATAGAAATTAGGCATGGGTGTGGAAGAGGACATCCACTCATAGACTTACATACCTGGGAATGGTGAATTCTAACACCCTCTAATAGCCAAAGCTGAGATTCTAATGGAAACCATGAGATTTTACCCTTGAATCTCCTCTTCAAACCTTCAAACTTGCATGCATGGGAAGAATGGCTTAGAATAGGTTTTCCCCTGCTAAAAACCCACTAAAACGAGCCTTAAACGACGTAGTATAGGTCTTAGGAACGTAGGAATTACGAAAAGACCCCTACTGAATTCGCAGAAAAACACTGCCAGGTGACCCTAACGGTTGACCTAACGAATCGTCAGGACGGGCAATGACTCATCGAGTTGCTCATCAAGTACACTGGATAACAGGTCTGCTGAGGCTCGTAATGGATGACTTAACAACTCATCCCCTGTGACCACGACTCGTGGTCACCTCCCGTAAAGTACACTGCCTTACTTTCTAATGAAATTCATCCTGCTTGCTCACGACTAACCTCACAAGTCATTGGGATAGACAACAACTCGTGGGGTCCCTTCCGTTAAGTACACTGAAAGCTCCTCCATTTATTTTCCCACACCATCCCACGATTGACATAACGACTCGTGGGGGCTGACCACGAGTCGTTACCTCACTCGCGGGGACCTCAATCCTTTATTTTCCCTAGGCTTCCCTACGAGCCACTTGACGACTCATGAAGTCTCCTCAGTAGTCGTCCAAAGACTCATCTTATGCCTGCAACATAATTTCACAATTTTCCCATTTCAACTCCCGAGTCCGATCTTTGAGCTTCCGGGGTATAATAATATCTCCCCCTTAGAAACACACATAAACAAGCAATCCTCATATGAAAACACTAATTATTTAAACCGAAAACTGATGGACTGACTACCTCCGAACAGAACTACCTAGCTGAACTGAATTTAGACATCACATAACACCTTCACCGAAGCTACTTATTTGTTCCCTCAACATGCTGGCTTTCCCATAACACCTTCACCGAAGCTACTTATTTGTTCCTCATCCTTTGAACCTGATGATCCAAGATTGCAACTGCA
The DNA here is from genome assembly GCA_035772735.1 of Datura wrightii. Lineage (NCBI taxonomy): Eukaryota > Viridiplantae > Streptophyta > Magnoliopsida > Solanales > Solanaceae > Datura > Datura wrightii. The sequence continues at coordinate 105,440,865 of JASDFA010000016.1, read as the reverse complement.
ATTTCCTCATAGTTGAGGCTATCTCCCACACCAACACTTTCCACCAGGACAGTTAAAGATGGATCACCCAAGCACTTTTTCAAGAGCGATACATGAAAATGGGATGAACTGAAGATAACTCTGATGGCAAGTCCAACTCATACGCTACCTTACCCACTCTTCTCATAACTCGGTAGGGACCAATATAGCGGGGACTGAGTTTTCCTTTCCTTTTGAACCGAATGACTCCCTTCATGGGAGATACCTTTAAAAATACCCAATCTTCCACCTCAAACTGCAAATCCCTTCTTCTCACATCCGAATATGACTTTTGACGACTCTAAGCAGTTTTCAGCCAATCCTTTATCAACTGAACCTTCACCATAGCCTCGTGAACTGAATCAGGTCCTATCATAGCTGTCTCACCAATCTCAAATCATTCGATGGGTGACCTACACCTCCGCCCGTACATAGTCTCGAACGGTGCCATTTGAATACTAGAGTGATAGTTGTTATTGTAAGCAAACTCAATCAAGGGCAAGTGATCATCCCAACTACCTTTAAAATCCATCACATATACTCTCAACATATCGTCTAGAGTTTGAATTGTCCATTTTGCCTGGCCATCCGTTTACGGATGAAATGCTGTGCTGAGTTTAACCTTAGTCCCAAGCGCTTTTTGGAAAGACCACCAAAACTGACAGGTAAACTGAGTACCTCGGTCTGAAATAATAGACAAGGGCACTCCATGAAGTCGAACCAACTCTCGAATATACAATTTGGCATAATCATCCGCTGAGTCTGTGGTTTTGACCGGTAGAAAGTGTGTAGCCTTGGTCAACTTGTCGACCACCACCCAAATGGAATCGTAGTGTCGGCGAGTATGAGGTAGGCCTGTAATAAAATTCATATTAATCTTTTCCCACTTCCAAGTGGCAATGCTGATATCCTGAAGTACGCCTCCCAGCCTTTGATGCTCTACTTTCACTTGTTGATAGTTCGGGCACTTGGCTATGAGTTCTGCAATGTCCTTCTTCATGCCGTTCCACCAATATATTTCCCGCAAGTCATGATACATCTTGGTGGTACCTGGATGGATAGAATACCTGGATCCATGTGCCTCATGCAATATTCGATCGCTCAAATTATCAAATTTGGAACACATAGACGACCCTGGTACCGTAGTACACCATCTCCCCATTGGGAGAAGACCTCTACCTTTTGATTTCGAACGACTTCCTTCTTCTTTACTAAAATCGGATCCTCACCTTGTATGGCCTTCACATCTGTCACCAAGGACGATTTGGATCCGTTTTGCACAAAAACGGTACTATCAGTTGAGTTGACCAATCTAACTCCCAACCTCGCAAGTCAATGGACATCTTTCTTCAACTCTTTCTTTCCCTCATTCATGTGGGACATACTCTCCATAGAGAGTCTACTAAGTGCATCCGCTACCATATTAGCCTTGCCCGGGTGGTAAAGGACACTCATGTCATAGTCCTTAAGTAGCTCCAACCACCTTCTTTGCCGAAGATTGAGGTCTTTCTACGTGAACACATATTGCAAGCTCTTGTGTTCCGTGAATACATCCACGTGGACCCCATACAAGTAATGCTGCCATATCTTCAATGCAAACACCACTGCAGCCAATTCAAGATTGTGGGTCGAGTAGTTCTTTTCATGGATTTTTAACTGTCTCGAGGCATAAGCTATCACTTTCCCATGTTGCATCAACACACACCTAAATCCGACTCGCGAAGCATCACAATACACCACAAAAACATCAGTACCCTTAGGTAGGGTCAACACGGGTGCTGAAGTGAGTCGGGTCTTCAACTCTTGGAAACTCACAAGCCTCCGACCATTGAAACTTCACCTTCTTCTGAGTCAACTTAGTCAATGGTGCGGCAATAGATGAAAAACCCTCCATAAATCTATGATAGTAACCTGCTAAGCCCAAAAAGCTCCTGATATCTGATGGGTTCACCGGTCTGGGCCAATTTTTTACCGCCTCCATCTTTTGAGAGTCTACTTTTATGCCCTCACCTGATACCACATGGCCTAGAAATGCCATCGAGTCCAACCAAAACTCACATTTTTTGAACTTTGCATACAACTGACGATCCTTAAGGGTTTGAAGCACTATTCTCAAGTGAGCAACATGCTCCTCCTCGCTCTGAGAGTATATAAGGATGATATCAATGAACACAATCACAAACATGTCCCGATATGCCTTGAACACCCTGTTCAGTAGATCCATAAAAGCTGTAGGGGCATTGTTTAGTTCAAAAGACATAACCATAAATTCGTAGTGACTATACTGAGTCCTAAAAGCGGTTTTTGGGATGTCACTCTCCCGAACCCTGAGCTGGTGATACCCGAATCTGAGATCAATCTTGGAGAAACACTTGGCACCCTAAAGCTGTTCAAACAAATCATCGATCCTGGGTAAAGGATACCTTTTCTTGATGGTGACCTTGTTCAATTGCTGATAGTCAATGCACATCCGAAGTGAACTATCCTTCTTTCAGACAAACAACACTGGTGCACCCCATGGAGACTTACTCAGCCTAATAAAGCCCTTATCTAACAGGTCCTTCAACCGATCCTTCAACTCTTTTAGCTCGTCTGGAGCCATTCTGTAAGGCGGAATATATATAGGCTGTGTTTAATCAATCTCCCGCTCGGGAGGGAAACCTGGCAAGTCATCAGGAAAGACCTCTGGATACTCACGTACCACAGGTATGGACAGGATAGTCGCGGTTTCGGTCTCCACGTCCTTAACTTGACTAGATGGTACAAACAACCCTTAGAAATCATCTTTCTAGCCTTAAGGTAGGAAATAAATTGACCTACAGGCACAACTGAACTACCCTCCCATTCTAAGACTGGTTCACCCAGAAATCTGAACTCTACTGACTGAGTCCTATAATTAACTGAAGCATAGCATGCAAATAGCCAATCCATGTCGAGAATAACATTGAAATTGGTCATGGCTAACTCTATAAAGTCTGCTGAGGTGACCTAATGAAGAACTGAGAAGGGAAATCTCTATACACCCGTCTAGCTAAAACTGAGTCACCTACTGGAGTAGAAACTGAGAAGGGGTTTGACAAGACATTAGGACTGGCTCCGAAGCTACTGGCTATGTATGGTGTCACAAATAATCTAAATAGGGGACCAACCATTTAGGCGAAATTAACTTACCAATATTGCATGCTAAGCACCAGAATAGATCACTAGTATAAAACGCCTTGTGGTTATGAAGTCATGGGGAACACTTACCCTAGTTAGTTGCATTAATTTGGAAACAACAAACAATTTCTCAATATTGTTACTTATTACTTTTACAAATTCCCCCCTCGTAGGAAATAATTAACTAAAAAGCTTAAGCATTAGCGTTCTTCTACATCCTTCCATATTCCCTATGGGATCGACCCCAACCTCTAGTTGGGTTCTTTATTGACAATGTTCACTTCATACTTCCGAAGGAGGTATGGTTTGAGCATTATCAGTGCGCCCAAGGACACACACGCCAGTGTTTGGCAGGGTTAGGAGCTTGTTTCTAGAGGTGGTAGCCAGGACATATGCTCAGAGATTGTCCCGCTGCGAGACAGGATCAAGCTGGGTGCCGAGGCCCATCTTCTAGTTTAGCAGCTCTACCCCCACGCACAGCATATTAGGGGGAATCTACTAGCACAGCTGGTAGACAGCGCCAGAATAGATCCTATGCCTTAGCCACTCGTTAGGAGCAGGAGGCCTCACCAGATGTAGTCACCGGTATGTTGAGAGTCTTTCATGTTGATGTATATGCTTTCACGTAACCATCTAAAGAACCACAAAATCTGATAACTAATGTCTGAGTCTAAATTCTGATAACTGGGAGGCATCGCTGACACCTCAAAAATTAACTATGGTCAAACTGATCAGCTGACATTTTTTCTAGGCAACACTGGGGTTGCCAAAGATCTGACTGAGACTAGACTAACATGATTCTGACTGTGATTTTAACATAAATTAAATACACATGCATCCCATAATTGATAGAACCACGCTACAGGGAAAATTAGTTCAACCCACGAGTTTCTAATTTCTACTGAGCTATGACTAGGGCTGAATTATGCTACTAGCTATAATCTTTCACAATTTCTAGAAATATGGAATAAATAAGAAATCTAAAATCATGAGAAATATTCCCTTTGAATCCAAAAAGAAATCTGTCTGAAACTTTTAACATTTCGAACTACAGGGCTATAACTGATAGAGAAGAAATTAGACAAGGGTTTTATGGACACAAGGGAAGAACTATTTCCTTGTTGAATTCCCACATACCTGGTGATGAAAATCCCTGAGAGAATCTCTTGAAAATCTGAGGAGAGTTCGATTGCCCTAGCTTCTGCCCTAAGTCTTTCTGAGAGAGATTCTACGTTTTAAATTTTTGAGAGGATGCCTGAAATGAAATAAACCATCAGTTACCCCCTCTAAAACCTCTGACTAAAACCCAAAATGACATAGTTTAGAGACTAGAAGGTTAGGAAATTACGTAAAACTCCCTAGGAAATTCGCAGGAAAAAGGACCCTGCCAGTCCCCCCAAGGCACCCCACAAGTCGTGAGGTCGGGGACGACTCGTGGTGACCAGTCGTGGTATGCACTGTAAAATTTCTACAAATTCCCCAACCTGGAACGACTAATTTCACGAGTCGTTAGGAGACTTAATGACTCATGAAGTCTCTCGTTGTCACTGAACCAGAATTCCCTTTCAGGGGTCACCACGGGCTACTAAACGACTCGTTAAGTCATCACTGCAACAACCATTAAGGATCACCACGGGCAACACCACGACTCGTGGTGTCCCTAACGAGTCATGGTGAGGACTATTAAGTGCATTTCTCGAATTTCTCCAACCTTCAGCCAACCCTTGACCACGACTCTCATAACAACTCATGGTGTTGACCACAACTCGTGGTCACACTCATGGTCACTCAATTTCCCAATTTTTCAACCAAGCCCGAACCCTTCCCAAGAGTCACATCACAACTCGTGGCCTACCCCACGGGTCATAGGATGACACGTTCTGTTACCTGGTGCAGAAAATTCTATTTTCTCTATTTCAACTCTTAGGTCTGATCTTAGGGTTCCGGGGCATTACAATATTGCCCCCTTGGGAACATTCGTCCTCGAATGTTGAAAACCATATAGAAAGGTAGAGATTTGCAATCATTATACTCAAATACTAATCATGAAAGTTGAAAACTAACGGAATGACTACCTCCGAACTGAACTACATGACTGAAATGAATTCACGAATAATACACACATTCTTTGATAGGTAAGAAACTGGGGAACATGGATTAAACATATAACTGAATATAGTTTTTTGGGAAAAAATTGATACCTTAAACTGAAACTGAGTTGGAAGGGAATAAGTGTGGGTATCTAGCCATCATACCTGCTTCGGCTTCCTACGTAGCTCCTTCAACATACTGATTTCTCCACAAGACTTTGACTGAAGCTACTTCTTTGTTCCTCAGCTTACGATTCTGACGGTCAAGGATCTGAACTGGGACCTCTTCATAAGAGAGGCTATCTTTCACTCCCACATTGTCTAGTGGCACCACTGAAGTTGGATCACCGATGCACTTCTTCAATAGTGACACATGGAACGCTGGATGCACAGATGATAACTCTGAAGGTAACTCCAGCTCATAGGCTACCTTGCCAATTCGCCATAGAATTCTGTAGGATCCCACATATCTTGGACTGAGTTTTTCTTTCTTCTCAAATCTCATCACCCCTTTCATTGGCGAAATTTTTAGATAATCATAGTCATCTACTGCAAACTCTAATTCTCTTCTCCTCACATCAGCATAAGATGTTTGATGGCTATGAGTTGTTTTCAACCTTTCTCGGATGAGCTGTACTTTCTGCATAGCTTCATGGACTAAGTCTAGTCCGATTAGAGTAGATTCACCACCTCAAACCACCCGATAGGAGATGTACACCTCCTATCATACAATGCCTCAAACGGGTCCATCTGGATACTAGAGTGGTAGCTGTTGTTGTATGGAAACTCGATGAGAGGAAAATGGTCATCCCAACTTCCCTTGAAATAGATCTCACACAATGTCAACATATTTTCCAAAGTCTAAATAATTCGCTCAGCTTGTCCATCTGTCTGCGGGTGAAAAGTTGTGCTGAGCTTGACCTGGATACGAAGTCCTTTCTGAAAGGACTTCCAGAAATGAGAGGTGAATGGGTACCTCTATTTGAAATAATGGACAATGGCACCCCATGATGTCTGACCAACTCCCAGATATAAAGCCTAGCATAGTCCTCAGTGGAGTCTGTAGTTTAACTGGGAGGAAGTGTGCTGACTTAGTCATCCGGTTTACTATTACCCAGATTGAATCATGCTGCCGACGAGTCCGAGGTAGACCCGTAATGAAATCCATATTTATTTCTTCCCTTTTTCATATGGGTATGCTAATATCCTGAGTCATACCTCCCGGTCTTTGGTGTTCTACTTTGACTTGCCGACGGTTTGGACACTTAGCTACAAATTCTGCGATGTCTGTCTTCATGCCGTTCCACTTGTAAATATCCCATAAATCATGGTACATATTAGTAGCACCTGGGTTGATGGAATATCTCAAACTATGTGCTTTAGCCAGTATCTGCTGTCTCAAATCACCCACATCCGATACGCACAACCTACCCTAGTAACATAGTACACCACCTCCCCCTTGGGAGAAATCCTCCACTTCTTTTCTGAAAACCACCTTCTTCAGTTTAAGAAGTATTGCATCTTCATCTTTCCTTGACATAAGTTCAACTACCAACGAGGAATCTGATCCACTCTGCATCGTTACTCTGCCCTTAGCTGTATCAACCAACTATACTCCAAACCAAGCTAATCCATGGATATACTTTGCCAGTTCCTTTTTTCCGTCTTCAACATGAGCCACGCTCCCCATATAAATACTGCTTAGGTCATCATCCACCACATTGGCTTTGCCTAGGTGATACATCACGCTTATATCATAGTCCTTCAGTAGTTCCAATCATCTTCCCTGACGAAGATTTAGATCTTTCTAACTGAACACATACTGAAGGCTCTTGTGATAGGTGAAAATATCCACGTGAGCCCCGTAAAGGTAGTGCCTCCATATTTTCAATGCAAACACCATCGTTGCCAACTACAATTCATGAGTCAGATAATTCTTCTCATGAACCCTGAGCTATCTAGAGGCGTAGGCTATCACTTTACCCCACTGCATCAGAATGCAACCAAGTCCAACTCTAGAAGTGTCACAATATACCAGAACCCATTTGTTCCTTCCGAAAAGGTCAACACTGGAGCGGTAGTGAGTTAAGTTTTTAACTCTTGGAAACTCTTCTCACACGCATTTGACCACTGAGTTTCACCTTCTTCTGAGTCAGCCTAGTCAGAGGGGATGCAATAGAGGAAAAACCTTCAACAAAACATCGATAATAACTGGCTAGACCCAAGAAACTTCTAATTTCGGTTGGGGAGGTAGGTATAGGCTAGTCTTTCACCACTGCTATCTTTTAAGGATCTACCTGGATACCCTCACCTGAGACCACGTGACCAAGAAAGTCACAGACTTCAACCAGAATTTGCATTTGCTGAATTTTGCGAACAACTGGTAGTCTCTGAGCGTCTGAAGCACTATCCTCAAGTGATTAGCATGTTCTTCCTCATTTCTGGAGTATACCAGAATATCGTCGATAAATACAATGAAAAATATATCTAGATACTGCTTGAAGAATCTGTTCATCAGGTCCATGAAAGCTGTGGGGGCATTAGTCAGTCCGAAGGACATAACCATGAATTCATAGTGACCATACCGAGTTTTGAAAGTTGTTTTTGGCATGTCACCTTCTTTTACTCTTAGTTGATGATACCCCAACCTGAGATCTATTTTAGAGAAACAACTGGCTCCCTGAAGCTGATCGAACAAGTCATCAATCCTGGGTAGGGGATACCTGCTCTTGACTGTAACCTTGTTCAACTAACGGTAGTCGATGCACATTTTGAGGGTACCGACTTTCTTTCGCACAAATAGTACTGGAGCACCCCAAGGAGAGATGCTGGGTTTGATAAAACCTTTATCAAGAAGGTCTTTTAGCTTCTCCTTTAACTCTTTAAGCTCACTGGAGCCATTTTGTAAGGAGGGATGGAAATTGGCTGAGTATCCGGGAGAAGGTCTATATCGAAGTCTATTCCCGCTCAGGAGGGATTCCTGAAAGATCTACTGGAAAAACATCAGAGAACTCGCTGACCACCGGGATTGACTGGACAGTTAGGGTCTCAGAGTTGAAATCTTTGACCCGAACTAGATGATAAATACACCCTTTGGCAATAATATTTCTCGCCTTAAGATATGAAATAAACCGACCCTTAGGCGCTGAACTGCTGCCCGTCCACTCTAAAGCTGGCTCATTAGGGAACTGAAACCTGACAGCCTTAGTTCTGTAGTCGACTGAGGCATGACCGGAGTGTAACCAATTCATGCCAAGAATGAGGTCAAAGTCGACCAGCTCTAACTCTATAAGATCAGTTGGAATGACCTTATTGAATATTGAGACTGGGCAGTTCCTATATACTCGGCTGGCTCTAACTGACTTGCCAACTAGGGTGGAGACTGGGAATGGTTCTAAGAGGACCTAGAGACTAATATCAAACTAGACTGCTACATAGGGAGTCATGAATGAGAGGGTGGCTCCTGGATCTAGTAGGATATATACGTCTAGGCGAAAAAGGTGTAACATACTCGTGACCACGTCAGGTGAGCTCTCTTAATCCTGATGAGAGGACAAAGCATAAAAATGATTTTGGCGCTTGTTGCCATCCGTACCTAAAGTGTTGGCTAATTTTCCCTCAGCTAAGGGTTCAAAAATAAAAACCCATTGACTAATTTTCCCTCAAGACGGTCTTGATCCATCCGTCGTCAGGAACAATCTCTAACTATGACTACAACAGCTGTGTATAGACACATAAAAATTTTATTTATCAGTTCAAAGTGCCCCCCATCAGAAAAGAACCGAAAAAAAAACCAACGGGTGGGTTAATCATGCTCAACTCAACTTTTTCATCCAACAATACCATACAAAGCACTGATTCTACCCAAAATCATTAAGCACAAAATTTTGAAATTTCCCTCACCCCACACTTAAAATATGCTATGTCCCCAAAGCATCAAATTAAAATACAAACATGGTGAGAAATACTCCCTGAGGCCTCTCACCCTAACTAACAACATGTTTTCTTTCATTTTTACACATGTGGGTCACCAACCCCACACTCATCCTCTTTCATGCTCCTTAGCTTTCTATTCCAAAGGTACTCAGACTTCCCTGCAACCTGTGCTTAATTTACCACCAAAAATAACAACAAGGTGAAAATAAACAAAATCAACACAAAGGAAAAATAAAATTGTACCTATGGTACCCTTAGGTTGCCTCCCAAGAAGCGCCTGATTTTATGTCACGGCATGACATGGACTATCCTTTTTAGGACATCCTCAAACCAGTGTTCCCTTTGGAGAACCATCTTCCTCTTTTCTTATTTTCCAAGGGAACAACCTCCACTCTGTCCCTCTCCTGTTCCAACCCCTTCTCTAAGCCCTCCATTAGATTCAGGCTAAAAGCCCTCCATTAGATTCAGGCTAAAAGCCCTCCATTAGATTCAGGCTGAAATGTGACCATCTCCTGTGGCCGTAGACTCATGCAATCTACCACCCCACACTTCGCCTCTGCCAACACAATGACCTTACAAAGGTCTCTGTAGTGTGTGTGTGGGTTGATCTATTGGTAAACTTAGAAGAGCTCTTCTTCATCATCGACCCTCATTTTAAGGGTCCTTGCTCTTACACTTATAATTGCTCCTCCAGTAGCAAAGAATGGTCGTCCCAAGATTAGGGGTACCTTGTCATCAACATTAAAATCAAGAATGATGAAATCAACGGGTATAATGAACTTACCCACTTTGATGAGAAGGTCCTCACTTATTCCCTCTGGTGCCACTTGAATCTTATCTGTCAACTGCAACATCACTCGTGTTTGTCACGGTTGACCTAACCCCAAGGTGTTAAACAAAGATAGGGGCATTAGATTAACTGCTGCCCCTAAATTACATAGAGCTCTTATCACTTTATCTTTACAATTTTTATTGGGAGGGTAAAACTCCCTGGGTCTTTGAGCTTTTTCGGTATCTTGCTACTTACCCTGTAGCTGCACTCCTCAATCAGTGCCACCGTTTGAACATCCACCAATCTTACTTTGTTGGTCACCACATCTTTCAAGTACCTAGAATACTTGGGCATTCCCTGCAAAACATCAATCAAAGGCAAATTTATGTCAGGTTCTTTCAAAATATCAAAGAACTTTTTAAAGCATTCCTTCTCATTTCTCTTCTTGAGTCTTTGCGGGAATGTGGTGGTGGTCTCTGTGCTAGTTGCAGTGATGATTGTGCAATGTGTTTCACAACACTCTAATTATCTCCCTTACCAGTCGGTGGTCCTTTTCTGACCAGCTCCCGCTATACCTTATTTCTCTTCTCTTTTGATGGTGTATCAGCCAATTGCCTGCCACTCCTCAGATTAATGGCATTGACCTATCGGGGGTTTGTATTTGTGTCACTGGTTAACCCTCCCTAAGGTCTGGTGTGCTGAGCAGCTGCTATTTGACCTATTGGCTTCTCTAGATTGCGGGTGGCCAACAGCTGATTTTTCAAATCAGATGCCATCCTCGCTTAATTCTCTGTCAATTGGGTCTGTGTAGCCATAATTTTCTACAACATCTCCTCAATGTTGTTGCTGCTCGACTGGCCACCATTCTGCCCGTTTTGCTGCTGAGGTTGCTGGTAACTCTGACTCTGATTTTCACCCTAAGAAAAATTTAGGTGGCTCTGCCAATTCTTGTTGTAGTTGTTCCCGAAATTCTGATTGTTTCTCTAACCATTCCCAACAAAATTGACCAATTCAGGATTGGCCCCGCAAGATTCTGCATTGTGCCCATTATTACCACATATTTCACACCAACTGGGAGCCTGCTGAACTGCATTCACCTGTCCCTGCTATTGGTTCATACTCAGTTTGTTAAACTGAGTCATCATCTGATGCTGAAATAATGCTAGCTATGCTACCAAGGCATTGACACCATCCATTTTTATCAACACTGCTTTCTTTCCTGCCCCTCTCGATGAATCGTGGTGCCACTCTGGATTTCCCTGAGCAATCCTGTTCAACAAAGTGTACAATTCATCAATGTCTTTTCCAATGCTTGCCCACCCGATGCAGAGTCTAGTAAAATTTTGATGTGTTGGACTAGACTTTCCACAAAGGTATGGGCTAGCACTTCATTGGACTGCTGATGATGGGGGAAGTCTCTCAATAATGACTTGAATCTCTCCCAAGCCAAATACAAGTTCTCATTCGGCCTCTACTTGAAGCTTAATATTTCACTCCTGAGTTTGGTAGTCTTGCCTGAAGGGAAGAATCTGATGAGGAACGTCTTCGCTAAGTCATCCCAAGAAATAATGGAATTTGGTGGCTCAACTTTCAACCACCTCTTTACCTCTCCCAATTGTTAAAATGGGAAGAGTGAGAGTCAGACATAATCAGTTGACACTCCGGTGGGGACGAAAGTGTCACTCATCTCCAAAAAGTTCTGTAAGTGTTGTTTTGGGTCCTCATGAGTCATCCCAATGAACTGGCCACTAGAATGTAACAACTGCTCCATATTCTATTTCAATTCAAAGTTCCCTCCTGGCTCCAGTTTGCGGATATTGGAGGTCACATTTGTCGCTAGTGGGATTGCCACTTCGCGGACTGGTTGGGCTGCCATTTGATTTGGTAACAACTCTGCTTTCCCAACTGGTGGATGTTGTTGCAATTGCTTTTGTAATCTCTTAAACTTTCACTCTAGAGCTTCCCTCCTGAGCAAATGCAATTGACGTTCAGGTTCCAATAATGGTTCCACCAGCTCTCTATTCCTTGCCAGCTCTGCAAGGACAACCTTTCACATGCAATATAGCAGACTAAAACCAAGTTTCTCAACACTTAAGGAAATTAAAAATCACAAAAAAATAGAAAAATTCACTAAACGTTTCCAGTTCCCCGGCAATGACACCAAAAACATGTTTGCGCTCCAGCACACTCGCAAGAGTACGCGGTCGTACAAGTGATACAATGACCCTTTTTAAGATCCAGATGTCAAACCCACAAGGACTGGACCAATTTAGCGAATTATCAAGTTCAAGTGTTAAAATTAAATTCACAAGTGTTGATTATTGAAATTTTCGGGAAATTCTAATTAAGTCTAGGGGTGATTACAAAATACTCGAGAAACGATATAAGAAGCCACTAGAGTTAAGGCCTAATAATCATGCAATGATAGAATTCACGATGGTTCGAGTATCAAAACATCAGTTGTTGTCTCACATAAGTAAAATGCTATGTTCATGGTCTTTCAAGCCTCTAAACATGACAAAATAGTTTCACACCTACATCATTGAGCAAGGATGTGACGTCCTAATTCGTGAGCAATTTAAATACATGGATGTGGTTCACGGAGATTTTGCCCTTGATTATGGACTTTCGTACCTCTAATCATTTAATCGAACTTATCTTCGAAACTACTTCTCGATGGTGATGTGACAATTCTAAGCCAGAGTCTAGCTCATCCTATTTTATTAACCAAGCAAGGCAAATTAGGTATAATTTCTATCCTAACCACTAATCCTACTGTAAAGATAAGAACTTGCTCCCTAGATTCTTGTATTTTAGACTAGGGTTACTCTTTCAAGATTTTACCTAAGCTTAACGAGTTTGTTTTCATGGTGATCAAGAATAAAAAAATGGTAATTAAGAATGCAAGACAAAATAACAACTAAAAACTCAAACCAATAATGAAAATCAAGCAATTACATTTATATCATGTGGCCTCAACCCTAGAGGAAGGGTTTTAGCCACTCATGTTAATAAAATTACTCAAAACATAATTAAAGTAATGTACTTATAAGAATGGTAAAAGAGAATGAAATCTTATGAACCCTAGGTAGAGTTTCCCTCATTCTCCCTTCGCTCCTCTACGGTTTCCCACAGATATTCCATGATAAATGAATTTTGGAGCTAAGGTTTCAATTTATAGTAAGTGAAAATTTGCACTTTTTGGTCGTGCATGGACTGCCTCCGTGTCACGGATCTAGACACCTCAATTTGCTTCCGTGACACGGAGCAAACATGGAAGCCCACTGGAATGTGTCCCTTGGCAAGTCCTCGCGCTGGACTGGTGCGAGTTGCCCAATGTGGCACGGCGCTGGTCACGCTGATGGACGGGCGTGGCATGGCTTTGTCGTGCAGGCCTCTTTCCATGACATGTCTTCTCGCGCGCATGGCTTGGGCGTGGCATGGCGCTAGGCACGACACACACACAGTGTGGCACGCTGCCTTGTGCGACCAGCCTTGCTATGGCATGCCATCTTGCAATCTTTTGCAATCTACCCCAAACTCCATTCCTTCACTTCAACCATCATATTTTAGTCCCTCACATGCATTTTACATCTACAAAATAAGAACTAATCATGTTGGTTAGTTTATGCACATAAGTAATAAAATTAACATGAGGATATAATTAATTTAAATGACAAACATGACTTTATTAAGTTATAAAATAGTACTTGGGCAAATAATTATGCCCAAGATCAGTCAGCCCAAGTTGTTTATACTAAAAATAATTTAACTTAGATTGTCTTCTTTTGTTGAGCCTAATGTTGATACTATGTTATATCCTTTAATGTCTTATATTGATATTATGTGATTTAAATTTTGTGTTATTCGTATAAGATATTCTTCATCTGCTCATGCATTTACAAGTTTCATCTACTCAGGTAAAGTAATCTCTTTATCTCATAAAATAAATTTTTCTTATAAAATTATAGATTATTATAATTATAACTCTCGTACATAATTTATTATAGATAATCTTGCAATGGAATCTGAAAAAGATTTCATGAACAAAATTGTGCTAGTTAACACTTAAGGAAATGTGATTCTCATTGGAAAAAAGGTCTTAGTAACCAGAGTTGGATTAATGTATAAAAAAGAAACATAGGAAAGAACACAAATGACTATAATATTAATTGACAGAGATGTAACAATTTTTTCGTATTATATTCTATAATTCTATTTTATACTTTTACATAATGTTTGAGTTCTTACCTATTTTTATTATATTATATATATATATTTTTTATCATTAAAGTTTAATTTTTTACAGGACACAAAATTTCATGCTACATTTTTTAATAATTATATCTGTCACACCCCGCCTTGGGAGGCATGACTGGCACCTGGTGCCTACTAAGACCTGGACTGCTGGACTACTAAGCCTAAGCACTTCTGATGCCACGCTGGCTCTAACCCTGGATTCATGGAACCAACGGGCTATATAACAATTTTAAATACAGCCGCCGACCGACTAGGCCTATAGCCTCCTGTAAGAAAACAACAACTAACCAGAACCACAGGAGTATAAAGGAACCTATGTGGGCCGACAAGGCCACCATGCTGACTAGTTTCACTGAAAAGATGAACTAAATGCTAAACTACTCTGTGACCGACAAGGTCACCAACTATCAACTATACAAGGCCCCACACGGCTATCATAAACAAACTAAAACATACACACAGCCTCACACGACCGGTATGACTAACCACAGAGAATATACAATCTGCAAGCCTCTAAGAATGATATTAAGATGGTCGAGACAAGGCCCAGGCCTACCCGTACTGTACAACAAAAAGAGAAATAAACCTCTAGCTATCAAGCTCCGGATGACAGGAGCTGATGACTCTGTGTGCTGGCTAGAATTACGAGGGATCGGCTCCTCGTCTATGAGTACCTGCAGGCAAGTAATGCAGCGCCCCAAAACGGGCGTCAGTACCACAGGTACCGAGTATGCAAAGAAATAACTAGAACATAACTGAAGATAAATAGTAATACTGATAGTTACTGAAGTATAGGAGATGGCTAAGACTGCCTGGGATAGCAGAATCTGAAATGAGCTTAACTCTACTGGAGAGAAGGTGAGAATCATACCTGTTAGTGCGGCGTCCTGCTATCTATCAATTTAATAAATAACACATATAGCATAGTAGAACCTATACCAGCCCCCATAAGCCGAAAGGTACCAATCAACATGTAATCTATATACCCCTACCCAGGTTGCCATCTACCTAGTAACTAATCACACCACTCACCTAGTAACTACGAGCATCCCGCCGGCCCCGTGGGTATGCAACTTAGACTCTCTAGGCCCCTGACTATAGCTATATCTAAGTCTGGAGGACTCCTGTAAACTGTGATCTGAGATCTGTATCTGTAATCTGTAATCTGTACCCTGGGTGCAAGCGCTCGACGGGGGTGTGCTATAATGTTGATCAGCCTGCTATGGGGAATGCTTCCTCCCATCTTCGTCCTCTGGTGGACGGCATGCCACTCCTTGGAGTGATGTATCCTCACCCTCTGGCGGGTGAGTCGACACTACTATTAATCCTGGGGCGGCAAGGAAGCTCTAAGGGTGCCAACATAGAACAATCAGGTCTCTACAAACAACAATAATCACATATAACATATATATTAAATCTGATAATACTGTCCATGTTCTGATATTCTATTCTAAATCCCGTGCTGAATTATACTGAATCTGATACTGAGTTATACTGAGTCTGAAATAATATCTCCCTGTCTGATACTAATTTACTGACTTTTATTCTGAATATGACATAATAATTATTCAAGCATGCTTACTAAATTCACACTTGGCATAATACTCGACTTTGAAACATTCTTCTAGAATTTAGAATTACTATCTTGCCGAAGAAATTGGCTTTATATACCTCAGTTGCCGACTTCTTGACTAACTGGCGTAACTCGGCCAATGTCTAGCTATTTCTTCCAACGGCATTCATATTCATAGCAAATAAAACTAAATTCATCAATATTATGGAAGAAAACACTACTTTGAATATATATGCTTCCCAAACTTTGACTTCTCAAAAAACAGCCGAAAACTCGCTATTTCTCGGAAGTCCAAAAGGGAGAAATACTAACTTTAGGGCTAGGAGTATATTGACACTAATTTGGAGCAATTCCACTTACCTTAGCTCGGTAGGACACCGATTCGCAGGCCGAATTTCACGAAACTAGCTCCGTAGGAATGCTCTCTGCAGCTTTATACTTCGCTACCCGAAGTTAATTTGAGTTTGGACTGCGTTTGACAGCGTTATCGGACGAATATTTGTATGGAATCTTGTCTTCCTCTGTTTTTGGTCGCTTACTGGAAATTAAAAGATGGGAAATGATTTAAAACAAAGTGGAAAGGCTTTATATACTTGGGGCCTTTAAGTCGCATTTGTCGAATGCAATTTATAAGTCGTATTTGTCGAATGCGATTTATAAGTCATATTTGCGACACTCCGACTTGGCGCTTGTCCGGTCTCTCCCTGGGCCCTTTTTCAGCACGTATGGCATTCTAAAACTCTTAACCAACATGTGAATAGGCCATCTAAATGTCAAGAATTTATGGGGTGTAACATCCTCCCCCCTTAAGAACATTCTTCCTCGAATGTAAACTCCTGCTCACAGGAATCTCAACTTACTCTACTTATTCTCGAAAAATTTTGGCAGAGTTTCCCCTATAATATGGACTACCTCAAAAATCCTGAAACGTAGAAAAGTCCAATACAGGTATTCCACACAGTACTATAGTATTCATCACGCAATACACTAGAGTCAACTATTTCATTTATACACATAAATATAAGGCAACTCATAAAACAACAATACTAACGTACCTCTGGCTAATTAAGTCTGAAATAACTGAGGATATCTGACTTTCATATCTTCCTATGCTTCCCAAGTCATTTCCTCTTGATTCCTATTACGCCATAATACCTTAACAGAAGCAACATCTTTAGTTCTTAATCTGCGAATCTGCCGGTCTAGTATGGCTACTGGAACCTCTTCATAAGCCAACTCCTCCGAAACCTGGACATCCTAAACTGGGACAACTCTGGAGGGGTCTCCTATATACTTCCTCAGCATGGACACGTGGAAAACTGGATGAACAGACTCTAACTCTGGAGGTAAGTTCAACTCGTATGCTACTTGGCCTATTCTTTGGCGAATCTGATAAGGCCCAACGAATCTCGGGCTGAGCTTGCCTTTCTTGCCGAATCTCATCACCCCTTTCACTAGAGAAACTTTCAAGAATACCTAGTCATTCATATTAAATTCCAAGATTTTGCGCCTCACATCAGCATATGATTTCTGGCGGCTCTGAGCAGTCAGTAGGCGTTCTCTGATAAGCTTTACTTTTTCCTCTGACTGATGAATAATATCCGGCCCAATCAGCGCTGACTCTCCTACTTCAAACCAGCCAACTAGCGATTTGCACTTTCGCCCATACAATGCCTCATAAGGCGCCATCTGGATAGCTGAATGGTAACTGTTATTATAAGAGAACTCAATAAGTGGTAATTGCTCATCCCAGCTACCTCCAAAGTCCAACACACACACTCGCAACATATCTTCGAGCGTTTGAATAGTGCGTTATGCCTGCCCATATGTTTGAGGATGAAAAGCTGTGCTCAAATTTATCTGTGTTCCCAGGCTTCTCTGAAATGATTGCCAAAATTTGACTGTAAACTGTGCCCCTCTATCAGAGATAATGGACACTGGAACACCGTGCAGTCTAACTATTTCTCTGATATACAACTCAACATAATCTTCAGCAGAGAAAGTAGCCCTTACTGGCAGAAAATGGGCTGATTTTGTCAGTCTGTCAACAATTACCCAAATCGAGTCATTTCTATGTCTGGTATGGGGTAATCCTATTACAAAATCCATATTTACTGCTTCCCACTTCCAAAGAGGCATAGCTATGTCTTGAGTCAATCCACTTGGTTTTGGTGTTCAGCTTTTACTTACTGGCAGTTAGGACACTAGGCTACGAATTCTGCTATTTCCCTCTTCATACCTGGTCACCAGTAGATTTCTTTGATATCTTGGTACATTTTGTTGCACCTGGATGGAGAGAATAGCGGGCGTAATGTACCTCTCCCATAATCTGCTGGCGAAGCCCTGGAATGTTTGGAACACAAAAGCGACAGTTACATTGCAACACTTCATCCTCAGTTACCTGTAAATCTGGCGCTTTTCCTTGCTGAACTCTGTCTTTAAGCTGAACCAAGTTAGGATATTCATACTGTCGTTCCTTTACCTCCACAACTAATGACGACACTGCGGTGTTCTGAATTACCGCTCTGTTGTCCTCTGTTTCTGCTACACGAACGACTAAACTGGCTAACTGGTGTATTTCTCAGGCCAATTCCCGCTGCTCGGGCTGCAAGTACACCAAACTCCCCATAGACTTACGGCTAAGGGCATCTGCTACTACGTTGGTTCTTCTTGGGTGATACAGAATATTTACATCATAATCTTTCAACAACTCCAACCAGCGACACTGCCGCAAATTCAACTCTCTCTGGGTGAAGATATACTGGAGGCTTTTATGATCAGTGAAAATATCCACATGGACGCCATACAAGTAATGTCTCCATATCTTTAAGGCATGGATCACTGCGGCTAGTTCCAGGTCATAGGTAGGATAATTCTTTTCGTGTTTCCTCAGCTGTCTGGAAGCATAAGCAACTACTTTACCATGCTGCATCAACACACATCCTAACCCAATATCCGAAGCATCACAATAAGCTACATAACCCTCTGTACCTTCTGGCAATGCTAACACTGGGGTGGAGGTCAACCTGTCTTTCAATTCCTGGAAACTCTGCTCACATGCCTCCGTCCACTGAAACTTTATTTCTTTTTGAGTCAGCTTAGTCACAGGTGCCGCTATGGTGGAGAATCCATCAACAAATCTTTTGTAGTACCCTGCTAATCCCAAAAAACTGCGTACTTCGGTCGGAGTGGTAGGTCTGGGCCATGTTTTTACTGGTTCTATTTTCTGTGTGTCTACTTGTATACCAGCATCCGACACGATATGTCCTAAGAAGGCTACTGAGTTCAGCCAAAATTCACATTTAGAGAACTTGGCATACAGCTGACGGTCCCTAAGAATCTTGAGCACTGTCCACAAATGATCCTGGTGGTCTGCCTCTGAGCGAGAATACACCAGAATATTGTCAATAAACACTATCACAAACAGGTCCAGGTATGGTCTGAAGATGCTGTTCATCAGGTCCATGAATACTGCGGGAGCATTCGTCAGCCCAATGGACATGACTAGGAATTAAAAATGGCCGTATCTGGTCCTGAAGGCAATCTTTCGAATGTCCCTTTCATGAACTTAAACCTGATGATATCCGGATCGTAAGTCAATCTTTGAGAAATATCTAGCCCCCTGTAACTGATCAAACAAATCATCTATTCTGGGAAGCGAATACTTATTCTTGACTATAACCCTGTCAACTGCCGGTAGTCTATACACATGTGGAGGGAGCCGTCGTTCTTTCTCATAAACAGAACCGGTTCACCCCAAGGTGAAGTACTTGGCCTAATAAAGCCCTTATCTAACAGATCCTTCAGCTGCTCCTTTAATTCTCTGAGTTCAGCAGGAGCCATACGATATGGAGGGATCGATATGGGCTGAGTTCCTGGTAGCAAATCAATTGCAAAATCTATTTCTCTTTCTAGGGGAATACCAGGTAGCTCATCTAGAAATACGTCGGGGAATTCATTAACCACTGGAACAGACTGGAGAGTCGGAGGCTCTACCCGCACATCCTGGACTCTGACTATGTGGCAAATGCATCCCTTAGCTATCAACTTCCTTCCGTGAAGGTAAGAAATAAACCTACCTTTTGGCGTAGTTGTACTTCCCTTCCACTCTCGTACTGCCTCCCCTGGAAAGTGGAATCAGACCGTCTTGGTCCAGCATTCTACATTGGCATAGCACGACACTAACCAATCCATACCCATAATGGCATCGAAATCAATCATCTCTAATTCTACCAGATCTACTGTGGTCTGACGATCAGCAACCTCTACTGTACACCCTCGATAAACCCTTCTGGCTATGATGGAGTCACCGACGGGTGTAGATATTGAAAAGGGTTGCTGAAGCAACTCTGGTACAACACTGAACTTTCGAGCCACAAATGGGATGACATAGGACAAGGTAGATCCTGGATCAATCAATACATAAGCAGGGTGAGAGCAAATAGTCATCATACCTGTTACCACATCTGGAGACGCCTCTGAGTCCTGCCTCCCTGGTAATGTATAGGTACGGCTTGGGCCCGTACCTGAACTCGAGGCCCCTGATCTGCCTCGGCCCCTGCCTGCTGGGACTGAGGGCCTACGCCCTGCCGAGGCTGCTGGAGCTCGTGCCCCTACTGACGCTCTGTCCTGTCTATCTCAGTTACCCTGACCCTTGGCTGGACAATCTCTCAACACATGACCCTCCTACCCGCATATATAACACCCTGTGGAGCCATATCTGCAAGCTCTAGTGTAGGGTCGGTTGCAAATAGGGCAAGGTGGGGGTGTATACCTGCTCTGCTCTGCCCTCCTCTACTGGGGCGAATATATCGTTCGAGAACTCCCGACGGACTCTGTCTGTCCCCAGCGACCAAATCTACCCCTTTGCTGCTGTGATGGAGGTGGGGGTCTAGGTGGCCTATCTGACAACTGTGGCCTAGGCCCTCTCCAAATCTCCCCCAGTATCTCATCTAATCTATCCCTGCGGCGCTGTTCCTGATTTATTCGTCTGCTATCCTGTTGTCGCTGTCTAAGGCCCTCAATAGTCTAGGCAAAGGCCTACACCCGAGCAATATCCATATCTTCCGGCAGTATAACTGTCATGCATGCCTCAATATATTCTGGGTTCAGACCCATAATAAACCGGTGGACTCTAGATGGCATGGTGTCCACAAAGGCTGGAGCATAGCGGGCCAACGAATCGAATTGCAGGGCGTACTCCCGTACACTTCTCGCCCCCTGCTCCAAGTGCAAAAACTGGTCCATCCGGGCCTGTCGGATTTCTCGTGGCAGATAACGGTCCAGGAAAGCCTCTGAAAAGCTGGACCAGGTCGGACGGGCAACATCTCTCCCTCGAGACCTTTCCCAATTCTCGTATCACAACACAACAATATCCCGCAGTCGGAATACCGTTAACTCAACCGACTCTGTAGATGTCACATGCATGACTCGAAAGATTCTATGCATCTGATCCAGGAAGTCCTGGGGGTCCTCTGCCTGATCCGACCCTGTGAACTGTGGGGGACCTAGTGCCAAAAATTCTCAGACCCTTGAACTGCCAGGCCCACCTGATGATTCTGCTGTTACGGGTGGCACTGACTGGCGCTGAGTAGCCATCATTTGTTCCAACATAACTACTACACTTTGAATTTCCTGGTCGGATGGTGTAGGTACAGGAACTGTCAGAGGTAATGTTGTCCTGAGTGGCTCCTGGTGGGGTGGGGACTACTGTGAAGGTTGAGATGATACCTCTGTATCATCCTCAGATTGCGCTGATTCTAAATGAGGCTGAGGCATCCTGCTGGTGCCTTCTCCTGTTGCGGTATCCAATCTTCTACCTGTGATAGGATGTCGCTGGTCTGCCATTTTATCTATAAACAAAGTGCTTGATAAGCTTTAGGGACTCAACCCTATACTGTACTGCTCTATAGCACGACTGAATATGAAGAAAGAGTAACCATCCTATCATACCTTACAGCCTCCTGCCTATGGTATGTGGTGCACAACACATCCATACACAAGACTCTACTTAGCATGGCTTGCAGACTCCCTGGGATACGACCTGCTCTGATACCAAGTTTGTCATGCCCCGCCTTAGGAGGCATGACTGGCACTTGGTGCTCCACTAAGACCTGAACTGCTGGACTACTGAGCCTAAGCACTTCTGGTGCCAGGCTGGTTCTAACCCTAGATTCATGGAACCAACGGGCTGTATAACGGCTGTAAATACAGTCGCCGGCCGACTAGGCCTATAGCCTCCTGTAAGAAAACAACAGCTGACCAGAACCACAGGAGTATAAAGGAACCTATACGGGCCGACAAGGCCACCATGCTGACTAGTTTCACTAAAAAGCTGAACTAAATGCTAAACTGCACTGTGACCGACAAGGTCACCAACTATCAATTATACAAGGCCCCACACGGCCATCATAAACAAACTAAAACATACACACGACCTCACACAATCGGTACGACTAACCACAGGGAATATACAATCTGCAAGCCTCTAAGAATGATAATAAGATGGTTGGGACAGGGCCTCGGCCTACTCGTACTGTACAACAAAAAGAGAAATAAACCTCTAGCTGTCAAGCTCCGGATGACAGGAGCTGATGACTCTGTGTGCTGGCTGGAATTACGAGGGATCGGCTTCTCGTTTATGAGTACCTGCAGGCAAGTAATGCAGCGCCCCCAAACGGACGTCAGTACCACAGGTACCGAGTATGCAAAGAAATAACTAGAACATAACTGAAGATAAACAGTAATACTGATAGTTACTGAAGTATAGGAGATGGATAAGACTACCCGGGATAGCAGAATCTGAAATGAGCTTAACTATACTAGATAGAAGGTGAGAATCATACCTGTCAGTGCGGCGTCCTACTATCTATCAATTTAATAAATAACATATATAACATACAAGAACCTATACCAGCCCTCATAAGCCGGAAGGTACCAATCAACATGCAATCTATATACCCCTATTCGGGTCGCCATCCACCTAGTAACTATTCACACCACTCACCTAGTAACTACGAGAATCCTGTCGGCTCCCTGGGTATGCAAATTGGGCTCTCTAGGCCCCTGACTAGCTGTATCTGAGTCCGGAGGACTCCTGTAAACTGTGATCTTAGATTTGTATCTATAATCTGTAATCTGTGCCCCGGGCGCAAGCGCTTGACAGGGGTGTGCTATAATGCTGATCAGCCTGCTATGGGGAATGCTGCCTCGCATCTTCGTCCTCTGGCGGACGGCATGCCACTCCTTGGAGTGATGTATCCTCACCCTCTGGCGGGCGAGTCGACACAGCTATTAACCCTGGGGCGGCAAGGAAGCTCTAAGGGTGCCCACATAGAACAATCAGGTCTCTACAAATAACAATAATCACATATAACATATATATTAAATCTGATAATACTGTCCATGTTCTGATATTCTATTCTGAATCCCTTGTTGAATTATATTGAATCTGATACTAAGTTATACTAAGTCTGGAATAATATCTCGCTGTCTGATACTAATTTACTGACTTTTATTCTGAATATGACATAATAATTATTCAAGCATGCTTACTGAATTCACACTGGGCATAATACTCGGCTTTGAAACGTTCTTCTAGAATTTATTCTATTTTACTATACTAGAATTACTATCTTGCCGAAGAAACTAGCTTTACATACCTTAGTTGGCGACTTCTTGACTAATTGGCGTAACTAGGCCAATATCTAGCTATTTCTTCCAACGGCATTCATATTCATAGCAAATAAAACTAAATTCATCAATATTATGGAAGAAACACTACTTTGAATATATATACTGCCCAAACTTTGACTTATCGAAAAACAGCCGAAAACTCGCTATTTCTCGGAAGTCCAGAAGGGAGATATACTCACTATCGGGCTAGGAGTATATTGACACTAATTTGGAGCAATTCCACTTACCTTAGCTCGGTAGGAAAATGATTCGCCGGCCGAATTTCACGACAATACAAGATCTGTTATATTATCAATGGACACATTAATAGTGTTAATCCTAATTTTGTATCAGTAAACAAAAAGATTGAAGTTGCATTCAGTGACAACACTATAGTTCAGGAATGCAACAGTCACTTTTCTACAGTTACTTTTTCAAACAATTTTTTTTCTCTTAAAGATGCAATACAATCTTCCGATAGAACAATCTTTGATAATTTCTTTATGTTTCATCAACTCAGCTGACATTCATATAATCATATTATTTTACTCCTATTTACTTAACAAAATAGTCTATGTAGATAAAAGTCAAAGGTCCTTAGAAATGTTGATTGAACTTTTTGTCCTTCATTAAAAAAATTCTACAAGAAACAGAATTGTCATGTATTATTGTTTTGCAATTAGTTGTTATTTAATTATTATAGATCTTTACTAATTTATAAAAAATAAAACTCTCATATTTTGTATTCTAAAATTGACTAAAATTTTGCTTCTTAAATCTTTTTCTTATTTGAACTATATTAAAAGTTTTAACATTTAAGACTTTTAAATCAATTACAATTCTATTACCTTATATATATCAATCCATTATTTATTAAAATAACTAATTATCCATCACAATACTTTAATATGAAAAAAATAAATTAAAGAGTGTAATTTTATTATGTATTAATACGTAAATTCCTTCTTCTTCTCTAAAAAGATTGAATAATCCGAAACAAAAATATAGAAACAACATACTCTAAGTTGCTTCAATTAATTTAGTGCTTTTTTTATTCACTCTCTTTAGTTAAATCTATATTATTTTTTCCATTTCAATTTATGTGAAGCGTTTGACTAAACACATAGATTAAGAGAAAGAGATTAAATTAAGTTGAAATCATCCCATAAAGGGTAAAATAAAAAGTTTAAAATTAAGTTATTACTAAATATTTAAAGTCCGAAACCTCGTAGAAAAATATCATTCATCTTTTTACCCTTTTAAAAATAGAGTTCACACTTGACAAAATCATTATTTAATTATTTTTCTAATATTTTTAAGATTTTAAAATTAATCAAATTTTATGTATTAAATTCTTTCTTATTTGAAATATATAAAAAATATTGATATTTATATATACACATAAAATGCATGTTAAGTGCTCATATAAAAGGAGCAATTTTTTAATCTTTCAATCAAACGTTATTTCTATGACGTTTTTGTTCATTAAAACAAGTATTATTAGAACAAACTAAAGAATGAACTACTAGGTTGAATCAAACTCTTAAACATAATTATTTATCAATTTGAAATTCATAATTCTCTTTCAAAATTCTATATTGTTACACAAACACATCTTTTAAATATTATTTATGCTACTTTAATAAATTTATTCTTATTAATATAATGGACAAGTGCGAAGCGCCTATGTTTAAACTAGTTGTTTAAAAATTACAACGAAGAACTTCTCTTTAAATTCAGTTACTATCTCAAAAATATTTGATTCTAATCATTTCATAAGAAGTTAACACTTTACTAGCCATATATCAACTTAACACATACTGAACATAAACAAGTTTATTTATAACTCTTTTGCTAAACGTCTTTTGAACAGATAAATCTTTCTAGCCATTTGTCTAACTCATTCACAGTCGTAACCCTTATCATCTAAGTTAACAACCTTTAGATCTACTTTTCCTATTCATCTTAACTTCTTTTTCAAACATGATTCATCATTCCGTACTTAATTATTTACTATCGTGTTCACTATTCCAGCAATTCTTATATGCACTTACCTTTTTACCTAATTGCCAACCTTATCTCTTAAACCTCATCTTGCCTATTTTTTAACGTCGTTCAAAGGTTCTTGAAATCAATTATGGATAGAAAGCATATAACTCACATATTACCTTAAAAGGTCTAACATTTACTCTTATCTTTCCTTTGGTACTAGTGCCTCAACTTTTACATTTAGGTTAACTTTCTTACACATATACAACTTTCAAAGAACATGCAACGTGTATACTTAAAGCCTTAAATAATTCTCAGGAGGTCTAGATAACTCAAGAGCTCTAATAAACATATAGAGATGCTCTAAAGGCATTCTTTAGTACATTCAAAGTACTGATGCATATTTCCATGCTGTATCATATCATGATACAGATGCAGGTTCTCAGTCGCAACAGCGTCAGTAGTTTCCCTTCGGATGATTTTAGTAGTAGTAATTATTGGTGAGTCCTCATTGTTTGAGGACAATGTTGCCTTAGCGTATAACTCAAACGTAAGCATAAGCGTGTATGTATATATATATATATATATATATATATATATATATATATATATATATATATATATATATATATATATATATATATTATGGTTTTCATGTAACCTTCTAACATCAAGATACTATGTATAACCTATACATAAAGATGGTTCCATAGAAATATCAATAGTTTACACATTCGAGTTCTATTTTCCAAGTTTAACGTATTGGTTAATTAAGAAACACATTAATTAGTCGCTTAGCTTAAGGGAGAGAGATCGGGGGACTTTCTCATGGCCCTAGGTACCTTAAAACATGTATAAAAGAGGGTAGGAAATTTCATTTTGTTACCTTTGTTATCCTTATTGACTTGAAACCGATTTCATATTAGGTTCATCCGCTCATCGTTGTCTCACCGTTTACCAATTTTCTTAGCAACCATAATGTAAAACACCTTTGACACCACAAATACATAGCATAATGTAAGGGAACAACTCACAATCCCATACTGAGGAGACTTCAGACTCAATTTATAACTATGACCATAATTGAAGGCAATTGCTCTTTTCACTTTACGTTCATGTGTTCCAACTCTTTAGCAATTTATAACTTAATACCAAGTAATTCTAACATTTGGTGAGAAACATAATATTCTACTACATAAGCTCAAGTACAGGGGAATACCGGATTCATCCTTGGCACGAATTCGTGCTTGAAAATCAAAAGACAAAGAGTTCCTTATATACCCTGTTCCGATGAGTTTTTCCTTAGTCGCTTCTTTCCTCCAACAACCACATTTAGTATTCTTAGATTTATTAAATTTATAATCATGTAACAAGTCTAGTTTGAGCCAATTTCCTATCAAAAACGTCATCCCAACAGCAGCCATAACAACAACACAAAACAATATTTCACTACTTTGTTTTAACTTGTTTTCAGGACCTTTAAGGGGAAAAATAAAAGGGTGAACTTACCTATCTTTTCTTGTGATTAATTCCCACTATAAAAGGAGTATATTCTCCAAAAATGCAGCTGTATCAACCTCCAAAAATGGGCTGAAACTTCACCAAAAAACACACCAAAAATGAGCCACAAAACCAACTTAAAGTTCTAGCTTTAGCTAAGGAAATTCTTGCAAGTTTAATAGCTAGAAATGGTTACCCTTTTCTCGTCTTCCACTTCTACTAAGATGGAGTATCTAGGTAGCTTAACATGGTTGCAAACACAACAGCTTCACTGCCCAAAGCATGGAAGCAACTTCAGCCAAACACACATAAAAAAACAACCTAGTCTAGCTTCAAAATTTTCAGCTTTTAGCTAATATTTTTAGTAAGTTTAAAGGGTAGAATCCTTACCTCCTTCCTTGAATCCAACTATTACCAAGAGGGAGTATATATGAAGCCTAATACGCCTCCAAGAATGAATCAAAAATATCATAAACATGCTGCAAAAATGCAGCAACAAGACTCACCGATTCCTCTCTTCAACTTTGCAATGATCTTCTTCACTTGACTTGAATTTTCTTTGATGATTTGCTTTGATTTATCTTGGTTCTTGGCTGAAAAATACCGATAGAATTTTCCCCTAAGTAGGGAGCTCAAATTTTGATAGGAATAATATGATTTGGGAATCAAACAACTTAAATAAATAGGGGTAGGGCGGTGGAGGCAGCGCTTATGTTACTGCTTAATGGGGCCTAAGTAAAATGCCCATAACATTTTACTCTAAACACTGATTTATGAGCGGTTTGATATTTTGAAATTTAGACTCAAATATAGTTAATTTAATAGGTCGTAGGATTTCTAACTCATTGTAGATAAGGAGATATGATAATTTAAAGTTTACTATTAGTTATGAACTTCACATACTGTTCGCTCTTTCCATTGTACATGTTTCCTTCCTCACCTACGATCAGTATACAGCCCGTACTTCCGTTAACATGACATAAAAATATTAAATAATCATTAAAAGATTTTCGAGGTGTAACAGTTGTTCAACATTTGAAAAGTAAAAATGGGAAAAAAAATATCAAATTCAAATTTAGAACTAAGTGAGGGGAATCCCGATTATTGCAATCACAAGTGAGATGGCTAGGGGTGTTCTATTCATGGGCTAACAACTAGAATGGGATTTACTTTATTTTCTTAGAATCAAATTTAGCATAGATAGCAGTGGGTAAAATACATTCTCTCATTTTTCATCTACAATAATGTTTATGCCTTGGGTTTTCTCAAACCCCAAGGCCAAATTCAAATTATCAACCACAAGAGCTGAAGGAAGAATCAAGTTATCTCTAGCCTCGAACCTTTAATGGAGTGGGATTGTGGGTTTTGACTATCTCTAGCTAAACCCCACACATCAACACTCTAAATCCTTCCTATTATTTTTCTCACCCAATTCTCACTCTTCTTTATTAAGCAAATGCAAGAAAAGTAAACAAAATTCATGTTTGCAACCATCAATTTTTACAATTAAAACTTAGAGAAAATAATAGATCTATACTTTCAATTAGTATTCAAGAACAATTAATCAATACCAATTCATTTTTACAAACCCTCCATGCACACACTCCTAGATAGCAAGTTGGCTACTCATATTTAGAGAGAGAGAGAGAGAGAGAAGATATCAAGAGGATATTTCTAAGAATTCATCATATGGGTTTACCAATTTGCTTCACAATATCTGCAATAATGGTGGAATTCCCCCACAATTGGGTTGAAGAAGAAGAAAAATAATTTCTATTTCTAGAATTCGATGATGTGTAAAACTCTCTAAATCTATCTATGAATGAATAATGTTTGGTGTACAATATAGGGTGGTAAATATATGTACTTTCTTGTGTATAACTTTGCCCAATTGGCCTTGGAGGTTTCTAGGAGCTTTGGCAACCTTTATTGATATTTTTTCCCTTCCATCAACGAAAGGGTCATTTGCCCTTCGTCCTGTGTTTAGCAGGTGCCAATCCGCTAGAGCAGGTGCAAAAGTAGGTGTAGACAGCCCCACTTGCATTTGACGTGCGTTTCACAGGTGGGGATCCACTAGAGCAGGTTAAAACATTGGTGCAAGGCAGTCTCTCCTATGTTACACCTGCATTTCGCAGGTTTGGATCCACGAAAAGCATGTCTTCAGCAGCACACTTCAAGTTCAAATCCTCCATTATATTTGTCTTCTTCAAATGCCTGCATAGAGAAGAAAAATGGCATAAAACACTTCTAAATTATGTGAAAACCAAGCAATAACTCATGCTTAAAAGCTTAATGAGTTGGTAAATTACCAACTCATCAACCCCCCCCCCCCCCAAACTTGAACCATTGCTTATCCTCAAGCAAGACATTCCCTAACAATAAAAATTGACTTAAGCTTAGAGAATCATATGAGTTGCACACAAGACCCTTAAGACTCAAGACAATCCACAAATCATACACCGACTCAAAAAAAAAAACTTTGACATGTTGCACAAACTCAATTGGCATCACCAAAAAGACTTGACAAATATCCTTATCATTATTTCAATTCAAAGCAGGAGGCATTTTAATTCAAATCACAATTAATAAATATCTCAAGTCATTGACATTCTGATAATGTTCAAATCACACCCCTATAAAAAGACGACGTGGACATTGTCAATAAAGAACCCAGCTAGATTGAAATTAATCCCATAGGGAATTTGGTTAGGATGTAGAATAACGCAAGTATTTATGCTTTTAATACAGTTATTTCCTAAGGGGGGAGGGTTAATGAAAGAATTGAGTAAGAGAGTAGTAGATTATGCTTGTGATTAAATTTATGCAATTAACTAGGGAAATGAACCCCATGGATTCATAACAATTTTTGGTTATTAAACTAGTGATCTATCCCAATACTTAGCCTACAGAATTGATAACATAGATTCATCTAAATGACTGATTCGTCCCTATTGGATGACTATACTCAATCACCGGATTAGGTCTCTTGAGTGTTCAATTTAACCGTTATCAACTATTTCAAATTAAATATCCTGTGACCGCAACTCAAAAAATTCAATGAAACTTGAATTTCAAGGCTTTTTTGTTCTTCTCTTTTCCTAATCTATATCTCTGTAGGTTCAAGTAAATAGAGAATTTAGGCAAGTCCTAATGTTGCATATTGTTGAGAAATATTTAAGAGGAAAATATGAACAATACAAGCATGCGTATGGGTGTAGAATCACTTTTATGTTAACCCTAGTTAGTTAATTCACAATGGTTCCCACAACCCTAGTTGTGGAGGTTTTAGCTATTCATGGTTGCAATAGAAGAATTAGATTTCATGAAAGAAAGCATAATTAACAACTTACAATAATGATTGAAGAAAAATCCAAGTGATTATTGCACAATCAAAAGTATGATCAATTCAAGAATAATCAATGGAATCACAAAGAAATTCATGAATTTGATCTCCAAGTAATGTTAGGAAAAACCAAGAAACACGATTAAAACAATAATGAATTAGTCCATAAAGAAAATAACCTAAAAAATTATTTGTACAAATAATTTAAAACCTTTCCTCAATTAATAGGGAAACTACTAAAACTGTCGCCACCAGATCCTTCAAGTCATAGCATGAAGCTACGAGTTGTGGCTTTCCATCATACTACGTCAGACAGTTATGAAATATTCTAAGTCCTGGGAGAAGTCATGACTCATATAATGACACTACAAATAGTAGGTTGCCTATCGTGGTTTGATCTTGTAAAGTCTGGCATCCTCTGGAATTTGTCATGAATCCATTGTATGTTCCGTATATTGTTGTTACGACTCGTGTTCCCTGTTTGTACTTTAAGACCTGCCAACTTGAAATATTCACTGGGCTTTACCACAGCTCCTTGGTACGAGTCATATGATGTTGTCACTAATCGTGCCTTACATTCGTACTAGGAGCTCAAGCAAGTGCAAACATCTGCTTCGTTGCTTGACACCTTGGTAGGACTTGTACCATGATAGTACGGCTCGTACCAAGAGTTGTACTTGGCCCCAAAACTTGTGCATAGCCTTTGGTTCTCATCACAGCTGCATAGTACGGCTCGTACCACTAAGGTATAGCTCGTACTGAGGACTGCACTTGGCCCATTTTTTGCACTTTTTCCTCTCCTTTTCTAGAATTCAATTCCAAAATATGATTTTCCTGAAAACAAAGAAAAAACACCTCATATCTGTATAAACATCCCCAAGAACAGGCATTTTCCCTCAGTTTTAAGCGTCGAAAGTACTATAATTCCACAACACAACACCCTCAACTTAAAACTTTTGTGTGTCCTCAAGCAAATAAAATAAAACTATGAAATGACGCTTAATTAGAAAGTAAAGTAGAACACCTACAACCAACACATCAAAATTTGTACACACGACCATTATTAGATATTCACCTCCTTTTTCATTCAAAACCAAGTCAGCTATGCATACATGCAACTACAACTCATGACACACAGGAATATAGGTATGACATCTAACTATTAGCAGCGACCTGAGCTATCACTAATGCTATTTACATAGACAACCGGCATAATACAATGCAAACCATGTACTCTCATAGCAAATAAAGTATCCAACACTTACATGTACTGTCATATATATATATATATATGAAACTTGGGACTAACAAGTAAGACTCTCACTCTTACAAAGATATTCCAGATACTGCATGGTTGATACCATAGGCTTGCCCTTATTTTCTCTACTTTGATTTTTCAGACAGCCAGTTAGGATCACTATAGGACTTTCATCGGCTTGTAATGTAGGATTCTGCTGGGGTATGGTAAATATGAAAATAGTGTCTAACCCTCTTGGCACTACATACTTTTGCTTCACTTTTTATGTTTTACCCCCTTTTTTCTATCTTTTTTCTCCATTCAACTATCATTTGTGGATGTGGTGAATTTTCTCTTTTCTTTTTCTCTTTATTTATTGCATCTTTGTTTTTACTTTTCTTTTTCTCCTTTTTTTTCACCACACTCAACCTTTCATTAACCAACTTTTTCTATTTACTCCCCCACCTCATCTATGCAACCCATACAATAGTCACCCTCAACATAGGCAGTTTGCCTGAGTTGAGGTTCATAATATCCAAGGAGGGACCAAGACCAAAACATGTTCATTATAAACAAAATAGGGAAGGTGAATGGGCTAATCATTGGAAAGGACACTTTTAGGCTCAAACATGGGATCAAGGGATTCATTTTATTTGATAAGAAATATAAGCTAAAAGTGGGATGTAACACCCCAAAACTTTCCTAGACCAAACTCAGACCATACAAGAAAAATCAAGGGAAACCAAAAAATTTATCACAGAATGACCCAGACAATGGATCGTGGTCACCTCTAATAAGCCGTTGTCTGAGTCATTGTTAGCTCGACAGAATTTCCTTCCGAGAACCAACGAGGCATAAGACGACTCGTTGGAAGAATTAACGAGCCGTCCTATAGTTTGTTGCATCCCAAGTTCAGAAACCTACCTGAAATCTCCTAGGAATAATAAGTGGAACTAACGGCTCATTGTTCCTACCAACGAGCCGTTGCTGCCACCCGTAACCAAGTCCTAGGTCCTAACAGTGTTGACGACAAGTTGATGCAATGACCCATTGGTTCTACCAATGATTCGTTGCGTTGCCCATTGTCTTAGGGACTAGATTCCCCTACCAGTGAAAATGAGAGGTACCAAAGACCCATTGGTTTGCCCAATGAGTTGTGGTATCCTCCCGTGGTCCCATTCCCATAAGCCCAAGATTTAGGCCCAAGACCAACTACTGGTCCCAATGAGTTGTGGTACCAACCAATGACTCATTGTGTGACCTATTGGTCCCTGTTGGGCAGTTTTCCAAATTTTCTTTCAGGGGCATTTTTATAACTTCCCACCTTTTAATCCCTAAACTACGTTGTTTTGAGTTATATTCAGGGGATTTATAGGGGGTAATCAACGTTCATACCACAATCCTCTCATTCCCTCAAAAGTCAGAACATAGAACTTAGTCAGAAAGCACATAGCAGGAGCAAGGGTTCAAACTTTTATTCTCACATCTTCTCAAGGGTTTTCTCCGAGGTTTTCATTATCAGGTATGTGAGAATTTAGCAAGGTATTTAACCTTCCCTTGTGCCCCCAAAATCCATTTAAATTTTTCTATTAGTCCTAGCCCTAAGATTTTGAAATTCAATAATTTTTCAATCAGATTTGATATCATTCATGTGGATGTTGTTAATATTGTTAGCTGCTATGTTTCCATTACTTGGAGATCATGTTGATACTTTCTTTTTGTAAATATGGTTTTAGCCCTAGCTCTTGAATGTAGTAAATTAGAATCTCGTATAGTTGATTAGTTATTCATGTTGCTTGATTCTATCAATGCTAAAATTCCCATATTATTAATATGAGTTGAAATCTCAAACAATCGCATGCTAGTCTAGTTTCAGTCAAAATATTAGCTCTTTTAGTATTTTCAGAAATGTCATCTGATTGGTTTAACTATAGTCTTTTCTTGAGGTGTCAGTAATGACTCCCAGATAACAGTTATCAAAATCAGTTATCAGTTATCAGATATCAGTTTGTTTTTTAGACAGTTACAACGCTTCTAAATAAACAACTCTTACCAGTCTTAGGAAAAAGTTACAAAATTCAGTCCGATAAGACTCTCAGGGTACTTCAAGATAAGTATCCCTGATTTAGTCTTGGCCCCCAGTTTTGAGCTATCATCTTAGTAGTAAGATTAGGACTATCCAGTAGGAGTAGGAGTTAGCACTGAGTGGATTGGGGTTCCAGCGCACCAGGTTCCCAGAACTACATTGCCACCGTAAGTTATTTTATTGGCCCTATGGCCCCAAATATGTGATCACCCATTTCATGCCTTTATACCCTGGCAAGGTATATTGGGTCCTATCGATGGGGCGTATACCTCAAACTCCACGTCTAGCTCATGTGGTTATATGTTGCTTATAGATTCTCCCATTAGTCAGTACAGTTTTAGTTTAGCTCAATTCAATTCAGTTCAGTTTATCTCAGATCAATATCTCAAATCCAGGACATGTCTATGACCATCAATCAGCGTCACTTTTGACCATATCAGATATACTTTAGGTGTATCAGTTTCCAGCATTTCAGTTGGTAATTAAATGTCACTACAGTTCAGTTACTTGTTCTTTCATGTTTATTATATCTCTCACTTACTCAGTACATTCCAAGTATTGATGCATACCTTTTATATTGTATCATTTCATTATACAGGTGCATGTTCTCAGCCCCAACATCATTAATAGATTCCTCCAGACGATACCAGTGACAGCTTTTGGTGAGTACTCATCTTTCGAGGTTGATATTTATTTTCAATTAGTTTCTTTCAGTTAGACTTTCGAGTTAAGTGGGGGCTTGTCCCAGCAACTCATCATTTATAGATGGCTTTCAGACATTAACTCAGATATTAAGTATTGTTTTCAGATGTATGGACTTTTGTCAAATTAGTTTTTTTTCTTATTTATGTAAAGCTTCTGCTTATGTTTACTCAGTTACTGATGTTATGATAGACCATGGGTTGGCTTGGGTTACTTGTGACTCCAAGTACCGTCTCTCGTCCAGGTTATAGACTCGGGTCGTAACAAACTTGGTATTAGAGCACTAGGTTTAGAGAATACTAGGATGTCTGAAAACTGCATTAAGTAGATCCAACTACTAGCTCAGACAACAGCTGCCAGGGTTTGAGAATTCATCCGAATGAACCCTCCAACCTTTCATGGATCCAAGGTAGGAGAGGACCCATAGGAGTTTGTAGATGAGGTGCAGAGGATCACCTGGATTATGGGTGTTAGTTTCGGGAAGAGTGTTGATCTACCTGCCTACCAGTTGAAAGGGGTGACAAAGATTTGGTACAATCAGTGGAAGGAAGGGAGACCAGCAAGAGCGAAATCGGTAGTGTGGGAAGAGTTCACTACAACATTCTTAGACAGATTCTTCCCTGAGAGTTGAGGGAGGCTAAGGTTGTAGAGTGCATGAACTTAAAACATGGTAACAGGACTATGGAGGAATATGCATTGGAGTTCACTCGATTGTCGAGGTATGCTCCAGAGATAGTAGCCGAGCCAAAGGCTCGTATGCTTAAGTTCATCAATAGAATATCTAACTTGGTACTTAAGGAGTGCAGAACCACGATGCTCATAAAGGATATTGACCTCTCCAGCCTCATTGTTCATGCCCAACAGATTGAGGCAGAAAAGCTGAAAGATATGGAGCGAGAGAATAAGAAGGCTAGAACTAGTCAATCCGATTATGGCCACCAAAGGTCGGGCGGTAGTAGCAGAGGACTCCAACACCCACCTCAGCTAGCGCCCCTACTTTCCAATCCCACAAGGATCGAAAGGGTGGAGCATCTGACTCTCAGTCCCATAGTCACAGTGCTAGCAACCGCTACCCAACTTTCCCTATGTGTCACAAGAACCATCTAGGTGAATGCCTCCAGGGCAAAGAGGGTTTCTTTGGGTGTGGACAGCTAGGTCACCAACTGAGGAATGTCCGTAGGCAGGACAGGGGAGATCGCAGTCTACCATGTTAGCAACAACAGCAGGCCATCTAGCTCAGCAACGTAACACTTTAGGTATGGAGAACACCAAAATATCTTTTATGCTTTGTCCTCTCATCAGGATCAGGAGAGCTCACCTGACATGGTCACAGGTATGTTACGCCTCTTCCATCTAGATGTGTATGACCTACTAGATCCAGGAGCCACACTATCATTTGTGACTCCCTATGTAGCTGTCCAGTTTGAAATCAGTCTAGAAGTCCTCTTAGAATCATTCTCAATCTCTGCCCCAGTTGGTGAGTCAGTTAGAGTCAGCCGGGTGTATAGAAACTGCCCAGTCTCAATATTGAGTAAAGTCATTCCAGCTGATCTAGTAGAGTTAGACATGGTCGATTTCGATCTCATTCTTGGCATAGATTGGCTACACTCCAGTTATGCCTCAGTCGACTATAGAACTTGAGTCGTCATATTTTAGTTTCCAAATGAGCCAGTTCTAGAGTGAAAGGGTAGTAGTTCTGCGCCTAAGGGTCGACTTATTTCCTACCATAAGGCAAGGAAGCTCATTTCTAAAGGGTGCATCTATCACCAGTTCGACTCAAATATTCCATCTCTGAGGCCCCAACTATCCAATTAGGTCCAGTTGTCAGCGAGTTCCCTAACATGTTTCCCGAATTTCTTTACGGAGTTCCTCCTGAGTGGAAAATAGACTTCGGCATAGACCTTCTTCCATACACTCAACTCGTTCCCATTCCACCTTACAAAATGGCTCCTATTGAGCTTAAGGAGTTGAAGGAGCAACTAAAAGACCTTCTTGATAAGGGTTTCATTAGGCCTAGCATCTCTCCATGGGGTGCTCTAGTGTTGTTCATGCGAAAGAAAGAAGGTACTCTTAGAATGTGTATCGATAACCGTTAACTGAACAAAGCTATAGTTAAGAACAGGTATCCCCTACCCAGGATTGACAACTCATTTGATCAATTTCAAGGAGCCAGTTGTTTTTCCAAGGTAGATCTCAGGTCGGAGTATCATCAGCTTAGAGTTAGAGAATGTGACATATCAAAAATAGCCTTCCGAACTCGGTAAGACTAGCCAAGACCTACTTCCCAATCAATATCAGAAGTTTCTTGGGTCTAGCCGGCTATTACTGACATTTTGTAGAAGGATTTTCCTCTATTGCATCTCCTGTAACTAAGTTAACTCAGGAAAAGGTGAAGTTTCAGTGGTCAGATGTGTGTGAGAAGAGTTTCCAGGAGTTGAAGACTCGACTCACTTCCGCTCCAGTTTTAACCTTACTAGAATAAACAGATGGGTTCGTGGTATATTGCGATGCTTCCAGAGTTGGACTCAGTTGCGTTCTTATGCAGCGGGGTAAGGTGATAGTTTACACCTCCAAATAGCTCATGGTTCATGAAAAGAACTATCCAACTTATGATCTCAAGTTGGCAGCAGTGGTGTTTGCTATGAAGATATGGAGGCATTATCTTTATGGGGTTCACCTGGATGTTTTCACCGACCACAAGAGCCTTCAGTATGTGTTCAGTTAGAAAGACTTAAATCTTCATCAGAGAAGGTGGTTGGAGTTATTGAAGGACTACAACATGAGTGTGTTATACCACCCGGGCTAGGCCAATGTGGTGGTCTAAGCAAGAGGTCCATGAGGAGCGTTTCTCATGTTGAAGAGGGTAAAAAAGAACCGCCAAAAGCTATTCACTGGTTAGCTTGGTTGGGAGTGGAGTTGGTTGATTCGGCTGAGGGAGGAGTAGTACTTTAGAGTGGGTCTATTCCTTGTTAGTTGTCGAAGTTAAGTTAAGGCAGGATGAAGATCCCATACTGTTTAAGCTAAAAGAAGCAGTTCTCAGAAAAGAAGTGGAGGCTTTCTCCAAAGGGGGAGATTGTGTGCTTCGGTTACCAGGGAAAATTGTGTGTACAGGATGTAGGTGATTTGAGACAACAAATATTGGTAGAAGCATACAACTCCAGATATTCTATCCACCCAGGTACCACTAAAATGTACCGTGATCTATGGGATATCTACTGGTGGAACGACATGAAAAGAGACATTGCAGAATTTGTGGCTAAGTACCCGAACTGCCAGTAGGTCAAGGTGGAATATCAGAGACCTAGGGGTATGAGTCAAGACATTAGCATACCCACCTGGAAGTGGGAAGAAGTGAATATGGACTTTATTATAGGTCTACCTCGTACTCGCCGGCAACAGGACTTAATTTGGGTGATAGTGGATTAGATGACCAAGTTAGCACATTTCCTCCTAGTTAAAACTACAGATTCAGTTAAGGATTATGCTAGGTTGTACATCCGGGATTTAGTTAGACTACATGGGGTGCCGTTCTCCATTATTTCAGATAGAGGTACTCAGTTCACCTTGTATTTCTGGAAGTCATTTTAGAAAGGACTCGGTGCCTAGGTCAGGCTCAGCACAACTTTTCACCCTTAGACCGATGGACAAGCAGAGCGGACTATTTAGACATTATAAGATATTTTGAGAGCTTGTGTGATCGACTTTAAGGGTAGTTCAGATGATCACCTACCTCTCATTGAGTTCTCATACAATAACAGCTACCACTCCAGTATTCAGATGTCCCTGTTTGAGGAATTATATGGTAGGAGGTGTAGGTCTCCTATAGGGTGGTTTGAAGTTGGAGAAGCTACCTTGATAGGGACAGACTCAGTTCAGAAGCTTTGCAGAAAATGCAACTTATCAGGTAAAGGTTGAAAATAGCTCAAAGTTGACAAAAATCCTATGCTGATATGAGGAGAAGAGTGTTAGAATTCGTTGTACATGACTGGGTTTACCTGAAAATTTCACCTATGAAGGGGGTGACGAGGTCTAGAAAGAAAGGGAAACTCAACCCGAGATATGTAGGACCCTACAGGATTCAGAGACAAATTGGTAGTATGGCGTATGAGTTAGAATTACCTCAGAATTAGCATTTGTGCACCCAGTCTTCCATGTGTCACTATTGAAGAAATGCATTGGTGATCCGACTTCAATTGTGCCACTAGATAGCGTGGAAGTGAAGGATAGTCTCTCTTAAGAAGAGGTCCCAGTTCAAATCCTAGACCGTTAGGTCCGTAAGCTGAGGAACAAGGAAATCCCTTCAGTGAAAGTCTTGTGGAGGAACTAGCTAGTTGAGGGAGCAACATCGGAGGCAGAAGCAGACATGATGGCCAAATACCCTCATTTATTCCCTTCTAGTTCAGTTCCAACATCAGGTACTAAATTCCTCCTCAATACTCTGTTCAGTTCCATACTCATCAACTCTATTCAAATTTTCAATATGCATCCTAGTTGCGTCAACTCTGTTAGCATGGTCAAATCAGTCTGGAGCCAGTCATTCCTCCAGAAATCCGTTCATAGTCTCAGTTTGGGAATTGCAGCTCTTTCCCTAGTTTTCCAGCAGTTTTAGCCTTCATTTGAGGATGAATGATCCCAAGTGGGAGATATTGTAACACCCCAAAACATTTCTAGACCAAACTCAAACCTTGCAAGAAAAATCAGGGAAAACCAGAAAATTTATCACATAACCACCCAAAAAACAGATCGTGGTCACCTCTAATAGGCCATCTTTTGAGTCATTGTCAGCTCTGCAGAATTTCCCTTCGAGAACCAACGAGGCATAAAACGACTCGTTAGAAGAAGTAACGAGCCGTCCTGTCGTCCATTGCGTCCTAAGTTTAGAAACCTACCTGACATCTCCCAGAAACAACGAGTGGAACTAACAAATCATGGTTCCTACAAACGAGCCGTTGCTTCCATCCATAACCAAGTCCCAGGTCCTAACAGTGTTGATCATGAGTCAATGC
Source organism: Datura wrightii (assembly GCA_035772735.1). Lineage (NCBI taxonomy): Eukaryota > Viridiplantae > Streptophyta > Magnoliopsida > Solanales > Solanaceae > Datura > Datura wrightii. Next base: position 105,401,520 of record JASDFA010000016.1, on the reverse strand, counting down.
AATGATTCTTTGGTTCTACCAACGAGTAGTTGCATTGCATGTTGTCTTAGGGCCTAGAATCCTCTACTAGTGATAACAAGAGGTATCAATGACCCATTGGGTTTGCCCAATGAGTCGTAGTATACTCCCATGGTCCCATTCCAGTAAGCCCAATATTTAGGCTTAGGACCAACAACTGGTCCCAACAAGTCGTGGTATCAACCAATGACTCGTTGTGTGACCCGTGTTTCCTTATCTGGCAGTTTTTCAAATTTTCTTCAGGGGCATTTTTGTAACTTCCTACCTTTTAATCTCTAATCTACATCATTTTGGATTATATTCAGGGGATTTAGAGGGGTAATTGATGTTCATACCTCTTTCCTCTCATTCTCTTAAAATTCAGAACGTAGAGCTTAGTCAGAAAGCACAGAGCAGGAGCAAGGGTTCAACTTTTCTTCTCAGATCTTTTCAAGGGTTTTCTCCGGGGTTTTCATCACCAAGTATGTGAGAATTTAGCAAGGGAATTTTCCTTTCCTTATGCCCCCAAAACCCATTTAAATTTTATTATTAGTCCTAGCCTTGACATTTTGGAATTCAATAATTTTTCAGTCAGATTTCGATGTCATTCATGTGGAATAATGTTCATATTGTTAGCTGCTATGTTTCCATTACTTGGTGGTCATGCTGATACTTGCTTTCTATAAAGATGGTTTTAGCCCTAGTTCTTGAATAAAGTAAATTAGAATCTCGCATAGTTGATTAGTTATTCATGTTGCTTGATTCTATCAGTGCTAAACCATATTATTAATATTAGTTGAAATCTCAGATAGTCGCATACTAGTCAAGTTTCAGTTAGAATATTAACTCTTTTAGTATTTTCAGAAATGTCAGCTGATTGGTTTGACTATAGTCTTTTCTTGAGGTGTCAGTAATGCCTCCCAGATTACAGTTATCAGAATCAGTTATCAGTTATCAGTTTTCAGATACTAGTTTGTTCTTTAGACAGTTACAACGCTTCTAGATAAGCAGCTCTGACCAGTCTTAGAATACCAGTTACAGAATCCAGTCTGATAAGACCCTCATGGTACTTCCAGATAAGTATCCCTGATTTAGTCTTGGACACCAGTTTCTAGCTATCAGCTTAATAGTCAGATTAGGACCATCCAATGGGAGTAGGACTTAGTACCAAGAGGACCGGAGTTCCAGGGCACCCAGGTTCCCAGAACTACGTTGCCACCGTAGGTTATTTTATATGCCCTATGACCCCAAATTTGTGATGACACCAGTTCATGCCTTTAAACCCTTGCAAGGTATATTGGGTCCTATCGATGGAGCGTATATGTTGAACTCCACGTCTAGATCGCGTGGTTATATGTTAGTTATAGACTCTAGTCAGTATAGTTTCAGTTTAGCTTAGTTCAGTTCAGTTCAGTTTATCTCAGATTAGTATCTCAGATCCAGGATATGTCTATGACCATCAGTCAGGGTCACTTTTGACCATATTAGTTATACTTCAGTTGTATCAATTTCCAGCATTTTAGTTAGTCATTACATGTCATTATAGTTAAGTTACTTGTTCTTTCATGTTAATTATATCTCTCACTTACTCAGTACATTCCATGTACTGATGCATACCTTCTTTGTTGTATCGTTTCATGATACACGTATAGGATCTCAGCCCCAGCATCGTCAGTAGATTCCTCCAGACGATACCAGTGGCAGCTTTTAGTGAGTCCTCATCTTTTGAGGGCGATATTTATTTTCAGTTAGTTTCTTTCAGTTAGACTTTAGAGTTAGCTGGGGGCTTGTCCCAGCAACTCATCATTTGTAGATGGTTTTTAGACATAGACTTAGATATTCACTATTGTTTTTTAGATGTATGGACTTTTGTCAAATCAGCTTTTTTTCTTATTTATGTAAAGCTTCCGCTTGTGTTTACTCAATTACTAGTGTTATGATAGACCATGAGTTGTCTTGGGGTTATTGTGAATCCATGTATCATGTCTTGTCCAGGATATAGACTCTAGTCGTAACATGGGCTAAATAACAAACAACCTATGATCCTTTCCTAACGAACTGTCCTACAATCTATGTAAAGACAAACCAGGCAAGTTCGAGATTCTTTACAAGGTATTGGACTAAGTAAGAATCCTCACTCACTCATGGTACATTTTTGCATTACTTCCACTTATCTGGTTCATGCACAACTGAACTGTAATTAGGCATGCTAATATATCAAATGCCATAAAAATATCCATAGTGGTCATGCTTCGCAGTCAACATACACAGCTAAATACAAAATCTTTTTAAAAAACCATTTTTTCAATAATTTCCAAAACATCAAGCACATGTGCCTTTATTAGTTGTAAATACTTCTAACTACTTCTAGTTAAAAAAAATACAAAACAACCTAAACATGCCAGTTCTACTAGATAGAATGTCCGATAAAAAAGAAATATGACAACAAAAATTCTAGGATGGTGAAAAACCCCAAAAATAGATATACCCCCTCTTTTGAAAAGCATGCTTTGTCCCCAAAGCAAGGAAATACAAAACCGAGAGAGAAACATACCTATGGCGCCCTAAGCACCCTTATCATCTACTCAGACTTCACCAACCATTCATGGGTTACCTCCTATGCAGCGCCTGATTTAACATCGCGGCACGATGAAAGTCTCTTGACTATTCAGGCTTCATCAAGATACTCAGACTCATCCTCTGTTGCTAACACCATCCGGAATTCATTAGGTTGCTCCATTGACCTACAAATGTGGAAGGTGACCTCTTCTTTATTTAGCCTGAACTTCAGCTGGCCCGTCTCAACATCCATTAAGGCTCTCCTAGTGGTAAGGAATGATCACTGATGGAGACCTCAAAATCCACCTCAAAATCCAGGATCACGAAGTCTGCTGGGAAGATAAACCTATCCACCTTTACTAGCACATCCTGTAGGATCCCCACAAGCTTCTTCATAGTGCGGTCTGCCATCAATAGCTGTATTATAGTTGGTGTGGGGCTTTCAAACCCAGTTGTTTGAATATAGCCAATGGCATCAAGTTGGTGCTAGCACCCAAGTCACATAGTGCCCTTGCAAACTCAAAATCTCCAAAGATATAAGGGATCATGAAGGCACCTGGATCTTCCTTCTTCTGGGCAAGGATCCATGAGGCTATGGCAGTATAATGATGCAAGTCACTAATCGGCTGATAGCTCACGGACCTCTTCCTAGTTACTAGGTCCTTCATGACTTGGAATACCCTGGCATCTGTTTCAATGCCTCGACCTGTGGGATGTTCACAAACAACTGTTTCAGCATTGACAAGAACATCTGGAACTTCCCATTGTCTACCTTCTTCTTTATCCTCTAAGGGAATGATGGAGGTGGTTGAGGGATAAGCTTGGGAATCGGTGTGTCTCTTTTTCCTTTCCTATATTCTCTTTAGACTCCTTTGCATCATCTAGAGCCTTGGTCAACTTAGTCTCACTTGTAATACCCAATTCAGTAATAACCTCCTCATCATCTAGCTCAATCTCCTTTTGTCTTTGCATCTCAACTACAACTGGTAAGAGAGGGTCAATGGTGGTCTTCCTACTCCTAGTTATCACAACCATGTAGTGGCTGTCATTCTTTGGATTTTGGACTGTGTTTCTAGAAAGTGTACCCTTTTTCCTTTGGTTCAGGGAAGCAGACATTTGCCCTTGCTGCTGTTAAATCTGCTTGATCGCTATGGCATGCGATTCAACTTTCTGGCTCATGCTAGCTATGTCTCCTCAAATGCCCTTTATTTGACCATCTGTGGATTTTTCTTTCTTAAGAAGCTCAGCCATTATGCTCTCCAACTTTAAGGGTCCAGCATCACCTTCTCGCACCTATGGAGGAACATATAATCCTATATGGTCATTGCGGTAGCCATCATTCTTTCTCCATTCACCTTCTCGCTCATGACCTCTGCTCCTATCCCTATACCCGTTCCTATTGTAGTTGTCTCTGTACAGGTTCTGACCTTGATTTTTGGAACCTTGGGGCCAAGTGTCATGACCAGACCCTTCGGTATTGGCTCGAAAACCTGCTACCTGGTTGTCCAAAAAGTTTGCCTCTTTCTCAAAATAAAACTACTCATACTCCGGTTCCTGACCTTGAGCTCCTACTAGATTTACTTTCTGAGCTCCATACCCCATAATATTCTCTATGAGAAGGTCTAAAGATGTCTTCATATGAGCAAACTCCTGATCATGCTCTTCCTCTTTTCTACTTTGCTCCGCAGTCATCCCTATAGCATATGTACCTGCAGATGCCTCAGCCTTCCTTATTTGCTAGGCCCTGTTCGTCTTGGTAACTCAATCTAGTGTGGCTACTGCTTCCTCTCATGAATGACTCATCAGTGCTCCTCTTGCCACTATATCTACTACAACCTTAGTGCTATTGTTCAAAGACCTGTAAAAAATTTCAAACAAACTATCATTGGGAATTTTGTGATTTGGGCACTTTGTTAGCTTCTTCTTGAATCTCAGCCAAGTCTCATGAAGTGCCTCAGTCTTCATCTGTCAAAAATTGTAGATCTCATCCTTTAGCTATAGCATGCTGGAAGGAAGGAAGGACCTTTCCGAAAAGGCTTGTTTTAGCTCTCTAGTTGGTGATGGAGTCATTGGCAACTCTGACAACCATAGTGTGGCCTTTTCAGATAGAGAAAATGGGAAGAACCTCAACCTGATAGTGTCTTGGCTAACGCCTTGCTACTTGTGTGCCTTGCATATACCTACAAAGTTCATCAGATGAAGGTTTGCATCATTAGCTCCATTACTACTACACACCCCCTTCATGCTGCGCAACTGAATTATGGTGCTAGTGATGTCAAATTTTGCCCCAGCGGGAAAATGTGGGGTTATAATGGCTCCTGTTGACCTAGACTCATCAATATATGGTTCCTCATCATCATCAAACTGAGGAGCATATCTATGCAATTTCTTACCCCATCTGTGTCGATCAGCATTATCTACCACTCCTCGGGGATCCTCGACTCCCTAAGGAGCATCTTGCCGTGATAACTCTTCCTGACGAGCCTCAGTAGCTAATTTGGCTAGCAATTTCTCAAGGATTTCATTGTGCTCCATATTTTGCAGCGTCCTTTCAAGCTCTGGGTCAAGTGGAATCAAAGGGTTTCCGCTCCGCCGAATACTTGGCATTCACTAAGTGATAACCTGAGTGGATCCAAAAACAAAAGAAAACATAAATAAGGAAGTAAAGAATAAAAGTTAAACACAAGCAATTAATCTAATCGTAAGCCATATTTTCCGACAATGGCGCCACTTTTGATAACCTGAAATCACACCCCTGTACAAGTGTGATGCAGACGTTGTCAATAAAGAGCCTAACTAGATTGGGATTGATCCCACAGGGAATATGGTTAGGATATAGAATAACACCAGTATTTATGCTTTTAGTACAGTTATTTCCTAATGGGGTGTTTTAATGAAAGAATTAAGTAAGAGAGTAGCAGATTGTGGTTTTGATCAAATATATGCAATTAACTAAGGAAGTGATCCCCATAGATTCATAACAACTTTGAGTTATTAAACTAGTGATCTATCCCAATACTTAGCCCACATAATTGATAACATAGATTTATCCAAACGACTGATTTGTCCTTATTGAATGACTATACTCAATCACCGGATCAGGTCTCTTGAGTGTTTTTAATTTGTTATCAACGATTCCAAATTAACTATCCTGCAACCACAACTCAAGTTATTCAATGAAACTTAAATTTCAAGGCTTTGTTGTTCTTCTCTTTTCCTAATCTCTACCTCTCTAGGTTCAAGCAAGTAGAGAATTTAGGCAAGTTCTAATATTGCGCATCATTAAGAAACGTTTAAGATGAAAAGATGCACAATACAAGAATGCATATGGGTGTAGAATCACTTTTATGTTAACCCTAATTAGTTAATTCACCATGGTTCCCACAACTCTAGTTGTGGAGGTTTTAGCTATTCATGGTTGCAATAGAATAATTAGATTTCATGAAAGAAAGCATAATTAACAACTTACAATGATGACTGAAGAAAACCCAAGTGATTATTGCACAATAAAAAGTTTGATCAATTCAAGAACAATTAATGAAATCTCAAAGCAATTCATGAGTTTGATCTCAAAGTAATGTTAGGAAAAACCAAGAAACACGAATATAACAATAATGCATCGGTCCAATATGAAATAACCTTAACAAGTATTTCTACAAATAAATGAAAACCTTTCCAAAATTAATAGGGAAACTACTAAAACTGCCGCCACCAGATCTTATGAGTCGTGGCTTTCATTCTTACTATGTCAGATAGTCTTGAAATCTTCTAAGTCCTAGGAGAAGTTACAACTCGTACAATGACACCACGAGTCATAGGTTGTTTATCGTGGTATGATCTTTCAAAGTCTAGCATCCTCTGAAATTTGTCACGAGTCCATGGTATAGTCTGTACATTGTTGTTACGACTCTTGGTCCCTTTTCATGCTCTGATACCTACCAAATTGACATATTCACTGTGCTTCACCACGGCTCCTTGGTACGAGTCATATAATGTTGTCACGACTCATGCCTTCCATTCATACCAGGAGCTCAAGCAAGTGCAAACTTCTGCTTCATTTCATGACTCCTTGGTACGACTCGTACCATGATAGTATGGCTTGTACCAAGAGTTGTACTTGGCCCCAACACTTGTGCATAGCCTTTGGTTCTCATCACGGTTGTATAGTATGGCTCGTACCACCAAGGTACGGCTCGTACTGAGGACTACACTTGGCCTATTTTCTGCACTTTTTCCTCTTCTTTTCTAGAATTCAATTCTGAAACATGATTTCTTTGAAAATAAAGTAAAAACACCTCATATCTGTATAAACATACCCAAGAACAATCATTTTTCCTAAGTTTTAAGAATAGAAAGTATTGTAAACCCACAACATATCACATTCAATATTCAAGATTTGCCTAGAAGTTCATCACACAACTTGTCTCATTTATACCTCTTAATTGAAATCAAGACTTTCACATTCTTACTCCAAAGATGTAATGTCACTCACCATCAGAGAGAATACTAGTCACACTTATGTACTTCACAGAAAAATAGGGATTATAAGATGATGCAAACACGCTCTCTCTCTTAATGACATTCAAGTGTACACACATCAAACCATATACTTGCACTTCATGTAACTCACCATTAATGTAGATGTGCTAAACATGGAATCACTAAGGACTTTAGGGTTGTAATGAAGGATAGGGTTAAGGGTAAGAAAACTTTTCGTTTTAGTAATTAGAACCTCCCTAATGCCTTTATGATGCACATATAACCTCCGGCTCATACATTGTGAGTCAACTCCACCTTATCTCTCCTTTGTTCATAATCTAAATTTTCTTTTAAGCCACCCTTTTAAACCTTCAATTTCTTCATCAAGCCTCTTTTACACAAAAAATAGAACCGTCCAATTCCTTTCTTTCTTCTTTTGATTCAAGATTTTTGAACAATCCATTTTGTTCTTTTCATCAAGCAACTGGTGCTACCTCATATTGAATCTCCCTTCTCCTTTTCCCTTTTGTGAACACCCCAAAATTAAGGTTTTGCCTACATTATATTTCATCTTTCCACCCCCCAAATCTTGGGTTTCAAGCACCCATTTTCTTTTATCACTAGCAATTAGGGAGAAATGGGTGCCAAAGGAGAGGATTTCATAAAAGGTTTAAGTCTTGTAGTGAGGTATCTAAAGAAAAGGGTTAAGGCTCAAAAATTGGTTCACTAGGATCGATTATTAAATGAAGGTCATTTTATGGTGAAGTGACTATCCAAGAAGGGCCTAAGGTCATCTCCCACACTCGGCTACCTCTAGGATTTTTCCTTGAATCACATTTAAGGTTAAGTTCTAGAAGATAAGTATACACAAGAATCAAACAAAACCTTACCACACAAAACATCACACTCCAAGAAGTCTAGCTATTCTCAAGGTCAATTCAAAGGCATGACTTTTGACATGCTATTTCAAGTTTTGTAAACTCATTTTATGAATTAAAAATTCAAACAAGGAATGTAAAAATCAAGATAACAGAATGTTTTTCTTCAAATTCATTTGCCCCTTTTTCTCAATAATCCTATTTTTGTGCATAGTAACAATTTTGGTAGTTCCTCTCAAAATGAGTGTAACTAGGTCTCAAAGACATGACATTTCCCTTAAGAAGTTTCCTTTCAATCCATCATCAGAAAATATTACCTGGTTAGATATACAAAAAAAGGATAGATGCTCCTTGGGGAATAACCATAGTATAAAGAAAACCCTTGGAGTTTGTTCATTGGCTACTATCTACAATGGCAATGCTAAATAACAAATAATGATGATTTTTCCTTAAGAATGATGTCACCCAATCTATCATATGGAAATATTATGCATCATTAACAAGGGGAATTACTCAGACTTTACCCCCCAATAAAAATAAAGCATTGTCTTCGATGCACAAAGTTGTAAAAAAATTAGGAAGGAATGGGTGAAAGAACCCCCCAATTTGATAGAGACATCTGCATTGGAATTTCTTGGCATTCTGGACATAACCTGCTATAGACCTGCATTTCGCGTCTTTGCACCTGCGTTTCACGAGTCTAGCGTAGATGTGTCAAGTTGAGCATTTTTCCTGGTTGGCACATGCGCTGGACCTGCATTTTGCACATTAGAACCTGTGTTTCACAGGTCTAACATAGGTTTCTCAATTTTTCTCCTTTCACTTTTTGTCAAATTCCACACTTGTTTCACCCTTGCATAATCAAAGATAACAAAAATGTAAAAATAAAAAATTTTTTTAAAACACTTGGGTTGCCTTTCGAGAAGCGCCTTATTAATGTTGTAGCTCGACGACTTCAGTCTTTACCACTTTTCTCTCCACTTTGAGCTTGTGAATTGCACCCCTAATTCCTTATCCAGTCTTCTACTCCACTTGAAGGGTGGTGGTTTAAAAGTAAAGGCTCCAAGCAATAGATATCGCATCTTGCATTTCCTGGGACTTAAAGGAGGGATGTGCTTTGGTCTTATTAGCATGACATACTCTGAGATGAAGCTACTTTTATCTTCCTCTTAAACTTCCTCCATAGACTTAGTTGCCTCCATTTCTATATTGTCATCCAAGTTCAATGTTGAAAACTGATTGGAGGGCAGTTTAAGTTGCTCCATTCTGAAGCATGCTTCTTGCTTAACATCCTCGTTCTCAAGTGCATTAGAGTCCTCAAGAATAATTTATTGGACTTCCCTTCGGATCTGTAGTGTCACTTCTTCACTTATGGCATCTTGGTTGCTTGGCAATTCGCCTTAACCTCTTCAAAGTCCACCTTGACCCTTTCTTCATCATCATGTTGAGTTTTCTTCCACGAGTCAAGTTGGACTAGGTCCTATTGTTCACTCCTTCTTGTTATTCTTCTCAATATCTCCCCGTCTTCTTCTTTTAGAGAATTATAGTTTTCTTCTTGAGGAGTTGACAATTTCATGGGCGTTGAGGAGTTGTCTTCCTTATACGAATTAGATTCCCTCTCCTAAAAAGCTTGGAGCATGGATTCCATGCGGTCACATGTAGTTCTTTGTCCCTCATATGCCATGGCATCATTCTTATCAAGCTCAAGAACACAACAATCATTACTGTAATAATAACTATATCTAGAAGTGGACACATTGGGACAACCACCCCAATGTCTACCATGACCACCATGTAAAGTGCAACTATGCCCACCATAGGAGAAAGAAGGTGCACACATCTCTTTTCTAGGGGTGTATTTACAATCTTTCTAAAGGTGGGGTCCCACAGTAGGGACACGGGTCATCAAGATAGGGGTTGAAACCACCAAACCTCCATTCATTCCACGATGTCATAATAAAAATAAAAACTATCAAAAATAGAAATAAAAAAAATGCAAAACAAGTTTGAATCAACAAAAAACTATTGGCTATCACAACTCAATTCCCCAGCAATGGCGTCATTTCTTGATAACGCTCAATACAACACTCCCGATTAAGGGAGGTGGTAGTGGTCATTGTCAAGAACAAATATACCTGACAGGTGCAGGGGTTAAATCCCATAAGGAATTGAGTTGATAATTCAAATGTTATAAACTAACTCAAACTAAAATTCATCATTATTCAACATTTGAAAAGTAATAATGAGGAAAAAGGAAAAATAATATCAAATTCAAGTTTAGAATTAAGTGAGGGGAATTTCGATTTTTACAATCATAAGTGAGATGGCTAGGGGTATGCTATTCATGAGCTAACAACTCAAATGGAATTTACTTCATTTCCTTAAATACAAATTTAACATAGATATCAGTCGATAAAATACATTCTATCATTTTTCAACCACATGAATGTTTATGCCTTGGGTTTTCTCAAACCTCAAGACCAAATTCAAATTATCAGCCACACGAGCTTGAGGAAGAATAAATCTATCTCTAGCCTTGAACCTTTAATCAAGTGGGAATGTGGGTTTTGATTATCTCTAGCTCAACCCCACATATCAACACTCCAAATCCTCCCTATAATTTTTCTCACCCAATTCTCACTCTTCTTTCTCAAGAAAAAGCAAGAAAAGTAAACAAAATTCATGTTTGCAACCATCAGTTTTTACATTTAAAACTTAGAGAAAATAATAGATCTATACTTTTAATTAGAATCCAAGAATAATTAATTAATACCCATTCATATTTACAAACCCACCATGCACACACCCTTAGCTAGCAAGTTAGCTACTCATATTTAGAGAGAGAGAGAGAGAAAAAAGATACCAAGAGGAATTCCCTCAAAATTCATCATATGAGTTTACCAATTTTCTTCACAAGATCTGCAACAACGGTGGCATTCCCCTACAATTGGTGTCACGACCCGAACATAGGCCCGGATCGATACATGGGACAAGGAACCCCGAGAGGCTCCAAGTCGACCCATGGCATGATCATAGCATAACATTAACAAGACAACAACTAACAGAATCATAACTGAGTGAAGGCTACTGATACAATAAAACATAATCTGAATAAACTCTGATACATAAACTAAATCTGTTTACACAAGTCTGAAAGCCATCTACAACACTGATGAGTTGCTGGGACAAGCCCCCAACTAACTCCTAAAATTTGAATATTGAAACATAATGAAATAGAAAATATAGATTGTGTCCTTGAGAGATGAGGATTCACCATAAGCAGTTGAGATGGAAAAGGAGCGTATCTAACCATGTGGAGTCTGTAAACCTGAATCTATATCATGAAATGATATAGCACATAAAGTATGCGGTCAGTACTTGGAATGTACTGAATATGCGGGAAGCGTAAGTAAACTAAACATGCAAGTATACAAGAAGAAAGTAAACTAGATACATCGACATGTAACTAAACTAGAATACAACAACCCTGCCTGAGATACATATATATTGATATTAAGCTTTTATTTGAAAATATTTACTGAAGTATAATCAAACTGATGCATAAGGGGCATGTATTGTGAATATGCCGAATATTGAAGTTGTAACTGATATCATACACTACACTAACTGTCTGCTAATAATTGAGACTGAATTCTGCTAAATCTAATTTAAACTAAAGTCTGAATCTATACAGAGTTGAACTGAACTGATATCATGGACTGAGCTAAAGGAGACGTTCTCTATTATGGAGTGTCCCTGACTGACTAAGGGAGACTTTCTATGCTATTGTGACTCCCTAACTGAACTAAGGGAAATATTCTCTGCTAATGAGAATCCCTGACTGAGCTAAGGGAGAATTCTCTACTAATGAGTGTCCTTGATTGAGCTAAGGGAGACATTCTCTACTAATGAGAATCCCTGGCTGAGCTAAGGGAGACCTTCTCTTCTATTGAGAATCCCTGACTAAGCTAAGGGAGACCTTCTTTGCTAATGAGAATCCCTGACTGAGCTAAGGGAGAGATTCTCTGCTAGGGAGAATCCCTGACTAGACTGAGGGGAAACATTCTGATTGACTGAGGGAAACATTCTCGGCTATGGAGAGTCTCGATAAACTAGAACATGGAGGACACTAGTCTGACGTCATTCATCTAGTCTAAGTTACTTTAGCTAATCAGATATATAAACATTCCACTAATTACGTCACACTAAATTCATTTAGAATTGATTAAGGCTACTTTCTACTAGCAACAAGCCCAAAAGTCTGAAGGATCATTCTCATGATTTATCATTATAATTCATATCATCATAGTCCCGAATCATCATTTACATCATACATTCTACATTCATGAGACATCAATAAGATCAGATCATATTTTAAACATATCCACAACATTTAAATCCCGTGTTCATAGCACATGGCGTATAGCCTAGATTCATGTAAGATCGATAGGTCCCATTCATGCTTTAACACATTTGAAATCATAGTGAAAACATGTACATACTTAACATTCATTAAAGCCTATAAGTTCTTTTCATGCTTCAACACATATATTACAACGTATGTTCTGGATTTGTGAGAACCCATACCATCTACATATACTCTAGACATGGATACATGTTCATGATAAGAGCATGTGAGTAATTAACGAAATCCTATTTAAAATTCTAGGCTAACTCATGGTGAGAACTCTATAATCATGCTATTCCCACATCAAGTACATAATTCAAGATTTTGAAAGTAATTTCACAAGCATACATGACTATTAATCATAATAGGTCTTAGAATTCAAAGGAGATATATTAGAACTTATCCATAATTCGAACCCTAGAACATGCTTTCTAGAAAATCAAGGAAATTGGATTTTTGTACCAAAAATTGGGACACAAGGATGGAAGAAGATCCTTGTTGAAGTCCCACATAACTGATTAGAAGGTCTCCCCCACTTGAACTTGAACCTTGAAGCCCTTGAAGAAGCCCTAGGTGATCCTTGAGTTTTGAGAGAGGGGAGGAAGAAGAGTTTGAGAGGGTATGTTCATGGAGTGAGGAGTTAGGCTACGAGGAACCCTTAAAAACGTCTCATCTTATACTCAAAACATCATAGTATAGGAGTTAGAAGCATATTTTATGAAAACACCCTTGGAAATTCGCAGGAAAAATCCATTTGCCAGTCCCCATAAGACACTCCATGAGTCATGGGGTTGACAACGACTCGTGGTGCCATGTCGTGGAGTGCACTTGAACTTTTCTCAAAAATTCCTTGAATCTGCCGATGATTGACTTCACGAGTCGTTATCTGAATTAAAAACTTGTGACTCCTTTCATTATCACTGAAGCCCATAAATCCTGCTCTTCCTTACCACGACTGGCATGTCGAGTCGTTACTTGATACAACGACTTGTCCTGTCCTTTCGTTGTCACCACCGCCTGGGACCCTATTTGAATTCTAGAATTTCTTTCAATGACCGACATAACGAGTCATTTCCTACCTAATGACTCGTCGGGTCATCCGTTGTCATTGAACCTCACTTGTATCTCCTGACTGCTTGCCACGAGTCTGATCACGACTTGTTGGGTCACGTAACAAGTAGTACCATGACTCGTTCTGAGGTGAAATTCCCACTTTCGTTCGGAATTCTTTCATTAATCCTAGGGTCTGTTCTTAGAAACTTTTGGGGTGTTACAATATCTCCCCCTTGGAAATATTCGTCCTCGATGTTGGCTAAACATGCTAAAAACTGGGGCAAGAACTTATATCCAAATAATGAAAATTTACAATTGAAATTGATGGAGTAACGGACTCCAGGCTAATCATACATCTATGTGCTAAATATCTAAATCTAACATGCATGATAAGGTGTGAGAGGGACTGAAAGTAATGAAACTGACATGGAACTAGATAGAACACTGAGAAGGATTCTTTCCCTATAACTGACACTGAGCTGATACGGACTGAGCCGTCATTCTAAAATCGCTTCCTAATATTGAGCTAGAATTCATGATGTCTGGTCTAACTGAAAGTAAAGGATTAATGAGAACGAGTCATTCACGACATCTAAAACTGAGCACATACATGAGGTACCCTTATCTACTGAGTGACTAAAGCAACTTCTAAAGACTGAGTTCGAGCTGAACATACTGGAAGGCATGAGTCAACACACATAGCTGGTTTATAACATGAAGATGAGCCTTAAGGATTCATAGAGTAAGGCTAGCATCGTTGTCTGAAGCGGCTATCTAGAATTTCTAGAAGTCTGCACATAACAATGGCTAGAGCATAACTTCAACTGAAATACAAGAGGAATTATCTGAACCTGAAGGGATTGACATACAGTAAATGTTAGTTCTAGAACTCCCTTACTAGTATACTCAAGATTCGACTTGTCTCACAGAATTACCATCTCCCCCTTAGCTTGAAGCCATCATTCTAAGGCTCCTGAATCTTTCTTGAGGTTGGGGCTACACCACTAACTCTTGACTTCTCCTCTACCTATAACATTCAGTGCAAACCTCATACTCACAGCTATTCACACCATATATTGACAATCTCTTCTCAACAAACATCACAAGAGCTTCTTATTCAATACTAGGGTTCTGGGGCTAGCAATATGCAAAGAGTAACTTGAGAAAATCATAATATACCTGTGACTACTTCTGGCGACTTTCCCATATCTTGATGTGCTTCCAAGGCATAGGAGTGGTTTTGACGCTGTCCGCCACCTGCACTAGATGATGCACCCTGCTGAAATAGGCGGGTTACGGGAGCTACTGAAGAGGTGGCTGTGGCCCTACTCTCGCCTAGCTTGGCTGCCGTGCAATCTCTGTGCTTATGATCCAACTTGCCGCACCAAAAACAAGCATATGAGATGGCCATGCATTCTCCCAAATGGTGCTTCCCACAACTCTGTCACGACCCAAACGTACACTCGGATCATAGACACAAGACAAGGAGCCCTGAGAGACTCCATGTTGATCCATGGCATGAACATACATCTAATCCAATCACAAGAGAGGAAAACTTAACATATAAGAAAGTAATCATAACATAGCCAAAGGGGAAAATCAGTACAATACTTATACAATATGGCTGAATACAACTTGCAGTCTGATAAGCCTCTAAACATGAAGGACGAATTGATGGGACAACTCCCCAACTAATCCAGCATCCAGAAATTGAAAGAACAACATAGAGTATGAACGTATATCCCTCAAAACATGAGGACTCACCAAGAGCGCTGAGAGTAAATCTAAAACTATCTACGGATGAGGATGAGCCTGAGAACTGGGACCTGTATCATGAAACGATACAACATGGAAAGTATGCAGTCAGTACGTGGAATGTATTGAGTATGCAAAGTAAGTAAAACGAATATTTAAAACATGTGTAGAATTCATACATGATCATAAGAGTAGGGCATCATGCTTATATCGTAAATCATAATAACATATCATACGGCTCAAGGTTTTTCAAAACATTCGTAGCATGAACATAATCCTAATCATAATAGAAGATCTTTACTTTCCATGACTTGAGCCAATATACAAAATCATAACATGCATAAATCATGAGGAATAGTGAGAGATTCTCTTAACTGACATACCCCATATGAGCACACATGAAGCCCGACTTGTAACCCTAGTCGAGAGAGTGTCTATACCTTGCCAAGGGCAGGACCATGAAAGTGTGATATCACCATGAAAAGGGCTAATTGGGCCAGGTACTTACATGAAAGGGGTCCCAACACACCTACGGTTGCACATAGTTCTTGAGATCCAGGGCTTAACCTGAGCTCCGAACCTACTCGGTGTTCGATACTACTCCCAAAACATATATAGTTCTCATACTAATACATAAATGAGTTCATGGGCTAGTTAAATCATGATAATCGCAAACATCCTTGAACATATGTGATCTAGCCATGACATGAGGCCCGTGAGTCGGCCCAAACATGATTCATGATTAATAAGATTCATACATACTTCTAAATCCTGCATATAGCTTGAATTTCATAAAATCATAATGGATGACATAATAAATTCATAATTTAAAACATAATTTATGTTGGATTTGTAAAGAACTTCAATGGGAAAATAGATTAGAAATCGATTCATCATGGGGAATGCATAATTAAGCTTAATTTCTTAGAAATCAAAATCAATAATATTATAATCAATTTAAATCTCAAAAGATGATCAAAATCCATAGATTATGATAATATTTCAAAATCATAAAACCCATAATTAAATCATTTGATTTTTATAAATAAATTACAAAACCCCATGAGTTTTTGATAAATTTTATGTAAAAACATAGAGTAGGGGCACATGTGTGGAAGAATTCACCCATTAATAGCCTTACATACCTGTAATTATCAAATTCTAACTCTCCTTAGAAGCCCAAGAATGAAATTTGAAGAATTGAAGAGAAGAACTTAAAATCTCCTTAGATCACCTTTCAATATTCTTGCATGCATGAATTAGAGTTTAGAATAGGTCATTTTCTTAAAAACCCATCTTTCCCAAGCCAAAAGGACGTAGTTTAGGGTCTCATATCGTGGAAAAGTCAAAATTACCCTTAATGAACCTGCCTGAAATCTGGTCAGATGGAACTAATGAATCACACTAACATGTCGTTGGAACCAACGATGGCCCGTCCTATCGCTTGTTGCATGAACTGCTGAAAGCCTACTTACGAAACCAAGCAACGGACAGACAGGATGACTCGTCCTATCAACCAATGGGTCATTCAATCAGTCGTGGTTTCCTTCTTCTAAAACCTTGAACTCCTTCACATCGAGCCTCACCACGACTCGTTGTATCCTACAACGGGCCGTGGTATCCATCTGTCATCTCCACTGCTAAATCCCACTGCCCTACCATGATTCCTGACAATGGACCATCCCTTCTCACAATGGGTCGTTGTGACACCCGTTGTCTACACTGTCACCAGGCCTAGCCTCTTACCACGACTTCTTACAACAGCTCGTGGTTACATACCACGAGTCGTTGTTCCTTTTGTCCTGCAACCATTTTCCTAGATTTTTGCAGTTTTCAACTTTTCACTTTCGGGTCTACTCCTATGAACTTTTGGGGTATTACAAGCTCTTACAAGATGGATAGGTAATCTCCCTTACCCTGTGTCTGTATGGAAAATTGGCTGTCAAAGATGCTGGGGCTAATGATCTCTGCTGGGGGCATGAGCGGTGTTGACCACTCAGCCTCTGAGGTGAAAACTCTACATCTCCTGTCCTAGCCCTCTTGCCTCTCTCTCTTTTTCCTCACCTGTTTCGCTTCTATTTGTTGAGCGAATATCACCAACAGTGGAAAGTCTATGTCCTTGAGCACCATGGTGGTCCTGCACTCTTGGATCAAGGAGTCTGACACTCCATTCACGAACATACTCACACGATCTCTCTGGTCGGCTACCATCTCCAGTGCGTACTTAGACAATCGGGTAAATTCCAACGCATACTCTTTGACAGTAATGCTGTTTTGCCTCAAGTTGATAAACTCTGCCGCCTTTTCCTCCCTTAACTCCCTAGGGAAAAACCTATCCAGGAATGTAGTCATAAACTTATCCCAACTTACGGAGGCAGCTCCAACTCCCCGACTATCCTTCCACTGACAAAACCATATATAAGCGACTCCTTTCAGCTGGTAGGAGACTAAGTATGCATTGTCCGTTCCCGTCACCCCGATGTATTGGGTGATCTTCTGGATCTCCTCTAAGAACTCATGGATGTCCTCGTCCACCTTTGACCCTAAAAAATCCGGTGGATTTATTCTGAGGAAGTCTCTTATCCTAGCTGCCAACATTCCCATTCTAAGGAACATGAGCCATCGCCTGCCGCTTAATCTAGGTAATCATGGCCTGCGCCAACATGTGAGAGGCTGCCCTGAACTCAACATGTGTAACATGGTCATCCATCAGGTTCGCTGGGGCTGGTGGGGCTTGCTGGCGCCCATTACCATTTCTTCTTCCATTCGCTCGTCTGGGAGGCATTATCTGCGAGCACGTAAAGCAAGATTCAGGAGAGGAACTGTTAGAGTTTCATACTCTATGCACGATAAGAATCATGAAGAAAAGGGAACATTCCTAAAACGTCTCCTAGCCTCTTCTTCAAAAGTGTCGCGCGCTTAACACCCATGAAAAGACTCTACTTAACGCGTCTTTTAGACACCCAAGGACACTCTAAACGTTTGCTTTGGTACCAAGTTTTTCACGATCCAAACATACCCCTGAAATGAAACATGGGACAAGGAACCCCAAGAGGCTCCTAGTTAACCCATGGCATGATTATAGCATAACATTAACAAGACAACAACTAACAAAATCATAACCGAGCGGAGGCTAACTGATACAAAAAAACATAATCTAAATAAACTCTAATACATAAATTGAATCTATTTACACAAGTTTGAAAGCCTATACTACACTGATGAGTTGCTGGGACAAGCCCCCAACTAACTCCTAAAGTCTGAAAATTGAAACATAATGAAATAGAAACCATAGATTGCATCCACGAGAGATGAGGACTCACCATAAGAAGTTGAGATGGAAAGGAGCGTATCTAACCACGCGGCTGAATCTGAAAACCTAGATCTATATCATGAAAGGTGTTCGGTGTATTTCACAACTACACGCAAGTGCACGTGGTCAAACAAGTAGTAAAATGGTTAAAGTAAGCCAAGTATCGATCCCATAGGGACTGAACCAAGATAATAATCGAATTAAGTGTTAATGAACTCTAACTCTAAAAATGCAGACAACAATTTAAAGGAGATTTTGAAGAGTTTGTTTCCTAATTTATACTAATCTATAATAAAATTATAAAGTGAGTCTGAACTATAGTAATGAGCAAGCTGAGGCTAAAACGAACATGTAGGGAAGTAATTTATCGATACAATTTGGTTAATCTTTCCTTCGGTTGCTAGTCAAGAATTATTGCCTATGGAGAGAAACTTTTGTATTCTACCCAACTTAAGAATCATGAATCTTCAACCTACATTTCTGTGATAAAAGAATTTCATGTTCTAGCCATACGAAACCGGTTCCTTAATTGACTAATACGACTTTCAGATATATTTCTATTCTGAAGGTAAATCAATTCTCAATTTTCCCAAACTAAGAAGAGATCATATCCTATCAATTCACAACTTTCCAATTTCTTTCTCTTTCAAGATAAAATTGGATTTTCTAGATATACATTAACATTGGCCAGACATTAATGCAGTAAGAACAAGAATTGATAGAACAACCATGGAAGAAAAGATGAAAAACCAAAATGATCAACAATTACATTCCACTACAAATGTTCTTAACCTCAGCAAGAAGTGAATTTCCATTCATTTTTGGATTAAATATCATCAAATGAGTATAAATCATACAAACAATTGAAATAAAGGAGAAAGAGTTAGAGAAGAACCCTAAGAATTTCGTCTCCTCAACTTCCTGTAACCCACGTTCTTGCTCAACTAAGTTAGAATAATTAAAAATAAACCTAAGTGTGCTATTTATACTAGTGGAAATATTTCCCCGAATAACAAGCAACATGTCACGGAGTGCATCACGGAGCACTGCCTCCGTGACACGGTGCAAACGCGGACCCTCACTGGAATTTCATGTTCCAGGTAAATATGGCCAATGTGCCACGGCATGTAACGTGGGGCTTGGCCAACATGCCACGGCCGCGATGCGGACCTTCACTGGAATTTGTCCAAGTAACCCACCCGAGGCAAACTGCCTCCGCGATGGCAGCGTGACACGACTCCATCGCGGAGCCCCTTTATTTGCTGCTTGTCCTTGACCTTTTCCACTGCTCGCTTCCGAGTCCATTCCCGATTTTCACCAACATGCAACTTAGCTTCCTAAAATTATATTTTTCCTGCAAAACAACACTAATCATGTTGGTTAGTATAAATTCACATTTTAACTACAAATCACATGAGAATGTACAAATAACGATAGATAAACAAGACGAAATAAAGCATTTGAGCATCACTTGGGCATATAATTCTGCCCAAGATCACTTACCCCACACTTAAAACCTTGTTCGTCCTCGATCAATAATCTCATATCTCATGCAATTGACACCCACGTATAGCTACTTTGGCTCGACAATTCAAGCTACGGTTATACCGATTATTTAATATAGCAAATCATCAAGAAAACATGCATAGTCTTATAAACACAATGACATTCACCACATTAAGACCTCCTAGATTCAAGAATCGACTCTCGATCTCGGCAAACTCATACAAATCAGCTGATCAAGACATCCGACACGAAATTCAATCTCTCATCAAGTATATGGCCTCACAACAAAGAGAATTACCCCTTTTCCAATCATATGATTTCCAAAGCACTACATGTAGGGGTATATAAACACGATTTCGCTCTCTCTCCCAAAGAATTCACATGCATCATGTCATGAACCATAGGCTTGCCTCTAGTGTATTACTCCACTAATATAAGGAAGCGTGATGTAAGATCGCGTAGGACTTAACGGGTTGTAATGTAAGCTAAGAAACTAGTAAATACTGGGCTAACCAATAATAGCAACTAGCCTCCTTAAGCGCTTTTCAATACATCCCACCATCATTATGGGCATTGTTTCTTCCTTCATCCTCCCCTTCTTGAAGTCTTTCTTTATTTTTATTCCCATTTCTTTAAGCACACTCGACTCAATAACAAAGATTAGTTATACATCTTCATTTTATTTATATTCGGCAAGTGCACCCTTGACCTTATCTTCACTTTCACCACTTCTGCTTTTCCTTTTTTTTCACACTTTTCACTTCTTGACACTGTGGGAAAATTATTTTTTTCTTGAGTGCTTAAGAGTTTTGGATCAAATTCACGGCTAATGAAAATAAGGGATTAAGCTTAGTCTCTACCTCTTCAATGAAAGAAAAAAAAATAGGCTAAAGGCTCAATAGGGCTAACTAGGATGTACATTCAAGGTAGGTATGATAAGAAAAAAAACATTCGATTAAATCAAAGAAATGCCTACATCCTTTCCTACACTACACATCCTTTATTTCATTTCGTACACACACTAGGAAAGTTATAGACACTTCACGATAGCATGGAAGAATTGAAACCTCACCTCACACTCATTGCACATGCTCAACTCAAGACTTATTCATAGACTCTTCAATCAGCTAATTACAAGAATTCAATATTAAGCCTCAATTACACCGAATCAAACTGTATAGCCTAGGTATCTCAACATGTTTCACATTTGCATGCTTTCATACGAATCATCTTTGCATCTTTAATATCATGTACAACACGCAACAAGAATTCCAAACCATGAAGTAGCAACACGTTTGGGAAACAAACAAAAGAAAAAAATAAAAGAAAGAAAAAAACTACTCCTATCGACTACATTTCCCTTAAGACGGTCGTCATCCATCCATCATAGGGAACGATCACTATTTACGACTTCGGCTCAATGGGACTATTCTCGGTAAAAGCACCGAAAACAAAGGCCAAGAAACCCAATCATAAAAAATTCAACAAAAATTTTTAAATTTTTTTTTAAAATATCGATAATTTCGATAGAAAACAAAGATAATTTCGATAGAAAACAAAATATTTACACAACCAGCTAACAACAATTTAACACAGCACACAATAGCTTAACATTCATTACACACCGAATTACAATACACAACATACTCACAAAATCACAGGGTCACAATTTTTTCACAGGCACAACAACAAGACATGAACATAAGAACAACAAAACAAATGGCACCTAACTACTCCCAACCCACACTTAAACCGAACACTGTCCCCAGTGTTCATCAAATTCAACATAGCACAGAAGTAGGTTTTGAAACTCCCTGATCAATCGAAGTATTCAACTTCTTCGTCAGGTGCCGTTGCCTCATCCCCCATATCTGAATTGCCCCCGCTATCCTCATCTGACTCAACATCTGAGTCATCGCGGCGTGTCTCCTCATCTGTGGGGACATCATCATCAATAGGCTCCGCAAAAGCAGGCCCCATTCAGCATAGAGCCCTGGCATTTTCGCCGAAGGGGTAATCTAGCTCGAGCTGCCATAGCTCATCTTCTGTTGCTGGCCTCCCGCCTATGCGCAACTGCAACATCTGCATCCCGTACATGCGGGCCATATACTGATCATCCCGAGCATGTCGCTCAGCTAGTGTAAGAACTGGCCCGTGAGTGGTGTCGGGCGCCTTGGTTTTGGTGACGTCCAAGGCACGCCTATCCATCTGCGGGATGTAGTCTAGGGCCTCCTCCTCAATGTCAAGGCCCCTCAGAAATGTGGTCAGCAAACCACCAAACCCGTACCTGTTCCCTTGATGCAAACGGGCTCTCTTCATGGCAGAGATGATCACCGCACCAACATTAATCTCCATCCCTTTCATCAGGGCATAAACCAAGCACACACGATCCCGGGTGACATCTGTCATGTGCACCCCCGGGATCAGGCAGGAACACATGATCTTAAGCCAAATCTTGGCTTCCTTGTTCATTTGAGAGTAAGGCAGCGCCTGATGATAGCCCCTCTCCTTGTGCCTGCTCCACCGTGCTGTCGAATGGGCTCCACACAGAGTGCTTCTGATATCCGCATAGGGTGGAGTTATGTTCAGCTGTCGGAGTACATGGGCGTCTGTGTCCCGCGCCCCCAATATGGAATTCAGGTGATGAGGCTCAAAGGTGAAAACCTGCCCCCTTATCTTGACGGTGTGACTACGGAGTGTCGGTTTCAAGTTTGCGTAGAACTCCCGAATTAAATGGAGATTGCACTCCTTGGGCTCTTCAAAGAAGAAGTTCAGCCTGACAGCGTCAATCCGGTGTACTATTCTGGGGAATTCCTGAGCAAGTGGCTCCCTTGCAATGTGCTCCTCAGGGAAGTATTTGGTCTCCTTATGTTTGGCATACCATTTCTTCCCTTCGTCCGTCACCCATCGGGTTCCGTATTGACGGCATTGGCCGCTTGGAACCGCTAGTGCTGCTGGGACTGCCGTTCCCAGTCTAATTCTTTTTCTCTCGGTGCCTAATGTAGATGCGCCCTTTCCTTTGTCTTGCCTGCTTGCCATCATTCCTATCAAATCAAACAGATAGTCCCAATGTTATTCAAGTCAAAAATTTTCTTCGATTAAGGTTGGGTTGAGTTAGGCCACCCCACCTTAATCTTTAGCCACAATGAAAACAATTCGGCAAGACTATCATTCTTTTCCAATTTTTATCAATCAACATGCCTCGTGCATTCAAATAAGTCGATGGAATAATGATTAAGTACTACTCAGACTTCGTACAACTAATCACAATTTCACCATCGATTTCGTTACATCACATAGCACTTAGCCCAAATTTTTTCTCAACAACAACAACCTATACAATTCACCAATTTCATTTTACCAAAAATTCCCTTGTTTATTTAGCATATTCATCCATATTCACAACATCATTTACATCACCCAACATGCACAACCCAATCATTTTCAAAATTTCAACCAAATTTCAGTTCTTCCTGTTCAAATTCCAACCCTAGCTACCAATTTCGCACAAATTCAATCAAGCATGTATTTATCGAGTTCATACAATCATAAAGATACTACGAACATCAATCAACAATAACTTAAATGAATTCATGCTCAATTTACACTTAGGGCAAGCTTTAGTTACCTCACATGCTCAAATTGAAAATTTCGGCAAAAATTGAGGTTAAGTTCAAGAACGTACCTTTAATTCGATGAACTTGAAGAAAACTTGAAGAAAATTTGATCCTAGGTCCGTGTCACGTTGGGGGAGGGGGGATTTTGGGGAGTTTGTCGCGAAGGGGAGTGAGAAATGGGATAAATTGTGTGTTTTCGGGGTTAAAAAGAAGGTTTTTTGCGCGGGTCACCCGGTGACCCAGTGTGACCCGTCACGAATAACACTTCAACGTGTCACAGAGGGTAACGCGAAGCACCCCCTCCGTGACACGGAGCCATCGCGCAGGGGTTCTGGAAATTGTAAAAAATTCCAAAACACCTTCAACATGTCACGGAGGGTAACACGGAGGCCCTCCTCTGTGACACGGAGCCATCGCGCAGGCTCACTGTTTTGCCACTTTTAATTTTTACTCACCTCGATTTTTTTTCTTTGAGATCCTTTGCATTTTTGCCCTCCGTTACACCTAAAAATCATCTCACAACAAGAAATTTGTTAGAATTTATAGGTTTCAAACACTAATGAAAAGAATATTTTTTTTGTTTTTGTTTTTATTTTTCTTTTCTTTTCTTTTATTTTCTTTTTCTAAACTAATTCTACTCATCTATTACAACAATTTCACGGGTTGCCTCCCGTGCAGCACCTGGTTAACCATCGCGGCTCGACGTCATTAAAGCTCAATCATCCACTAGAGTGACAGACGTTTTCTCTCGAATAATGTCCTCACCCCAATAATGCTTACACCGCCACCCATTAACCACGAACGTGGCACTTCGATTTTCTTGCCACAACTCCACTGCCCCGTGCGGGGTGTCCTCAATCGGTTGTTTTCCCAATGGATCTCGAGAATCATTAATCTGAACAATATCTGCTTTATCAAGCACGTTGATTGCTGAAAGCTCCTCATATACGGCCGGAAGCTTCGTGGCTTTGTACACTTCAAATACCTCCACCTTGTCATGCGCCCGCATGGTTAGCTGCCCTGCGGCTACATCAATCAAAGATTTCCCGGTTTCCAAGAAAGGACGTCCCAAAATAAATGGGACTTCCGCATCCAGCTCAAAATCCAGCACAACAAAATCTACCGGGAAGATAAGGGAGCCCACTTGCACCAGCACGTCCTCCACAATGCCATCTGGTCTGGCCAAAGAACGATCCGCTAACTGCAAGATCACTGTAGTTGGTCTAGGACTGCATATCCCCAACTTCTTGAATACCAATGTCGGTATCAAGTTAATGCTCGCTCCCAAATCGCATAGCCCACGAGCTCGGATACTTTGCCCAATTGTGATTTGGATTGTAAAGATCCCAGGGTCCTTGAGCTTTGTTCGCAACCTGTTTTGTATCCGGGAAGTGCACTCCTCCGTAAGCGCCACCGTAGCATACTCTGTCAATCTGCTTTTGTTCGCCACAATGTCCTTGATATATTTCGCATACTTCGGTACTCCTTGCAAAACATCAACAAGAGGTAAATTAATGTGTACCTGTTTAAGCACCTCCATGAACTTTTTGAAACACGCTTCCTCCTTGTGTTTCTTTAATATTTGAGGGAACGGGGGTGGTGGTCTTTCTGGTTCAGCTTCCTTTTTCTTCCCCCTCTCATCATCGTGTTCCCTTTCTTTCTTAACTTCTCCCGACTGCTGAGGTGGTCTTTTTGGTTCCACCTCCTTGAGTTGTAAACCACTCCTTGTGGTCACTGCATTTACTTGCTTGGGATTCGGGTCAGTGTCACTCGGTAGTCCTCCTCTTGGCCTAGTGTTTTGAGCTCCAGCTGGTTGCCAAAACTGGTACTCCAACGCCTTTGTAGCTAACTGATTGTTCTTTACATCTACTGCCAATTTTACATAGTCAGCCTACAATTGAGCTTGGTTAGCTATCATTGTTTTAAACATTTCCTAAATGCTGGGTGGTGGTGGTGGAGGAGGTGCATTGTTTCTTCTGTATTGAGTCTGATAGTTCTGCCGCCCTCCTTGATTTCTCTGTGTACCCTGATTCAAACTCTGCCCTTGATGGCTGTTACTACCCCAGGAAAAATTCGGATGATTCCTCTAATTAGAGTTGTAGTTGTTGCCATACTGTTGGTGATTATTTCTCTGTTCATTACCAACAAAGTTCACTGAATCTGGATTTCCACCACAACACTCAGCTGAGTGTTCATTACTACTGCATACTTCACACCAAATCTGCTGCACTACATTAACTAGGGTTTGAGATTGATTTAAGCTCATGTTGCTGAAGTGGGTGTTGATTTGATTTTGCAATGCAACTATCTGTGCAGCGATAACTATAAACCCATCCACTTCCAAAACTCCTACCGATTTCCTTGTTCCTCCTCTAGAAGAGTCTGCATTCCACTCTGGATTTCCCTGCGAAATACGATTTAACGAAGTATACAGCTCCTCATAAGTCTTTTCCAATGCTTGTCCCCCAACTGCTGAGTCTAGCAAAATTTTTGTGTGGGGTTCCAAACCCTCTATGAATGTATGCACCAGCACATCATTGGACTGGTGATGGTGAGGACAATCTCGTAACATGGATTTGAATCTTTCCCAGGCTTGATACAGATTCTTCCCCTCTCTTTGTTTAAAACTTATAATCCGACTTCTAAGTCTTGCTGTTTTCTCGGATGGAAAGAACCGTATCAAGAATTTCCTTACAAGATCATCCCAAGTGGTGATGGAATTAGGTGGCTCAACTTTCAACCACCTCTTTGCTTCTCCCAATAGTGAAAATGGGAACAATGTAAGCCTTATGTAATCAGATGATACTCCAGAGGGGATATAAGTGTCACTTATCTCCAAAAAGTTTTGGAGATGTTGTTGTGGATTCTTGTGAGGGAGACCTGTGAATTGCCCGCTGGTGTGCAGCAATTGCACCATATTCTGTTTCAGCTCAAACCTCCCTCTTGGCTCGAGTTTACGAATGCTTGATGTAACATTGTTAGCATGTGGGATTTCCACTTCGCGAACCGGCCTAGCTGCCATTTCCTCGGGCACTAACACTGCCCTTACAAGTGGTGGATTCTGTTGTTGCTCTAGGATTGTTTGTCTGAGTAACTGCAGCTTCCGCTCTAGAGCTTCTCTCCTTTGATGATTGAATTTTATTTTCGGCTCTATGTATAAATCCACTAGCTCCTTGTCTCTTGTCAGTGTTCAACAGAAGTCAATATCTGCAAAAGACAGGCTAAGATCAAGTTGTCAGCACAATATAGAAATCGTAAACTAACACTTAAGAAAACAATTTTACCAATTGCCAGTCCCCGACAACGATGCCAAAAACTTGTTCGATGTATTTCACAACTACACGCAAGTGCACGTGGTCAAACAAGTAGTAAAATGTCTAAAGCAAGCCAAGTATTTATGAATGAAAAAGCCCATTGATGAGAAGTTCATGAAAGATGAGATTTGTGATGAATGTATGATGATGATGATGAGATATTATGATGAAAAGTATGTTTTCAAGCTACCCATGTTTATAATCATGTTTTTGATATGAATTGAGTATTTTCAAGAATGATAAAGCTTTGGGCAAAGCCCACATGTTCAAAGTATGGTTGATGATTTCTCGAATTAAGCTTACCACATGGTTTTGGAGCGAAGGCTCCCGCTTATATTTTTAGCTTGTGGTATGTTTGAGTTAAAGTTTTTCATATGCATAGCTTACCACATAGTTTTGGAGCGAAGACTCCCAGTTATCTTTCAGCTTGTGGTATGGTTTGAGTTAAAGCTTCTCTTATGCATGATTTTTGCTTTGAGATGTATTTGATTTATGAGCTTCGTCAATAGATGATGTTGAGCTTCGTTGAATAATGATGTAGAGCATATGCATGTTTTTGGGAGTAGTGTCTAGCACTGAGAAAGCTAAGGGTCGATCACCCTATGCCTCGAACTACGCGCCAATATAGTTTTATACATTATGACTTTGGGACCTCCCTTGTGAGCTATCCCGGACCCTATTAGCCGATGAGCTTGATATCGATATCATGGTATCGCCCCTAGACCCGGCAAGGCTTTGGACGACTCTACCCACTTGAGTGTGATAGTTGGGACCACGTACGATCTATCGTGGTATGTCGGTTGAAAGACGAGTCTCCCATTGTTCCTCATGATTTCAGTTATGCATGTTCATTACTCATGATATTTACATATGTAAGCATGTTCTAAAGCAAGTCTAACTCAAAGCTCAACTTTATTTATAAATATCATATTTCAGTCTTGAGCCAATCGATTATGTTATGATATGTTATGTTATGATGAGATCATGATTTCAGAAAGAATGCATGCAAGACCTACTCTCAGACTCTTAATGTTTACATTTTACATTATGCATTGTTCTTGAATGATTTCACTTACTTTAGCGGTTTTACTTACCTTGCATACTCAATACATTCACCATACTGACCGCATACACTATGTTGTATCATTTCATGATACAGGATCTAGCTCTCAGGTTCACCCCTGCTTGTAGTAAGCCTATCAGAGTTAACCTTTGCGTTGTTGGTGAGTCCCCATCTCCCAAGGACTAGACTACTTAGATTTTTCTTATGTATTTTCAGTTTCAACTTTTTGAGTTAGTTGGGGGTCATGTCCCAACAACTCGTCATGTTTAGAGGCTTTTTAGAAATATGGTTTTATCAGCTTCAGATTGTGTATTCTGATGTTATGTTTGAGTTTAGACTTCCGCTATGATTATATTGTTGATTCTTTAGTTTCTTTGATTGAGTTAGACGTATGCTTATTCCATGGGTTGACTTGGGGTCTCCGGCGCTCCTTGTCCCAGTGTTGCGATTTGGGACTCCATTCGAGTCATGACAAACTTTGTATCAGAGCCATAGGTTTGAAATATCCTAGGGTGTCTAAAAGATACGTTAAGTAGAGTTTTTTTCATGGGTTTGAAGTGCACCACACTTATGACGAGGAGGCTATGAGACATTTAGAAAATGTTCCCTTCTTTTATGATCTATGTCGTGCGATAAAATGTCTCCCTATCCTTCTAATTCGTGCTATTTGCAATTGAAAAATCATGGCTCCATGAAGAATCAAGGGTAGAAGGAATAGGAATGATGAAGGCCATGAGGATGACAATGGAAACGGGCACCAACAGGCCCCACCAATTAAGGAGCCCTAGGCACCCGAGCCAGTTGCCCATGCTGAGTTTCGGGCTGCTATTTAGATGCTTGAATAGGCCTTGATCACTCAGTTCAATCAGCAGGCTGTTGCGCATGTTCAGCAAAATGGCAATGCAGTGGCGGCAGTTCGAGTCTAAGACTTTTTGAGAATGAACCCACCAGAGTTCCTCGGATCGAAGGTAGATGAGGACCTTCATGAGTTCATAGATGAGATAGTGAAGATCACCCAAGTCATAGGGGTGAATAGGGTTGAGTGCGTAGAGTTTGCCTCGTACTAGTTGAAAGGGGTCGCGCATATCTGGTTGCGCCAATGGAAGGATAGCAGGGTCGGCAGAGCAGGCCGTGTCACTTGGGATGAGTTTCATGTTACATTCTTAGATCGGTTCTTCCCTCATGAGATGAGGGAGCTGAAGGCAGTTGAGTTCGTAAATTTGAAGCAAGGGAGAATGACGGTAAAAGAGTATACTGTTGAGTTCACCCGCCTATCGAAGTATGCCCCAGAGTTGGTGGCTGATCAGAGGACGAGGGTGAGTAGATTCGTCCATAGTGTAGCGGGCTATTTGGATAAGGATTGTAGGACCTCTATGATTCACCAGGACATGGACTTTCCTTGAATAGTCTTATACGCCTAGCAGATGGAGGTGGCACATCTGAGAGAGAGGGAGGCCAAGAGGGCCAGGACGGATGATCATAGGTTCTCACAACCGAGGTAAGGTGGTGGGCACCGACAGAAGACCCACTATAGATCATCATCCCTAGCATCTTCAGCATTGAGTGTGCCATCCCGACTGAGGCACGATCAGAGGGGGAGAGTATTAGGCTCTAGGGGTCAGAGCAACAGACCCGTAGATTCTAGTGTTCCAATTTGCCGCAGGTGTGGCCGGGATCACACAGGTCAGCGTCTAGCAGGTACTAGTGCATTTTTCAAGTGTGGGAAGCCCATACACATGCTCATAGATTGCCCAGCAGCGAGGCAGGATCATGATGGGGGCTGAGGCCCAGCTTCTAGTTTAGCAACCCCACCCACATACTTAGCACATCTAGGAGCATCTACTAGCACAGGTGGAGGTCAGTGCCAGAATAGGTTCTATGCTTTAGCATCCCGCCAGGAGTAGGAGGTCTCCTCGAATGTAGTCACTGGTAAGTTATGAGTTTTCTATCTTGATGTTTATGCTTTGTTAGATCCTGGGGCTACCTTGTTTTTTGTGACACTTTGTGTGACTAGTATCTTCGGATTCAGTCCCAAAGTCTTGTCATAACCCTTCTCAGTCTCTATACCAGTAGGTGATTCGGTTATAGCTAGATAGGTATATAGGGGTTGCCCAGTCTCAGTCCTTTGAAAAATCACCTCAGGGGATTTGATAGAGTTAGCCATGATCAATTTTGATGTTATCCTCAACATGGATTGGTTATTTGCATGCTATGTTTCAGTTAATTGTAGAACCCGGGCAGTAGAGTTCAAATTTCCGGGTGAGCCAGTCTTAGAATGGAAGGGTAGTTCAATTGTGCTTGTAGGTCGTTTCATTTCCTACCTTAAAGCCAGAAAAATGATTTATAAGGGTTGTGTGTGCACCATTTAGTTAGGGTTAAGGATGTTGAGTCCGAGACCCCAACTATTCAGTTAGTTCCAGTAGTATGTGAGTATCTAGAGGTCTTTCCAGATGATTTACTGGGGGAGGGAGATCAATTTTTGTATTGACCTTCTTCCTGACATGCGACCTATATCTATTCCTCCCTACAAAATGGCTCCAACTGAGCTAAAAGAGTTGAAAGAGTAGTTGAAGGACTTGTTAGATAAGAGTTTAATTAGATCGAGCAAGTCCCTATGGGGTGCACCAATTCTCTTTGTCCGAAAGAAAGATGGTTCTCTTCGAATGTGCATTGATTATCGGCAATTGAACAAAGTCACAATCAAGAACAATTATCCTCTACCCAGGATTGATGACTTATTTGATCAGCATCAGGGTGCTAAGTGTTTCTCAAAGATAGATCTTCGGTTCGGGAGAGTTCGAGAGTGTGACATCTCGAAGATAGCCTTCAGGACACGATATGATAATTATGAGTTTGTATTTATGTCTTTTGGACTAACAAATGCTCCTGCAGCTTTTATGGACTTGATGAACAGGGTGTTCAAGCCATACTTGGATGTGCTTGTGATTGTATTTATTGATGACATCCTGATATACTCTCGGAGCAAGGAGGAACATTCCGTTCATTTGAGGGTAGTGCTTCAGAATCTCAAGGATCACCAATTATATGCGAAATTCAGCAAGTGCAAGTTCTGGTGGGACTCCATAGCAATTTTGGGCCATGTATCAGGTGAGGGCATAAATGTGGATTCTTAGAAAATAGAGGCGGTGAAAATTTGGCCTAGACCGGTGAATCCTTCAGATATTCGGAGTTTCTTGGGTTTAGCTGGCTAATATTAGAGATTTGCTGAGGGCTTTTCATCGATTTTAGCACCTTTGACTAAATTGATCCAGAAGAGGGTGAAATTCCAATGGTCGGAGGCTTGTGAGAAGAGCTTCCAAGAGTTAAAGACCCAACTTGCTTCAACACCGGTGTTAACTTTACCAAAGTTTACTGATGGGTTTGTGGTGTATTGTGATGCCTCAAGGATCAGACTTGGGTGTGTGTTGATGCCGCACAGGAAGGTTATAGCCTATGCCTCTAGACATTTGAAAGTTCACGAGAGGAATTACCCGACCTATGATCTTTAGTTGGTTGCGGTGGTATTCTTCTTGAAGATATGGCGACATTTCTTGTATGGGGTCCACGTGGATGTATTTACAGACCATAAGAGCTTGCAATATGTGTTCATGCAGAAGGATCTCAATCTTCGACAAAGGAGGTGGTTGGAGCTACTCAAGTACTATGATATGAGTGTGCTTTACCATCCGGGTAAGGCCAATGTGGTAGCAGACACACTTAGTACCCTTATCCATCTTTTCATATAGAGGTACTCAATTTACTTCTCAGTTTTGGAAGTCGTTTAAAAGGGATTGGGTACACAAGTTAAGCTCAGCACAACATTTCACCCACTAATGGATGGTCAAGCAGAGTGTACAATCCAGACCTTCGAGGTCATTTCAAGAGCATGCGTAATTGACTTCAGAGGTAGCTGGGATGAGCATTTGCCACTTATCAAGTTTGCACACAATAACAGCTTCATTCCAGTATCCAGATGGCACTGTTCGAGGCTCTCTATGGGTGGAGGTGTAGGCCGCCCATTGGATGGTTTGAGGTTGGCAAAGCGGTGATGGTAGGACTAGATTCCGTTCACGAGGCTATGGAGAATGTTCAATTGATAAGGGACCGGTTGAAAACTTCCCAGTGTCGCCAAAAGTCTTATGGTTACGTGAGAATAAGAGAATTAGAATTTGAAGTTGATGAGTGGGTATTTCTGAGGGTGTCTCCCATGAAGGGAGTGATGAGGTTCGAAAAGAAAGGGAAACTTAGTCCCCGCTATGTTGGCTCGTACCAGATAGTGAGACGTGTTGGAAAGGTGGCTTATGAGTTGGAGTTTCCTTCAGAATTAGCTTCTGTGTGTACTATATTTCATGTGTTGCTCTTGAAGAAGTGTTTGGGTGATCCAACTCTAGTTGTCCTGGTGGACAGTGTTGGTGTGAAAGACAGCCTCTGTTATGAGGAGGTACCAATCAAAATACTGGATTGTTAGGTTCGAAGGCTAAGGAACAAGGAAGTATCTTCAGTTAAAGTGTTATGGAGGAATCAGCAGATTGAGGGAGCTACGTGGGAAGCCGAAGCGGAGATAATGGCTAGATACCCACATTTATTCTCTACTGGCTCAGTTCCATCTTGAGGTATCAGTTTTGACCTAAAACTTAATTTAGTTTTCATGTTCAGTTCATATGTCCAAGTTCCTTTTATGTATATGGATGTATGTATGAATTGTGAATTCAGTTCAGTTATGTAGTATGAATCGGAGGTAGTCACGCTGTCAGTTTTCAGCGTAATTTATCAGTACTTGAGTATAATGATTGCATTTATCTGCTTTTGTGTATGTTTTCCAACATTCAAGGACGAATGTTCCCAAGGGAGAGATATTTTTATCTCCCGGAAGCCCAAATATCAAATTCGAAAGTTGAAATGGAGAAAAAGTATAAATTTGGCATCATACTCAGAACGAGTCATGAGGAGACTCGTGAGAGCAGCCCACAAGTCGTGATGTGACATGTGGGGAGGCCTAGGGATTTAATGAGAAACTTGAGAAGTAAGACCCCACGGGCATGACCACGACTCATGGTCAGGCCCCATGAGTCGTTAGGTTAGTCGTGGGGGTGGGGGTGGATGAGCAGGAAAAGAGAAGGAAGAAGGGCAGTGTACTCGACGAAAGGACCTTACGATTCTTGCGGAGGGTCGTGGTCAGCTAGTTAGAGAATTAATTAGTATGGGGGCAGCGTACATAATAGGTGGTGACCACGAGTCATGATCACCAGTGATGGATCTTGATGTTGCCCATGACGAGCCCAGTTGATCATATGAGTAGTGTACTTCACAGATAACTCCACGAGCCGTGGTCTTGGGTAACATATCATTAGGTCCCTTATTGGGACCACTTGACAGTTATTTTTTGCAAGTTTAGTGATGGCTTTTTCATAATTTCTAAGATCCTTAGGCCTAAACTACGTTGTTTTGAGTTATGAATAGTGACTTTTAAAGGGGTTCAGTTCATTTTAGGCCTTATTCATTCATGCATGCAAGGTAGGATACTAGATAGGATGATCAACCCTAGCATTCATCAATTTCTCTTCAATTTCCTATAGGGCATTAAAAGAAGTGTAAGAATCAGCTACCAACAGGTATGTAGGGTTATGAATGGGTGATTCCTCTCACACCCATGCCTAATCCCTCTCTAAATAAAGAATGATCTACAACTAATCTAATGAGTTTTAACCCAATGCATGAATTTTCTAATTCTTTACATGGGTATGATTTAAATACGTTTCTACTATTGAATTATGAAACATGGACGAGTTTTATAATGTTTTCAATTAAAAATCATGTTTTTAAGATTTATGAATGAAAAAGCCCATTGATGAGAAGTTCATGAAAGATGAGATTTGTGATGAATGTATGATGATGATGAGATATTATGATGAAAAGTATGTTTTCAAGATACCCATATTTATAATCATGTTTTTGATATGAATTAAAAATTTTCAAGAATGATAAAGCTTTAGGCAAAGCCCAGATGTTCAAAGTATGGTTGATGATTTCTCTAATTAAGCTTACTACATGGTTTTGAAGTGAAGGATCCCACTTATATTTTCAGCTTGTGGTATGTTTGAGTTAAATTTTTTCATATGCATAGCTTACCACATGATATTGGAGTGAAGACTCCCAATTATCTTTCAGCTTGTGGTATATTTGAGTTAAAGCTCCTCTTATGCATGATTTCCGCCTTGAGATGTATTTGATTTATGAGCTTCGTCAATAGACGATGTTGAGCTTTGTTGAATAATGATGTAGAGCATATGCATGTTTTTGGGAGTAGTGTCTAGCACCGAGAAGGATAAGGGTCGATCACGCTATACCTCATAACTGCGTGCCAACGTAGCTTTATATATTATGACTTTGGGACCTCCCTTGTGAGCTATCCCCGGCCCTCTTGGCCCATGAGCTTGATATCGATATTATGGTATCTTCCCTAGCTCTGGCAAGGCTTTGGACAGCTCTACCCACTTGAGTGTGATAGTTGGGACCACGTAAGCTCTATCGTAGTATATCGGTTAAAAACCGAGTCTCCCATTGTTCCTCATGATTTCAGTTATGCATGTTCATTACTCATGAGATTTACATATGTAAGCATGTTATAAAGCAGGTTTGACTCAATGTTCAACTTTATTTATAAATATCATATTTTAGCTTTGAGTCGATCGATTATGTTATGATGTGTTATGTTATGATGAGATCATGATTTCAGAATGAATGCATGCAAGCCCTACTCTCAGACTCTTAATGTTTACATTTTACATTATGCATTGTTCTTGAACGATTTCACTTACTCTAGTGATTTTACTTACCTTGCATACTTGGTACATTCCACGTACTGACCGCATACTCTACGTTGTATCATTTCATGATACAGGATTCGGCTCTCAAGTTCAACCCCGCTCGTAGTCAGCCTATCAAATTTAGACTTTGCATTGTTGGTGAGTCCTCATCTCCCGAGGACTAGACTACTCAGAATTTTCTTATGTATTTTCATTTCAGCTTGTTGCGTTAGTTGCGGGTCTTGTCCTAATAACTCTTCATGTTTAGAGGCTTTTCAGACATACGGTTGTATTCAACTTCAGATTGTGTATTCTGATGTTATGTTTGAGTTTAGACTTCTGCTATGATTATATTGTTGATTCTTCAGTTTCTTTGATTGAGTTAGATGTATGCTTATGCCATGGGTCAACTTCGGGGCTCCTTGTCCCGTGTTGTAATCTGGGCCTCCATTCGGGTCGTGATAAAGGGGGCTGCTGATGTTGTGTTAGGGTGAGAGTTTTGTTTAGGGCTTTTGGGGTGCAGTGATAGATAAGGATAGTGTGGTATTTAAACTAGGACGTCGGATTGGATCACAAGAATGGCTAGGATTAAATCATGGTATTTGGGTTGGATCGCATGTTATGGGGTTGGTCGTGGATAGTTAATTAGGTAGGATTCAATTGATGGGTGGATTTGAATTTAAAGAATAGCCAGAATTGATAAAAAATGGTTAGAATTGACACAAATTAGATAGAAAGTGGCTAGATTTTAAATAAATTAGAGGAAAATTAAATTAGTTGCTATTAAGTTAATAAAAATACTACACTTAATATATAATTTAGTAGATAGAAAACATAATAGCTTAATTCACAATAAAATTATATAAATATTATTATGAAATTAATATAAATAATTTATAAAACTAAGTGAATTATATTTTGTAAATAAACCTTGATTCGTTGGACATAAAATATTGAAAAGTTAAAACTTGAAACTAATGCAATAAAATATTTTAAGAGTATAAGCCGAGAGGTGTATAGACGATAAATAATTATGCAAAAGATAATTATTTAATACTAAAATATTATGGATGTGAACTAAACAATTATGCAAAAAGGGTAATTTCTAAATATATATAAATATAGATATATATTAATAAGAGCTTATACGGGGCATAGGGAGGTCAAAATTTGGTGTCAATAACTGCACCTTCTTTGTTCGAGAATGAAGGATGAACTGTTGAGAAAAGAACGTTGATTTAGTAGCCTATTTTGTTTGATCGAAAGAAAGATTTTCAGTTGGACTAAATGAAATAAAATGAAATTGTGAGGATGTTGCAGTTGAGACTTCAGTTTCAAGTCACCTATATATCTCGAGTTTCATGAGAATCAGGTCATGTGTAGTTCTAGATTTTGGGACGAATGATATCCTTAAAACATATAAAAAGTATGAAATTTGAATAAGGAATGAAAGGAGTACAAAGTGATAGGAATAGAGAGATGATAGAGGAATGTGAATTATTACCTTGGTATCATATTACGATGATATCGAAATGAGAGTTATTCGAGGATAGAAGGTTAGAAATCGGTATGGAAAAGAAAATTGCTTTCCCTTTGACGAAAGATCTAGTGTTGCATTTGTACCTGCAAATTTTAACGCTACTACATAAAATTGTTAATGATATATAAAAAAATGAACTGATATAAAAGTAATGCCAGAACAAATAGAAACGAGGGGAAAGTATATTATTTTGTTTGAAATAGACCAGTTTCAATTTTCAAAAAAGGATACATGCAAAACTTTGATACGCTTGTTAGTACTCGAATACACGTATAAAACTATTAAGAATTGATATATCCTGTTTTAGGGTGGATAAATCTAATAATTTTATTTATGAACTGATGGGTTGAATACAAACAACGGGCCCGAGATATAAATCATAGGGTTCAAATGTAAATCACGGGTTCAAAAATGTAAATCATAGGGCTCAAAATTAGTTCACGGACTCAAAAATATAAATCTTAGGGCTCAAAATACAATACTCTAGATCAATTGCAAATCACGGGCTTCAAATGCAATTATATGACTCAAACTCGAGCTCATTTGTCCATTTTTAGGGCGGACAAACACAATTGTCTATTTTAAGGGCGGACGAGCCCAATTATTTTAGGGCGGACGAGCCCAATTATCCTATTTTAGGGTGGAACTAATTATCTTATTTTAGAGTGGACTAACCTAAAATATCCATTTTTAGGGTGGACGAGCCCAAATAATAGTAGCATGAAGGTAGTATAATACAAACCTACTGAATAACATAGCAACATGATAATAACATAATACAGGACAGACTGATGACATAATAACAACCTGAAATAGCATAACACAACCCTGATTTAATAATAGTGGCGTAATACAGGCCTGATTAAATAAGATAATAGTGGCATAATACGTGCCTGATCATAATAGTGGCATAATACGTGCCTGATCATAAAAGTGGCATAATACGACATGATAATAACTTAAATAGTAGTTTGAGAGTAGAGTAATGGTGATCTGAAAGTAGCATAATAGTGTCTTGAAAATAGAAAATAGTGGCTTGATATGAGCAGAATACATAGCTTGAAGGAGTATATTAGTGGCCTGATTGAAATAGTGACATAATAATAGCTTGAATAGTAGCATAATGGACCTAATTTGAATAGTAGTAGCATGATAACCACATAACAATAGTAGCTTGACTCGGTGCATTGAATGCAAGGGCAAAATAATAGCTCGATAATAGTAGCTTGATACGGTGTCATAATAAAACTTGAATCTAGAAGCATAATAATAGCTTGAATAGTAGCATAATGGGTGTCTATAACAAATGATCCAAGGCATAGGCAGGGTGTGCCTATACTCAAAGAAAATTTGTGAGTTTTAAAAGGAAAGTTCAATATGTACCTTTTCATGTCCTTTTCTCCTCATCGTTGTTTCGACCTCTATGGACTTTGTAATTTGTCTTGGTGAAATTTTTTAGGAATCCACAAAATTTCTGCCCCAGTTTAGATTGAAAAGAGCTTCAAAAATATCCTTATTGCTTACTTGTGGAATTTTTGAGGTTTCCTCAAGAATATTGACACTAGTTTGGCTTTTGAATTCCTTCTTCATTCAAAGAAGATTATCAGTTCAAAAGAAAACGGTTGTCTTGTAATTGAACATCAGGATTCAATTTTAAACCCACATTTGTCATCTAAGGGTCGAAACAAATTATCATGGATGTCCTATTTCAATGTGGGTGATATATTTGATTTGTCTATGAAAAAAAGTTTTATTTGATTGTGAAAGAACCCAAAAGTGGGTTGCTGATGTGCTGTGAGTTTACAGCACTTTCAATGCTTAAAACTAAGTAAATAACATGGACTTAGGTATGTTTATATGGATATAGGGCACTTATACTTTGATTTTAAGAAAAATAAGTGTCGGAGCAAAGATGTGCAAAGGAAGCGTAACAATGCAGAAAATCAGTCAGAGTACTAGTCTCAGTACGAGTTGTACCTAGATTGTACGAGCCATACTGAGAACTGTGATAAAGTTTAGAAGGCTGAATAGAGAAGAAGGCAACATACGACTCTCAATACGAGTCGTATCAGTATGAGCCATATTAGGATGGTACGAGCCGTAACTGGAGCCATGGGAAACATTAGAGAATTTGCACTAGGCAACCTCTTGGTATAGGTGGAATCTATGAGTCGTAGCACTTACATACGACTCGTACCATGATCCATGATGAGGTCCAGTGACTATTCAAGACTTGGTGGGATTTCAGCCATTACAAACAGTATAAGTAGTGGCAAGAAGGTACGAGTCGTACCATAATACTCGTGAAACATTCTAGAAGATGTCAGAGTTTTCAGGACCAAGCCATAGATGCATTATACGACTTTTAGGAAGGAGGTATGAGTCATAGAAGCTCCCAACACTTAGCCAAAGTTTCAGCAAGCCAAGGACATATGAAAGGAAGTTACGACCCGTACAATCCTGCTATGGATCGTATGACAAGTCGTGGTACTGGCGACGCCAGTTATGGAAAAATCTCCCTGTTAGCTTAGAATAAGGTTGCTGATATTTGTATCAATACCCTTTATGTTTTATTTTCATAGGAATCAACAGAGAAACAATAGAGAGCATAGAATTGAGTAGTTTTCAGGTCATTAACACTCCTTGAGAGCAATTCTTGATTTCTTTATCAATTGTTCTTGAGATTATTCTTGCACATTCAAAGAAGTTTTTCTCTCTACTATTTCTGTAAATATTTAATTATGTGTTTGTCTATGAATGCATATCATAATATTATAACCATGAGAGGCTAAAACCTCCTCAACTAGGGGTTGTAGGAACCATGGTGGATTAAAAAACTAGGGTTGCACAAAAGTGATTCAAAACCAATGCAAAAAGCTTGCATTGTATTCTCTTCATGCTTAAACATTTCTTAACAGTGTGCAACATTAGGACTTGCCCGAATTCTTTACTTGCTTGAACCTAGAGAGGTAGAGATTAGGAAAAGAGAATTACAACAAAGCCTTGATCTTGATGATCATTATATTAACTTGAGCTATGGTTGCAGGATAGTTAAATTTGAAACATATTTATAATAGTTAGTTTGAAATCGCTCATGAGACTTGACTCGGTGATTGAGTATAGTCATCCAATAGGGACGAACCAGTCATTTGGATGAACCCTAGTTATCAGTTCTACAAGTAAGCCTTGGGATTGATCACATGTGTACACCCAAAGCAATTATGAACCCATGGGGAACACATACCCTAGTTATTTGTAAATATTGATTTAATTCACAGTTATAACTCTATTTTATTAGTATTTTTTCAAAACCCCCCAATTCGGAGATAACTTCTCAACAAGTTCACTTACTGACATTAGTCTAGATCTTCCATATTCCCTGTGGGTTCGACCCCAACCTCTTAGTTGGGTTCTTTATTGAAAATATCCACTTCATACTTCAGCAGGAGGTGTGAGTTTGAGCGTTATTAAAAAGTGGCGCCATTGCCGGGGAATATAGCTAAGACTAGATTAATTGTTTTTAATTGAATTTTGGTTGTTATTTGCTGAATTACATTTTCTTTTTGTTTGTGATATCCACAAGTTGTTGCTCGATGAACGCCAAGCACTCGGAGTAGTGGAAATCCCCTGATTCTTTTGAATCCCGAACTTGAACGGAAACTGCATAGAATGGAGAACCAAGAGCAGAGAGATGCCCGTATAGCTGAAGAAGCTAGGGAGCTGAGCTAGCTGGGCAAGCTACACTTCAGGATACGGAGGATGCTAGAGATGAGGTATTTAATCTGGTCAACATGGGAGGGGAAACAGATGTCATATTTCCCCTTAGTTCTCCGATGATGAGGACACAAACATCGATGAAGTCGGGTTAACTGGGACAACTATGCCACCACCAATGCCCACTGGGGAAAAATTTGGCATCACGAGCACCATTATTCAATTGTTAAAAATGAAAGGGGTGTTCAATGGTCATGCAGCTGATGACACCAACCTGCACTTGATGAACTTTGTGGGAATATGCAAGGCGTACAGGTTGCCCGAAGTCAGCCAAGATGCCATCAAACTTAGACTTTTTCCCTTTTCTCTATCTGGGGAAGACACATTATGTTTGTCAGAGTTTCCTAACGACTCCATAACCAATTGGAGGGAGCTCAAATAGGCTTTCTTAGAAAGATTCTTTCCACCGTCCAGGATGTTGCAACTCAAGGACGAAATGTACAACTTCCAACAACTTAAAACTGAGGCACTTCATGAAACCTGGCTGAGGTTCAAGAAAAAGTTGACAAAGCTCCCCAACCATAAGATTCTAGATGACAATTTGTTGGAAATCTTTTACAGGTCCTTAAACAATAATACCAAAGATGTAGTAGACACTATTGAGGAGGAGCATTGATGAGTCACACCTGGGAGCAATCCGCTACGATTCTTGATAGGGTGACAAAAACAAATAGGGCATGGCACACCCAGGAGGCAAACCAGAGGTTGGTACATATTTGGTTGGCTTAACTTCGGACCAAAATAGGAAAGAAGAAGAGCATGACTAGGAGTTAGCTCATATGTGCACATCGTTGTATTTTCTTACTACGCACATCATGGGAGCTGGAGCCAGAAAGGAGAACGTAGTGGGGACACAAGGACAGCAGCCAAGGCCATATCCCTCAGATTCCAAGGAGGAGGCAAACTTCTTGGACAACCAGGTGGCTGGTTTCCAAGCCAACGCCCAAGGGTCTGGAAAAGACACTTGGTGCCAAGGTTCTGGAAAGAAAGGTTGGAACCAATATAGAGACAAATATAAATGAAATGGGTACGGAGACAGGAGCCAAGGTTGTGAGCGCGAAGGAGATTGGAGAAGAAATGATGGCTACCGTAACAACTGAGTTGGAGTCTACGTGCCCCCTAATGCACTTGAGGGAGAAGCTAGGTAGTCAAAATTAAAGAGCATGGTGCTTGAGATGCTGAAAAAGGTGAGGTCTACAGATGATCATTTGAAGGAAATACGTGGTGATATACCAAGCATGGGTCAGAGAGTGGAGTCACATGCGATGGCTATCAAGCAGATTGAACAGTAGCTAGGGCAATTGTTAGCATCTATGAACCCTAGACAAAAGGGTACACTACCTAGCAACACAGTCCAAAATCCAAAGAATGATGGCCACTATATGGATGTGATGAATAGGAGTGGAAAGACCACAGTTGACCCCCTTCTACCAGTTGCAGTTGAGAGGAAGGAAGAGAGTGTGAATGAAGATGATGATGATGTCGTTGAGAAGGAACATAATGAGGATGCTGAGTTGCCTGAGGCCCTACTTGGTGAAAAAGGGTATGAAGTTGAACAAGGAGCTATGCAAATTTACAAGGCTATCCCGCGACCACCACCATCGTTTCCCTAAAGAATGAAGAAGAAGGAGGAGAATGGTAAGTTTCAGAAATTCTTACCAATACTCAAATAATTTTCTGTGAACATATCACTGGTCGAGGCGTTGGAACAAATGTCGGGATATGCTAAGTTTTTGAAGGACCTTGTGACGAAGAAGAGGTCTGTGAGCTATGACCCCGGTTATAATGTACATCATTGTAGTGCCATAGCTTCACGAGTCCTAGCCCAAAAAAGGGAAGATCTAGATGCTTTCACTATTCCATGCATGATTGGAAATGTTGTGTTTGCAAGGGCACTTTGTGATCTGGGAGCAAGCATCAATCTAATGCCATTGGCTGTGTTTAAGTAGTTGGGCTTGAGAGCCCGCACACCGACTACCATGTGACTGCTGATGGCCTATAGAACTATGAAGAAGCCTATGGGAATCCTGTTTGATGTTCTTGTCAAAGTTGAAAAATTCATATTCCTAGCAGACTTCATTATACTTGATTGTGAGGTTGATTATGAGGTCCCCATCATTCTAGAGCGACCATTCCTTGCTACTGTGAGGGCCTTAGTAGACGTGGAGGTTGGCCAATTGAATTTCAGACTAAATAAAGAAGAGGTCACCTTCAATATCTGTTGGTCAATAAAGCAACCCAAAGAGTATATAGTGGTCTCAGCTATAGAAGATGAATCAGAGTTCCTTGATGAAGTCTGAGTAGTCAAGAGATTTGCGTCGTGCCGCAACATTAGATCAGGCACTTTTTGGGAGGCAACCCAAGTGATGGTTTGGTGAATCCTGAGTAACTGAACCACCAACGTCATGTCGCGACGTTAAATCAAGCATTGCATGGGAGGCAACCATGGATGATGAAGTCTGAGTAGCAACAGGTATGTTCCCTTTCCTCTGTTCTTATATTTTTATGCTACGGGGACGAAGCACACTTTTCAAAAAGGAGAGGGGGTGTACTTATATTTTTTAGGATTTTTGATTTGTCTGAGGGTTTTTCTTACCATGCTTCTTTTCCTTCGGGCATGCTATCTAGTAGACCTGGCACGTTTAGGATTTTATTTTTGTGATTTTTTGTTTAATTAGAAAGTAACTTAGGAGTACTCAACCAATAAATTGCACTAGTTTTGGATTTGTGAAAATTTTACCGTGTTTAAATCTTTTTTAATGACTGCATGCATGATTTCTGTGGATCTTTTGATGTCATTTAAGTATATTAGCATGTGTAGTTTTTATTAAACTATGAATAAACCAGACAGGTAGAGTGAATATAAATCATGTACCATGAGTGAGTGAGGTCTAATACCTAGTTCAATATTGTGTAGAGGATCTAGAACTTGCCCGGTTGGTCTTTGCATAGGTTTGTTGGTTGGTTAGAAAAGGATCATAGGCCATTTTTGTTAATCCCATTTTTAGCCTAAATAACCCTACCAAAATGATGAGATTCCCTTAATCTTGATTTTGAGCCTTAAATGAACCATTTTTCTTTGATTAATCGTTTAATCGTACCCGTT
This sequence comes from Datura wrightii, assembly GCA_035772735.1. NCBI lineage: Eukaryota > Viridiplantae > Streptophyta > Magnoliopsida > Solanales > Solanaceae > Datura > Datura wrightii. Next base: position 105,358,352 of record JASDFA010000016.1, on the reverse strand, counting down.
TTTATAATGAACCTATTTTGGCCCTGGTCCCTCCTTGGACATTGTGAATCTCAACATAGGCAAGATGCGTAAGTTGAGGGTGGCTAGACTAGGGGTGCATAAAGATTGGGAGGGTGAAAAAGGGAGATAAAAGAGAAAAAGGGTGAAAAACGAGGTGTTGTGTGAAAACAAAAGAAAAGAAAATTTCTGAAAAAGAAAATAATGCATGAAAAAGTTTGAAAACACACCACACTCGTACAAGTGGTTAAAAAAGGTGAAAAGGGAGGAAAAAGAAGAGAAAGCAAAAAGGGTGAAATAAGTGAAGAATGGAGCCACATATATGTAGAGCCAAGGAGGGGGTTTAGTCACTCTAAAAATTTCCAAATTTACCTTTCCCAGCCCGAAAGCCTACATTACAAGCCGAAACAAGTCCTATAGTGATCCTAACCTAACCATCTAACAAACCAAAGTAAAGAAAATAAGGGCAAGCCTATGCTATCTAATATGCAGTATTTGAAACTTCTTTGTGAGCATGAGAGTATCGCTTTTTTAGCCCCATATCATATAGTTTGTTATATCTATAAGTGAGGAACTTCGTTTGTTGTGAGGGTACAAGGTTTATGTTTGACTTGACCTGTGGTCTGTGTAAAAAGCATATGTGATGACTTGACTACCTGGTGATAGCTGGATGACATGTCTTGATCCATGTTTATTATATTTTATAGTTGCTTATAGTGCATGTGCTAATTTAGTTCGTGGGAAAAGGGTCAAAAGTTTTTGGAGTCATAGTGCAAATTTTGTTTGATATTGGCTGTAGTGTCTTAGGTTTATTTTCTAGTTAAGCATCGTGTTTAGTTTTTCTTTTTCTCTGCC